>JAUMIR010000003.1:132015000-132440000 GCA_030847615.1 Gambelia wislizenii
GGGGTGAGGGGGAACCCCATCCCAGACAAGGAGATTAGTTGGAACAAAGAACTATCCTGACAGAGACCCTCCCATCTGCTGGAGGGATGACGGCTGGCCTGGAGTTAGGCCTGTGGCTCAGCCACGCCTCTGAATTCACAGACTGAATCCTTCATATTGTGAGTAAATTTTAGGGAACGTTTCGCCAGTTGCGTTAGGGATTATGTTTTATTTCCTTACTTTGGCTGAATGTAACTGAATATTTTGTATCTTTGTAACTTTAAGACTGTACCTGAAGAAGAAGGGCTTCTTCATGAGAGATTTGCATGTTTTAAGCCTTGCTTGAATAAATTAGCTTTTTTAATCTTTCTATTACTGACGTGCACGTGCTTAACTCTTGGTCATTGCTTTCATTGGCTCTCTCGGGAGAAGAAGGAGTGGAAACACCTCATTGATTAGCGGGTAGTTCCACAGGTTATCACAGTTTCCCATTGGACTGTGTGTAAATAATTCACCGGGTGATGGCGGGATTACCTGAAAGGGAGACATAGTTTTGAGGGATTCCCAGGCTAGAGGAATCTCTGAGACTGTGTCCTAAAAAAGTAACTTCTGGGTCTCCAGGCAGAGACCCCCAGGCTAAAGTTACTACAACACCCCCGCAAAAAAAAAAAAAAAAATCCAAGAAGCAAGCCTTGATTTTGCTATTTTATATAAGGGGCACCATTCTACTATGCCATCTATATATATACAGTAATTCTCTTGGGTATGTTGCCTTTCCCAGTGTGCTCGTTGGCTGCTTAGGAAACATACCCAACCACCTCCTCAGCCAATCATCTCCCACATGTAAATACACACACACACACACACACACACACATATATATATATATATACCAGGAGCGACCAAACAATGTGCTACAGCATTGGCTATAGTTACTATGGCTGCAGACCTTTCCAGTTCACCAATGTCTCAGGGCTGCACAATTCCCACATGATCTAAGTCTACACAGTAATATCATTTCAATTACCACTGTGACAGGACCCGGGCAGTCTACTGGCGGTGGTGGCAGCAGGGCAACAGAGCAAGTCACCCTCAGCAATTCTGGGGAAAGTGTGGAATGCTGAGAAGGGGGAGGAAGAATTCAGATCCACCAGCCTGCCTTATAGGGTTGTTGTGAGGTCTACCGGGCATGTTTTGGGGAGTTTCTTAACGGTGTATGGTATGCCAAGTCCAGCTAGTTGTATATAATGGGACTTGAGCATCCATGGATTTTGGTATTCATGGGGGAGGCGTGTTCTGGTACCAAAACCCCAGCAGATACCAAGGTCCCACTGTCTACTAACCAACACATTAAACAAGAAATCCCTGAACTCTTTCCTCTTCCACAGCTCCCAAAACCCTATTCAAATATTCCTCGTTTCTGACTGCCCTCACTACTCCATCTTTTCCTAGCTGACTTTTTTTACAGATGAGCCTCTAGTTCGTACAGTGTCTTTCCGCCCTGTAACCCCCCTCCTTCACAGAATTCCAAGCCCTGGTGGCACAGTGGTTAAATATTGGTACTGCAGCCACAATGTTATGAGTTCGATCCTATAGGGCTCCAAGGCTGACTCAGCTTTCCATCCTTCCATAGGTTGGTAAAATGAGTACCCAGCTTATGGGGGCAATTAGCTAACACATTGTAAACTGCTTAGGGAGTGCTTTGCATTGATAAGCAGTATAGACATATAAATGATACTGCTATTGCTATTTCTGTGATTAGCTGGCTCTAACCAGACTTGCCCAGTTTCTCCATAGATTTCGAGATTCTGCATCTGATGATGTATCTATGGTGACCTAGCTACATTTCCCTAGAGGTTTTCAGAAGCTGCCCCCCGCAAAAAGCCTATTTTTTCATCTGTGCAGCATCCTGCAATATGGCCATTTCTCTGTTGCCAAAGAGTGTGGGCAGTGAGTGAAAATACGTCCAGCTATCTTCTTATAGCTGGATGTGCTTTGATGCAGACCCTCTACAGAGGCCTGTTGCAGCATATCCAGCTATAAGAGCTGGACAAATCTTCACTTGTTCCCCAGCTCTCCAACACAGAAATGGCCTTTGTTTGGGGTGGCTGTGCTGCTGAAAAGATAGACTTTGAGGGGACTTTTTGTTGTGTGTGGTTGTAAAAACCACACACTGTAAAAACGAATAGCAATAGCATAAGGCAAATTTATGACCTCATAATTGCTGAACAGGATATAATTTGTTTTATCTAAGGGACTGATAGAAGTTAATTGCTTGTGCACAGATTGCTTTCCTGCAAGTTCTTCTGCAGCAAGAGTGGGAAACTTATGGCCCTCCAGATGTTAAACTATAATTCCCATTATCCGTTACCATTAGCTAGACTGATTAGGGCTGATAGAATTGCAGTCCAGCAATATCTGGAGGGCCACAAGTTGATTCCATCCAAATGTTTTAGATTATGGCTTCCACAATCTCTTCCCATTGGCCATGCTAGCTAAGGCTTCTGGGAGTTAGCATTCAGTTCCAGTACCTCTGAAGAACCAAATTATCCCCAGCCTTTACCTGTATCCGCAGGGGATATGTTCCAAGACCCCCTGTGGATACCTGAAATTGTGGATAATAGGGAACCCTATTATTTTCAATGAGACAAATGCTGGAAGTTGACCATAGAATCACATTGAAGGACCTAGAAAATCCTAGAGGCAACTTTTTTTCCCCCCGAATGTGGATAAATGAAATCTTGGGTACCAAATCTGGGAATATGAGGGTTGACCTGTATGGGAAATACAGGGTGCTACTTTAAAAATATAGCATTTTTTGGTGGAACACAATCTATTCCCTGCTATGAGGGGCGAAACACTCTTCCAAAAGAGATGTTGGCTGTGGATGGGTTAGCATACCATAGTGCAAGAAAGTTTAAAATAACATAAAATATAGATGTCAGAAGCTATGATGCAGTAATTATGCCATTCTTCTCCAACAAACCTCAAATAAATCCCATATTAAGTAGTGTAGCTAGGTAATTTGAAACCCTAGTCTTAAGGAGGGGCTCTAATGGCCACATAACTGAACCACACACTTATTTTCCTTCTCTTCCCATCCCATGTTTTACAACTGCTTGTGCAGTTTTATTTTTTAAATTAATTAGTGAAGAGAAGAATAAAGTGGAGTTTGCTTCTATTGCCAGGGTGCTAAACAGGTTTACTTCGTAATAAACATTTTATAGAAAGGGAGATTTAAAAAAATAAAAAATGAATATCTGTATCCATGTACAAGCCCACATATATGCTCCTTAGCTATAAAGCATCTTTAAAAAGAAGAATGAAAAAAAAAATGCTGTGGTGAGCAGTATTGGCCCTGGCAATCCGTGACATTCATTTGTCAGCTAGGTACTAATGCTGGTTTGTTTTAGCTGTGTCCCTACCACTTGTTCTCTGCTTGATATTTGTATGGTCTCCTGGTCTGCAGCGTTCAAGACCTAGCCCTTGAGGTTGTGTCCTAACCACATATAAATCTTGTACCTCTGTATCCACAGGTTCTGCATCCACGGATTAAACTAACCACAGCTCGAAAATATTCAGGAAAAAAATCCAAAAAGCAAACCTTGCTGTTCACCATTTTATATATGCCATTGTATATAATGGGACTTGAGCATCCATGGATTTTGGTATCCGGGGGGGGGGTCCTGAAACCAAACCCCAGCAGATACCAAGGGCCCACTGTATGTGCATATGTGTGCAAGACAGAGAGAGGGAGGTTGGAAATTTGATTGGAAGAGACTTAATTGGATAAAATCCAGTATGCATGTAGAATTTACAGTCTGCACTGCCGAAAGAAGAAAATAGAAATTATCCAACAAAACATCATCTAATCCCCTCTTTGCTATATGCCAACATCCCAGGAAAATGTATTTTATCCTGTCCTATATCTTGTGGTTTTTCTATAACAGTAGATTGCTTGTGTTAGTTTTAATTTTTAACAAGTGTTCTGGTTTGGATAGTATGTTAATAACACAGTTCTGACGTGTGGCAAGACTATTTAGCTTAGTATCTAAGAAATGAAAAACAAGTCTTCAGATGCACTTCAGTTTTAATAGAATTGTAGCTTAGTAAATGCAGGTATCAGGAGAAAATCCATTCAGCAGTTTACAGTAAAAACAAGTGCTGAATAAGATACAAGATAAACAGATTTGCAAACAGAAGGCCAAGTTATATTATTATGATAGGAAATAGGACAAGAGATTTAGGCATTTAGAATAGTGCTGTTCCTCAGACTACAAACAACACATTCCAGAAAAGTACAACATAACTAATTTGTTAATTACAAAAAACGCTCTTTTTGCTTTTTACTAGAGCAGGTACCTCAAAAGTTCCTTATTTTGAAAATTCTTATACAATTTTGTTATACACACAAATAGGGAAGCTTCCTTGAGTGGCATAAACCGAGGGATGGCCACTAATGGGAATAGTGCATAGCTCCAGGTTCTTGCATTGTTGTCATGGCCAGGTCCCTGTGTAACTAGAAAGTGTATCCCAAATTCTCCAGAATGACATGTGATTGTGGAGCTCAGTCTTGCTGATTTGGCATGGTCACCAGAAGACACATAAAAAAGGAAGGGGGGCATCTGGAGGGAATTACAGGCTGTGACTGATTCTAACATCACTGCTTCATTATTTTGTAAATTTTTAGTTGTCTTTTTTTCCCTTCATCTAGCTTGCACTTGAGTATATATGTCTGATTGTTTCATGTCACTTTTTCCCTACAGCTGTACAAAGGGATCCCAGGTTTGGAAATGTTGGTCTACATGTTAGAAGAGGAAAAGCTTGCATTCATTATAGTTCATGCCAAAGAGAAGCGCTAAACATTTTAAGGCATTTATGGTTGGTTTCATAGTTCATACAATATTTTTACCTAGGTGTAATTGCACTCAGTCATAAAACACAAAAGGCATTTAAGAAATAAGATCACAGTTGCCAGAACAGAGATCACAGTCTGTTTTCATGTAGGAATAGGCCTTCCTTTGTTAATTTAAGCGTCAATTTCTGATCTGGTTGGTTCACTTCAAACTCAGAAATACTGGGGTCATCCATATCATACTCAGTGCCTGACCCAGACTCTGGATCTACTTCATTTCCTGATCCGTATTCATCTCCAAAAAGTGGGAAAGTATCAGGATGGTCTTGAAATTCCTTCATTCTGCAACACAAATTTTTAAAAGATCATTATAAAATCCTGGATATAACACCTTCTGTATCCCCCCTCCCAATAAAACCAGGATAAACTGAATAAACTTTATAAAACTAACATATAAGTAATGAACTTCTTTATTTGTCTTTAGCCTGTTAGAACTGGAGGTGGTAGGAGATAAGCTCTTGTCTCAGTATATCTCCTGATTCTTTGAGTATGAGTTCAAGCCAACTGAAGTCTATATTGTGTTTATATTCTATAAATTGTCTGCTCTCAAAGGCAAAGTATAATCAGGTGACCATCTTTTTCACATTATGAAGAACATGGTGGTTGCATATAATTCCTGTAGGTACCTGTACTAGATTGTGTAATTTACTGTATGTAAAATATGTGTAACAGGTAATGTGCTCTCAGTGTGAAGGCCACATACTACATTCAGTTTTTCAAACAGGATGCAGATTTGAGAGCTTGTTCTCCCTGTTTCATGCACAAGTTGTTGTAGTGCTTTTAGAAACGATACACTTCCCTGCTTGGGATTTCTTTCCAAGGATGCAAATAAAGATGGAGAAACCCTCATTTCTAGCATCTGTGCATTCCCTTTATTGCAGCAGACAGGTTCATTCTAACTCTTTTACACACAATGAAATTGTAATTGTATGTACATTGGGTTGGCATGATCCAGACTAAATTTTAAAAATTTACTATCACTTTTAACAGAAGAATTAAACACATGCTTAAAACCTTTCTGACTAACATCAAGGGACTTTAACGGTGTTTGTGTTTGGCTTGACTGGATCCTGGTTTGGCTAATTGTACGCTTTCTTGAAATAAGAAATTGTGTAATACTTGCATAAATAACATATTAACTGCAAAAACCCAAAGCACTTTTGGATTACTTGTATGAATGGCTGGAGAGTGATGGAATATTTCTCAGCACAGCACTGCTGCTATTCCTGGTAAAGAGGGTTATATTGCAACCCCAGTGCACAGTATCCTGCCCCAGTTTGACTCCATTAAAGTCACACCCATTCTCCTTAATCTAAACTCAAATTTGTCTTAAAAGCCACACATTCCCCACAAAGGGTGTTTCTGGCATGTCCACATGTTCACTGTGTCAGATTGTTTTAGGTCACTCGACTGAAGCAGCTGCGCTTATTTATTTATTTTCCTCCTGGCATACATGCAAATGTACATATAGCAAAAGCTTTCTTGTTTTCCTCTCAATATTTTTCTTGTTTTCCTCTCAATCTTATCATCCACCTGCACTCCCAATGAATGGCTTCTGCCATCCCATCCACTTCCCCTTTCCCACCTCAGTGACTGAGGGAAATTTAAATGCCGTGGCCTATATGTGTCCCAGTTTTCATTTCTGAAATATTGCAGGGTATGGGCTTGGCTGGTACTTCCTGTCCTACAGAAGCATCAGGGCCAGTCTTGTTTGCTAGTCTAAGCAACCAGAAGACCTGCTCTTGCTGGCTACATGTTCCCTTAACCAACTGTGGAAAGTTATCCCTGGTAACTTTTTTCTCATTTACTCTCTTGAGGCTCGAAAAGTAACATTAGGCTTCCGTAGGGCCCATGTTCATTTCAGTCTCTGCAATATGAAGGCATCTATTACCCTTAAGAAATCTTCAGAAAGTTTGCTTGTTAAGCCTTTAGGGAGCAAGGTCAAGGTCATGCCAAAGAGTGATGAAATCTGATTTGAGGCCTCCTTTGTTAACTTCACTGAGTAAGGTGTCCAGCTAAATTGGCTATTTCATAGCAGCACAGTTTCAAGTTTCACCCCTAAACCACATCTACCCACACCCAAGCAGGGAGATGGGACTACTTCCTCACCATTGATCTTCTGGCTGAAGCCATTGGCCACATAGAACCACTTGACTTTGGAGCAACTTCACAAGTGGGGCTTGGCCAGGGAAGGGACAGCAGCCCCAGGGAGAAGGAGAAAGAATAAAATGTTTTCTTTTTTCTTCTCCTCGGGGCTGCCAGCTCCCTGGCCAAGTCCAGACACAAGATCAATGATGAGGGGGTAGATCAGGTCCACTTGGATGGGTGTTTACTGGATCCTCCTGGGTCAGAGAAAGCAGATTGGTGTAGACTGAAATGACTTTCTATAAAATAATGTTTCAGACAGTAATTTTGGTGTCACACACACCTGAAGGTGTCATCTGGTGCAGTTTGCATCCCCCTAGTGATGCCACTGTCTCTTAACCAGACCCATTGTGGACAACACTGTAAGGGCAGTGGGAAGGTGCTACAACAACATCTCTCTCCTTCTCCCCTCATCCTGCCCTGGAGATCTGCACAGTACTTGCCCACCCTCCTCCCACACACCCTGTACCATCCCCTCTCCACCCTAGCAAGTGAGTGAGCTGGATTATAAGGCCCAGCCACCCTGGCAGTCTGATTTCCTCCCAGCAACCAAACATTGGAGCACTGACTAGCCTGGCTTCAACAGTTGATTCCGGACCCCACCGTGGATAACCAGATCCACGGATAATAGTGAACACAATTGAAAATAATGGGACTTTTGGTTTAAAATACCATAGAGTAGCCTTGGAGGACCTAGAAAATGGCTAGAGAGGACACATTTTCTAGGAAGACTATGTTGGCTGTGCTGAAACTGAAACCATGAATAATTGAATCAGTGGATAATTAATCAGTGGCTATGGGGGTCCTACTTTAATAAAATCTTGTGTGTTTTGCTCCATCACCCTGTAAACATCACATGCTTATCATATATTCAAGATTACCAAACAGTAGCAATAAGTGCTCGAGATTAAAATTATTTTTACATACAGTGCTGGATCAGCCTTGGGAGGGAGGATCATGTTAGCACTTCCATCAGGAATATCGAAAATAGGTCCTTGTTCTTCAATGCAATTTGCAAAACGGGCATTAGGTCTGCACCTCACTCTCATGTATCGACCTCTTTGGACAGGAGCCCCTGATAAAGATTTTATGCATATTAAAATCAGATATATTAATGAGCCTCAGCAATTAAATATTAACATGATAACCCAGTAATAGCAAATATTAATAGCTATCCAGTGGTGTCACTGGAGGGGTCCAGGGGGGTGCAGACCACACCAGGTGAAACCATCGGAAGGGATGGCATCAAAATGACTGTCTATAACATTTTTGTGCAGTGTTTCATCAGAAATTTATTAATTTTTTATAAAAATATCCATGGCCCTGTGTCAACCCAAGTTAGGCTTCCTTGTTGTTCTTCATGTAGATTTTCTCTGATCCTCAAATTTGCATGCAGATTGCATAGATTGATGAGATTACCAAGGATTCTGTATGGTCTGGTAGGGGAGGCAGTTCATGGGGGTGACACTGACCCTAATGACGCCACTGTAGCTATCTTCAATACCACACATACTTTATGTAAAGCACAACAGAACATTTAAGTGTTAAGAGTTTCAAACAGATGTCCCTCTGACAAGGTCTGAAGACAAGCAACCTGTAATTTCCTCTAGATGATATTTTGTCTCTTACAATACTACCTCATGGGAGCACACTCATCTAGCTTGCTTTCAATTGGCAGCTATGCAAATACATTGAAAACCTTACATTGAAAACCATGATACCTAAAATGTGGCAATAAGGGCTGGTGTTATGGCTGATGGTAAATCAGTAGCCTCTTTCTCAACAAGTTAGAATTGGCAAGTGCAAGCTTCTAGTGTGTGTGTGTGTTAGGTCTACATAGTCTTTAAAAAAATTTCAGGATTTATTGACTGATTATTAACAGACCACTTTTCCTTGGGGGTTTTCCAGGCTGTGAGGCCGTGTCCTGGAAGAGTTTATTTCTGATGTTTCGGCTGCATCTGTGGCTGACATCTTCAGAAAAAATTCTCTTCAGAAGTTCTCTGAAAATGCCAGCCACAGATGCAGGCGAAATGTCAGAAAGAAACTCTTCCAGAACATGGCCTCACAGCCCAGAAAAAAACCACGGAAAATCTATGGATGCCAGCCGTGAAAGCCTTTGACTTCACAGACTACTTTTCATCATAGAAATTGATAAGGCAATTTATAAGATGAAATCAATACAATCCACTTGACAATAAAAGATACAGTAAAGTATCATGAATTCATGTTGCACTTACAAATATTTTAACACCACACAAAGAAGTAAATTTGCATATGAAATAAGAACTTCATATATGCAGGTATTCTATCACATCAGGATAGTTGAGGAATCTGGTCTTTGTGTATTCCAGTAGAAAATTATCTGACCCACATCTTCTGGACTAATTAGCAGATCAGTTATCCACTTTTTTTTTTTTTTTGCACTTCTAAAAGGTTCCAACCCAGTTCTCAGTGCAACAAAACAAAAACAAAAAAACAACAACACCAAATTGCATTTTTAAAACATCATATTATGACAAAATATATATATATTGAAATGCATATTTTGAGAGAAAAGAGGTCTTCACAATAACTCCTTCCATATGTATATGTCAATGCACAGAGCATGCAGTGAATACGTGGTTATCTCTCTGACTCCTGAGTCTATGCACTGGATTTAGACAGGATGACCTAACAACAGGCTACTCATTCTCTCTCAGTTTAACCTACCCCACAGGATTATTTCAGTTTAAAACAGGATATCCCTATTTCATGGCTGGGGGAACCTGTGCCCCTCCCCAGAGACTGATGAATACATGCATCCCTCACAACAGGCAATTCTGGCAACAGCAGATGGAAACTGGAGTCCAGTATCTGGAAGGTTACAAGTTCTTCATCTGAGCCCCATGTACACCTTACTGGGAAGAGTGAATGAGAAAACTCAGGAGTGAGAAACCTCAGGCTTTGGGGCTGAATATGGCTTTTCTTGGCTTTGCCTACTGTCATACTCCTTCCACATTATATCCTTTGGTGGTTTCCTAGTGTTTGTGCAGAATCCCCCTGCCATTTATTCTAAAAGGCTGAAAATCTTCTCCTAAGGCTTAGCTGCTTGTAGAAGAACTTAAAGCTAAAATTGCTGGTAATTTTGGTCCTTGGGCTGACAAAGCTTCCTTACATGTTGAGGAAGGCAGCATGGAAATACTACAACTAATTTTGTATGGTTAAAGAAAGGGGAACCTCCCATCAAATGTGATGTGAGGAGATGCAAGTTCCCAACAGCTGTGATTCTATTTCTGGCCCATGGCTAAGGCCAAGGTGATTTTCCTAAATTGATGTTTTTTGAGCAAGTGAGCGAGGTATTGTGAGTGTGAACATGACAGGAGGCTATTATGATCCAAGAGCAAAAGTCCAAATAACAGGCAACCAAAATACTTTCTGGGAAACAATTATTTATTATTTTACAAAACGTAAGATATAGGACAGGGCAGGAGAATGAAACCTGACCTGTTAGAGGCAGGATACATTCTTGCCTTCCTTTATTTTCCTCAGCCTAACCCCAGTATTTAGAATTAGGCAGCAAAAAAAGCGCCAATGTGGTATAGTGGTTTGAGCATTGAACTACAGCTCTGGAGACCAGGGACCCATCTAAACGGTGAAAATACCCCTCATGGAATTCGCTGGGAATCCTACCAGTATAAACAGGACCCAGTGCCAATCCACACTGTTTGGAAGGAGGGGGGCCCAAAACGTCAAAAGCAACAGGGTAAAGCCTTCACAGATTTCCCCATACTTTTTCACGAACTGCGAGGCGGGTGTGCATTTTTGCTTGTTTGGACTATGGAACAATAAAAAACTTGAAGGGAAGCACAAAGCTGATTGGCCCTTGCTAGCATGGTAAGCGCCCGCTGACACCATGTTGGATTTTCACTTTAGCGATCGCTCACTAAGGTAATAAAAAGGATCAATAGTTTCTGTTTTGCTTTGGAGAATCGCTCTATTGCACCAGTGCACTTTGGGATGTCTTAAAAAAAACAGCGGCAGAGAAGAACTCACACAAGTAAATCACTCGCAGCTGCCATCAGGAATGCGAGGCTTATGGGGGCTTCCAACGCCAGAAGAACCATTTAGACATGTTGCTGCTGCGGCAAGATGCCAATAGTATGAGGTATTTGGGATTTTTCCCCCTCGTGTAGATGGGCCCCAGGATTTGAATCCTCACTCAGCCATGGAAACCCACTGACTGACCTTGACCAAGTCACACTCTCTCAGCCTCAGAGGAAAGCAAAGCCAAACTCCCTCTGAAAAAATCTTGCCAAGGAAACTCCATTATAGGGTCACCATAAGTTGGAAATGACTTGAAGGCACACATCAACAGTATGTCCTGGTTTAAAGATTAAATAAAAGGCAAGCTGAATCCCCATTCCTTCAATTCCCAGAAGTATCCATTATGATTTTTTTATGTGTTACTCTCTTTTGGACTTTAATATATACATATACATAGCACACAAAATCTTTCAAAATGAAATACTGGTAGCAACTTTCCTAAAGTAATGTGTCCTGGAGTCATCTCAGACATTAAAGAGATTGTGTATTCCCTATGTTAAACTCATTTTCCTTCCTACAACAGGGTTTTCTCAGAGGTACCTGCATCAGCAATCTGGTTTTTTAAATTAATAATGTTTACCTTCCAATGACCAATTACAAAATGGAGCACACTAAAAAGATACACAGGTGAGGAAAGTAAAGTAGCTATCTTTCACCACTTGAGGGAGCCCCTCTTATAATACTGTAACAGAAGAAATGTGGAATCTAGTTTGACAGAAGGTTAAAACCATATAGTTCCTGTTTCTTTGTGGGCAAACTGCATAATCACAGACAGTTGTAACTTATTGCTTTTCAAATGTGGGGGTGCACTAGAGGAGACACCAGATTGCTTTTGGAAGGGGGGGCATATACATCTCCCACTCTGAACTATCTCTGTCTCAGCATACGATATGGGAGCCTAATAGAGTATTACATGTACAGCCAACAAATTTAGCACCTCTTTGTCTTTACAAAAGCAAATATGCTGGTGTATGAGTGGAAGGAATTCACCTAATTCATTTTGCTGCTTGAGGTAAAGGACAAGATGGCACTCTCCCATCCCAGTTCCACATAGAGAAGCTGAGTTGATTGACAGTTTATTCTTTTTTTAAAACAGGCAATGAAACAGTCTCCTTTATGACACCCAAGGGCAGCAAGCTAATTAGGTGGGGTGATTAACAAAGCCATGTGGTGTGGCATGTACAAATATGTCCTCTAGTAACTTGCTGCCACTTTTGAAACCCTAGCATGTAACTCTCAAAGAAGGTATCTTACTCTGCCTTAGTGGGGGATGGAGTGTATTTCTCCCAGTCAATGTGGGGAGAGGGAAATGATGTCACAAGGAATAAGGGTGGGGTCTCCATTATGTACATGGTCATACAGCTTCAGCCAATTAGACAAAGACAAGCTGATTTGCATGTCTCACAGATTATAGCTGGGACATGAAGGCGGAAGGGTACCAGAGTGAAAAACGATGAGGGCTCCTGTACCTTTGATGGTTGTATAGAAAAGGGAATTTCAGCCGGTGTTGCTTGTTGCCTGATTGCAAAACAAGCAATACCTGCAGAAATTCCCTCTTTCATTAAAGGTACAAGAGTGCTCTCCAGGTTTCATGCTGGCAACCCTAATTACAGTAGGATCCTCGTATCCACTGGGGATTGGTTCTTGGGGGCCCTGTGAATACCGAAAACTGTGGATAATAATAATAATAATAATAATATTTATTTATACCCCGCTCCTCTGTTAAAACAATCGGGGCGGCTTACAAAAATTAAAATATAATACAGATAAAAATCCCTAAACACCCCCCACCCCCACCCTCCCCCATAAAAAAATATTAAACAAATATAATTTTAAAAGCAACTGATCTAAAATCACATTTAAAAACAATAAATACAATAAATAGCCAGTGAACTAAAAGAGGATCCCCTGAGGCCGGGATCTAATTAGGAAAGGCCTGCCGAAAGAGATCCGTCTTTAGTGCTTTTTTTAAAGCTACTCAGGCTTGTCATCTGACGGATCTCGTTTGGCAGGTCATTCCACAATTTGGGGGCGATTACCAAAAAGGCCCTCTGGGAGGTTGCAGACAGCCTAGATTTTTGTGGCTGAAGCAAATTCCTCCCAGAGGACCGGAGTGCGTGGGGAGGATTGTATGGGAGGAGGCGGTTCCAGAGATAAGTTGGACCCAAGCCATTTAGGGCTTTAAAGGTAATAAGCAACACCTTATACTGGGCCCGGAAACTGATAGGCAGCCAGTGGAGAGATTTTAATACTGGAGTTATATGGTCTCTCCGAGATGTTCCCGAGACCACTCTGGCTGCCATATTTTGTACCAACTGAAGTTTCCAGACCAAGCATGAGGGTAGCCCCATGTAGAGTGCATTGCAGAAATCTAGATGAGAGGTTACCAGCGCGTGCACCACAGTCTCAAGGTCCCTTACTTCCAGGAAATGGCGCAGCTGGTGTATCAGCCAAAGCTGATAACAGGCGCTCCTGACTGTCGCATTCACCTGATTAGTCATCTGAAGCGATGAATCAAGGAGCACTCCCAGACTGCAAACACAGTCCTTAACAGAGAGCGTGACCCCGTCCAGGACTGGAGGTTGCAACCCAACTCCTGGTTTTGGGGCCGCTACCGTGAGCACCTCTGTTTTGTCTGGATTTAATCTCAATCTGTTTTTCCTCATACAGCCCATTACTGCTTTAAGACAATCATTAAGAGGAGATACGCCATCGGAATTCGAGGCCAATGCTCAGGACAAGGAGAAATAGATCTGGGTGTCATCAGCGTACTGATAACACCCAGCCCCATAACTCTGAATAATCTCACCCAGCGGCTTCATATAGATGTTAAACAGCATCGGGGACGGGATGGCGCCCTGCGGAACACCACAAGTAAGCTGCTTTCTGCTGGAGCAGCTGTCCCCGAGCAACATCCTCTGGGACCTGCCCGAGAGGAAGGACCGGAACCACTGGATTCCTAACCCACTCAAGCGATCCAAGAGAATGCTATGATCTATCGTGTCGAAAGCCGCTGAGATGTCTAAAAGCACCAACAGGGACACATTACCCCTGTCGATGCTTAGACGCAGGTCGTCGGTCAAGGCAACCATGGCAGTCTCAACTCCAAATACCATCCTAAAGCCAGTTTGAAATGGGTCTAGATAATCGGTTTCATCCAAGACCACTTGGAGTTGAAATGCAACTGCCCTCTCAATCACTTTGCTCAAGAACGGTAACATAGAAACCGGCCTATAGTTGTTCATGTCCAGGGGGTCAAGGGAAGATTTTTTCAGGAGCGGCCTAACGGCTGCTTCCTTTAAACAAGATGGAACACACCCTTCTCTGAGGGATGCATTGATGATGTCCTTAAGGAACACCATCAAAGCAGTCCCCCCCCCCCGGACGGCCAGCCATGAAGGGCAAGGATGGAGAGGGCAGGTCGTATTCCTCACCCTACCAAGTAGCTTGTCCACGTCCTTAGTACTCACGGATTGAAATTGATCCAGTAAACTTACATCAACGGAGTTGCTGGACACCTCGTCAATTGTTTCTGTCAAATTACTGGCATCTAAGTCGGCTCTTATCCAAGAGATTTTATCTGCAAAGAAATTGTTAAATGCGTCACAGCAGGCCGTCTTTGGGTTAAGCAACGGGTTCTGCGCAGGAATAACCTGCGTCATCTCCCTTACCATCCTAAACAGCTCTGCTGGACGGGACTCTGCAGACGCAATACGTGCAGAGGAGAAGGATCTCTGCGCTGCACGTATTGCCTCTCGATAGGACCAAAGAAAGTTCTTATGATGAATCCTGTCCGATAAGAGTCGAGTTTTCCACCAGTTGCGCTCTAGTCGTTGTTCAACCCGCTTCATTTTCCTAAGCTCTGCTGTATACCATGGTTTACGGTTTGGAGCTGGTTGGAAAGGATGCTTGGGAGCGATCGTGTCGATAGCGTTGGTAAGGTCGGTGTTCCAGGCCCATGTTTGTCATGGTTTCCATGAACTCCTGAGCCGCGCCAGTCAGATTTGTCAAACTGGTCTCGAGTGGGATGTTGAAGTCGCCCAAAACTAAAAGTCTGGTATACCATGGTATACAGCAGAGCTTAGAGACCAGCTGTGTCAGCTCGGTTAGGGAGTCTGCTAGACAACGGGGTGGTCGGTATACTAGCAGAATCCCCAAACTATCCCTGGTCCTCAGACTAAGGTACATACACTCAAAGTGGACTGTGTTTCAGACAGGTATCCTGGTCAAGGTCAGATTATCCTTATAAACCAGAGCCACTCCGCCCCCCCGCCCACTTTTCCTCACCTGCTAAGTGACAGAATACCTGGCTGAGAGGGCCTGCGTCCACGTGACAGCGCTATCCTCTCCCAGCCAGGTTTCTGTGAAGCAAGCCAGGTCGGCATCCTCATCCGAAAGAAGATTGTAAATAATATGAGTTTTATTCTTCACCAACCTGGCATTGCAGAGGAGCAAAGTAAGGTTCTGTGGAATGGTGGGTACGCTCTCCAATCCATTCTGGGAAACAGGGTGAACTGAAGGTGGGATAGCTAACAAACAGCGATCCCGCCTTCTTTTGTACCATCGGTTCACTCTGTTCCGACCATACCTCCCTTTCCCCAGCACATACCTCCCTTTCCAATTTCCTCCCCCCACTCCATTCCCAGCCTCAGCTGACTCCAATTGCAGGCTTAGAGTCCTTCTGGCTGCTGGCTGGTGTTCCTAAGGAGTGTGGGAGTGGCTTAAGATGCCAGCCACTCCTGGCCACGCCCCCTCTCACTGCTGCCTCGCTGCCAAGAAGTCCTCAGGGCCCCACTACAGCCTTCTGGCCCGGTGGAGTGGGGTGAAAGGCTGCTGCAGGCTTGGAGAACCTCTGGCTTGCTGGCTGGTGTTCCTGAGGGGGGTGGGAGTGGCTTAATAGTGAACACCATTGAAAATAATAGGACTTCCAGGTTAAAATACCATAGAGTTGCCTTGGAGGACCTAGAAAATGGATAGAGGATACATTTTCTAGGAAGACTCTATGGTAAGTGTGCTGTTTTGTGTCCCGTAGATAATTGAATCAGTAGATAATGAATCAATGGATACGGGGTTCCTACTGTACATTCAAACATGTCTCCCATTCATATCTTCCAGTCTTACCAAGTTTACAAGTAGGGAGGAGGCAACAGGACCTAACTGGGAACAGCTCATACATTTCTGTTTACCAGCTAGGAGAAATAACTGCTGCAGATGTTTCCTAGATATCTTCAGACTTAAGCAATTGAAGTGTCTCAGTCCAACTCCTTCCTTTTTAGTTTCACCACATTCCAGTATAGACCTTTTTTCCTTTTGTTCGAAGTTCAAAAGAATAGAATGAAACACTTAAAACCATTTGGATCTATTTGCAGGTTTAAGCTTTCATCCCTCTCCTTAATAGCATTAAATGATTATGTTGCAATCTTTTTTACTGTGTTCATCTTTTGTTGCTGGTTTACTTGTTATTTTGCCCTCAGTTAACACCTGAGTGATTTCATTAAAGAAAATAATAATAATAGGAATATCTATTGAAAATGGACATGTTTTGTGCTTTTCTGGGTATTCTAGTCCATTTCTTCTTCTTTTCTTCTATTCTTCCCCCACTCCTCAGCTGTTAATCTTTGTTCCATTCTCAGTCCTTACCAAGCTGCTTTTGGGATATTGTTCCTTAAATGAGGGTATGCAGTTGTGATCCTCTAGAACAACATAAAGATCCATGAGCCCAAGACAGTATAAACAATGATGCAGGATTATGGGAGGTGAAATCCAAAGACATTTTGAAGGCCAGAGTCGCTCATCCTTGCTTTACAGTGTTATTTTCTTTTTTAAACATTTACTTCTGAAACCCTTGGTGTTCCCCTGAGCCTATTGCTATCTCCATGTTGAGTTTTGCTGAATGCCATTTTGGCTAACTTAAAGAGGCTCTTGGGAAATTACTTTCATTTAGAATACAGGATGAATAAACCTTGGGTAAATAAATGTAAGTTGTCTAATTATGAATTGCATTTCCTTTTAGCTATTTAGGCTGCAGTCCTAGACAAATTACCTGGATTAAGTCCCACAGAAAGCAGGACATCTCTGAACCAACATGCATAGGGTTGCGTTGTACATATCCTGTGTGGTAAGCTCTTAGGAACAGAACCTCAGTTTCTTCACACTTACACAAATTTCCTTTAGTACCGGAAGACAGGCTTGAAGCCTTAACAGAGGAAGTTGCAGGGCTGGCCCAATAAATTTTGCTACCTGAGACAAAGCAACCCCATTCCCAAAGTCAAACTACATGATACACTGGGCCAGTCAAGTACTATTGATACCAGAGCAGAAAACTCTCACGAGCACCACTCCCCTTCTCCTAATAGTAAAAATACAATCATAACACCCCAAAACTAATGCTTGAGGCAGCCGCTTCATTCTGCCTAATGTTAGTGCCAACTCTGAGAAGTTAAATGTCATTTGAAATCTTGCCATCTTGTTCAAAACCATAAGCAAGCCAATCAAAGTACATGGTCTTGTTCACCACTACTTTAAGCCAGGAACCCTGTTCAATATACCCCAGCTAAATAAATGTGTGGTTAATAACATCATGTTAAATATGAATCTGTGAATATGGTTCAGTGTGCTCAAACAAACCCTTGATGTAAAAATCTACAGCAAACCCTGGTGTAAAGGTGGCTTACAAATCCTGGTTTGTTTTTGTGCAATTAATCATAATCCCAGATTCAGATATAACATTGCTTTCTCCCATTCCTGCTTTGTTTGCCTGCTTTTATGAACGGCCAAGTAAGGCAGGAATGAACAGGCTGCATCCACCAGCCTGCAAGTCCATTCATATTGCAGTATATTAAGTCAGGCTAGGTTAATGAGATGTGCAAATATGGTAATAAGATATGTAGATAAACCATAGAAGCAATCGGTTAGCATAATGCTTTTCCCCTCATTAAATTAACATTCTCCACATTTATGAGCTGCTTAATGACAGACTTCAGACTTCATTCTCTAGAAAAAGTTCAAAGAGCTAACCAATTATACCTCTGTGCAATTGGCATTTTCATCTTTAAAGTGTTTGCTTATAAGTTAGTCCATTCAGGATTTAGGCTATAACAGTTAAGCTCCATTAAATTCAGTGCAATTTATTTATGAGTAAACAAGATGCTCAGTACATTTTTAAATGCCCAATATTTAGTGTTAAAGTATCACAATTACTTTACATTTGAACAGAATGATGTTCCTCTAAGGCCTTCCATGATAACTCTTTATCATATAGTATTTTACTCATCATTTCCCTCCCACCCCATGTGATCTCTTATTTCAGCTGCCATGTCCACTGCAACTATAGGCTGCCATGTGGAATGGAATCTGGCTTAGCATGACGGTGCCCATGATATATCATTAGTGATAACTAAAATAACTGCCTCCAAAACATCTATGTCATTTGGGGGGCAGATTGACCACTTCCCTAATGCGCTGTTCAAACAAGAGATAGCACTTGAAATCCTTGGAAAGTAAAGGCACCACAAAAAAAGCCAACAAAGACAATCCTCTTTTTAAAACAATATTGTGTGGCTCTATTTGTCTTTGTTGCCACTTTTATTCTTTATCTTATTTAAGCCTTTCAAGGCTGTTTACTCCTGTGTTCCTAGAAAAGGAGGAGATATCTCCTTCTTGGGGGAAAAAAGTTTAAGTATAGACTCATGCACCTATCTAGATATATCTATATAGAAATATTTTTAAATAAAATGTTACCAGCAATCCCAACAAAATGCATCACCTTAGAATTACCACCCCTACAATTCTCATTCTGGTTACAAGGCTCTCTCCGCATTCCTGCATGAAGATAGGAGATCTTCATACAAACGCTGCCAATAGCATACATCACTAAGCAGAAAATCTGGGAAAGCAAGACATTACCTAGAACAAGTTGAAGTGTACATTTTAGTCTACAATTCCGATATCCACTGAATTGGAAATTGCCCACTAAACGCCATGAAATTTACTCCTCTGTTACCAACTTCTTTCTCTCAAAGGTGCTACAAGATTCCTTGGCTTACTTCTCTGGGTAGACATGTACAGATGAGTGTTGGTAGTCTCCTATTGGCTTCCGTTATACCATGCTACACAGTTTAAGAAGGAAATTACAGAAAGAACAAAACACTTTCAGTTTTACCTTGTACTGAGCATCCTGTAAAGAGGATTACACAGAAAGCCATGAAAATCCTCCCGTTACGTCTGACAAGCATTTCTGTTTTGGCCTGCGTACCTCCACACACCGTGAACTGTCACTAGTACTTTTCAAAATGCAACAGGACAAGGAGAGCAATTGCCTTTACAAAAGGTTTCAGAAACCTCAAACCCAACCCATGACTTGCGTCATGACTTCCTGTGCACAGAAAAGTAGCACATCTAGTATCAAAAACTAGATCTGGCTTCTACAGTTCTTGATCCACTTACCACAAGAAGAATGTGGTCTGAACATCATGTGCAAACCTATGTATGTCTACTCAGAAGTAAGGCCCACCAAATTCAAAGAGAGTTCCTTCAAAGCAACTGTGGATTGTAGCCTTACACTTTTTAAAATATGAATGTTGCAGATCACAGCTTCAGGCTGTAATCCTGTAAACATTACCTAGGAGTAAGTCCCATTAAACCCAGTAAAGTTTCTTCTAAGGATGGGCAAGGGTGTGTACTGACCAGTTTTTAATACTATCCCAAATATTTATTCATAATTAATTGAAAAAAACAATGAATGAAATATCAATATTAAATATATATTATATTGTATATATGCTTATGTTTATTATTGATATTTCATTAAATTTATAAAGTATATAGTAAGTATAACTAGCTGTACCCGGTGTAACATATGCCATTTAAAAATTCCCCCCAAAACGCCCAGTAGACCTCACAACAACCCTGTAAGGTAGGCCAGTGGATTTTTAAATTCCTCCTCCCCCTTCTCAGTGTTCCACACTTTTCCCGGAATTGCTGCGGGTGACTCGCTCTGTTACCCTGCCATTGCCACGGCTACTGCTGCTGTTAGTTGACTGCCTGGTTCCTGTCACAGGCGGCCTGCCACCACCGCCAGTTGACTGTCTGGGTCCCAATCTGGGCCACAGATTGAGTGGCAGGAGTGGATTGTGAGTTGGAGAGGAAAGTTGCATGTGGGTGGTGAATGGCTGGATGTGTTCCCTGGGCAGCCAATCAGCACACTGGGAAAGGCAACATACCCAAGAGTTTTATATAGTGAATAGATAGATAGATATAGATATTTGAGTAACATTAATATTAGGGTTGCTTATTTTATTCTCTTAATTTTGGTAAACCATCGTGACATCTTCAAATGAAGGCTAATATGTGTAGATTTGTAAATAAAAATGTTACTTCTGTCTTCCTTTTCTAAACATGTATATTCTTGACTGAGCTTTGTTGTTGTTGTTGTTGTTGTTGTTGTTTTGTGTCTTCAAGTCATTTCCGACTTATAGTGTTTACTGTGGGGCTGGTTCCACGACAGGAAAAAGTTCGCGAGATTCCGGATTACCATTCTTTCGCATCAGGAGCGCATAAATCACACGACTGCTGGTTTATTCAGAAGATGCAGCCAGTTTCAGTTTTCCTTAGTTTACACAGGCAAAGGTGGGGGGGGGGATCGCCTCCAGATGATTAAAGCCAGGCAGGAGGTGGGGAGGGAGCAAGGAGGGGGTCATGGAGACCATAAATAATGAGAGGGAAGAAAAGCACAAACACATAAAAGATCGACAGAGCGATCCATCAACTTCCCTGTCTTCCCCTGCTCCCGAAAGGCTTGAATAAAGAAAGGAGTGAATGAAAGCACAAACAAGCAAAAGCATGGTGGAGCGATCTACAGTACACTCACACGCACGCACGGACACACACACACACACCACACAAGCAGGGGCTAGACCCATTCCTGATCGTCTTCCCTGCCTCCAAAGCCTTGAATAAAGGCAAGTGAAGGGAAGGACAAACAAACAAAATGACGAAAATGCAATTGGCTGTTTTCCTGCACACATGAATGCACACACATACACATGCACACACCAGCGAAGCAGGGGCTAGTCCCAATCGTCTTCCCAACCCCCAAAGCCTTCCTTTGAAACAGACAGGAAGGGCTCAGAGCAGATTTCCCAAAGTGGGCTGCAAGCAGAAGAAGGGTGAATTTCTCTTTCCGAGCCCTCAGTCTATTCGGAGAAGGCACAAGGGTCACTCCAACCAATCAGGATTCAGCTCTGCTCACAGTAATTAGAAAAGGTCGATGCCAGTTTACATGGATGGTAAGTTCCCATGACCAATTATGCGCATTTTCGCGAACTTAATCAAAAAAGTCTGGAAAACTAGCAAAAGCTGATACTGCGTGACTTATGGGTTTTTTGCACCCCCTCCTTCTGAAAAGGATGCTGTTGCTTCAAAATGCATGGGAACTATCAGGCTTCTTGTCGCATTCTTTGAGGATTTATTTTGCCGTGTAAATGGCCCCTGTGTTTTCTTGGCAAGATTTGTTCTAGGGGGTTTGCTTTTGCCTTCCTCTGAGGCAGAGAGAGTGTGACTCGCCCAAGGTCACAGAGAGCTTGACTACACGGGGCAGGGGGTGTGAAAATCCAGATGAAATTTAAACCAGATTGGCCCAGAGCTGTGGTGCATGAAATCCAGACTACTCTGACCCAGATTTAAGTGCCACATCTGCCAAAACCTGAATCTGCATTTGGATTTGTACCCCCAGTGATGCACTTGGTTTCCATTCAAAGCTATTACTCACTTAGGGCCTGACTCTGAGCTCATTTGTTATATTTCTATTGTACCTTTCAGGAGTGACCACACGATATGCGGCCTTTTCCCCAAATCTGGTGTGATAATGACTCTGAGCTCTGGGAAAGCAAAGCCCCAATGCTAGTTGCTCTCTCTGAAGTCAGAGTGGGTGGCTAGCCTTGCAATGGCGGGGCTCTCCAGGTGTTCTGATCTCAGAGAGAGCAACTAGTGCTGGGGCTCTGCTTTTGGAATGAGAAGTGGCACTGAGGAGGGGGGAAGTGGCAGCTCTTCAGGCAGTGCTTGTCCTTCCCACCCCCAGCCATTTCGTTTTTTTAAAAAAGTAAATATTTGGTGTCATCATTTAAACTTGACTTTTAAAATGTTTATCCTAAATCCTGTAGAGCATCTCTCTGCTCTTAACCGTAGCAGTAGGTAGGGGGCCTGCCAAAGATCCTGGTTGGGGCCCATGTCAGGACACCCATGTGGCATCCACAGACAGAAAGATACAGTTAATTTATGATGAGGAGGACAAGTCCACCCCCCCCCCCATTAGCACACAACCTGCAGTGAGAAACTGCCATTTTGAGATATGGAGAGAGAGGAAAGCAGAAAAAATACCTGAATGTTAAAAGGATATTGGGGTACTTGGCCACTCCTGAGGAACTGGATTTGTTCCTTTAGCAGTGCTTAAGGGATTTGTCTCCAGCTATGCTCAGTTCATTTCTTTGTAAACAACCATCTGTGTGAAAAAAGGAGAGGCAGGGGTTTGCTATCTTGATTCACTGGAGGAAAGGTACAATAGAAATATAACAAATGAATTTGTGGATTTGTGAACATACCGTACCATGGGGTTGTCTTAACAGCAAAAATA
Organism: Gambelia wislizenii; assembly: GCA_030847615.1. NCBI lineage: Eukaryota > Metazoa > Chordata > Lepidosauria > Squamata > Crotaphytidae > Gambelia > Gambelia wislizenii. The sequence continues at coordinate 132,037,752 of JAUMIR010000003.1, forward strand.
CTCCTCACGGAATGTGAGGAGAAGATGACCTGTCCTAATGGCAATCCGTGTTGTTCTGCTGTGTTGTGAAGGAGGGGGGGCCCAAAACGTCACAAACTCCGCCGTTGCAGCTTTTCATGGAGTTTTTAAAAAACAGTGTGGGGAATGCACATTCCTGGTTGTTGGGAGCAGAGATTCAATATTAATCGCTTTCCCATACAAGAGGAAGCACAAACCTAATTGGCCAAATGAGCACGGGGGACAGGGCTTGCTAACAAGGCTAGCGCCCGGAGCTGCCATGTTGGTTTTTTACCTTAGTGAACGAGCGCTAAGGTGAGTAAATGGAGTGTTTTTTCTTATTCTTTTTATAACAGCAATATATTGCTCCAGCACGCTTAGGAAATAGGTTTTTTTAACAAAAAGTTTGGTGGCGGCAAATTTAGTTATGTAACTAAATTTATGTAAAAGCGGGGGGATACCTCCTGGCTGCCATCTTGACTGGCAGGCATGTGAAGCTTTTTGGGGCAAAAAAACCCATTAAGATAAATTGCAGCTGCTGCAATTTGACATCCCCCCCCCTTCATATAGATGGGGCCCACATCTCCAATGATCTCTTTCAATAGGAAATCAAATTCTGGTACACACTTGCATGGGAACCTAAAATGTTGGGAGGTGTGTCACACTTTAAAAATCAAAATAATAATAGCAAACTCGGGTTAATGAACCACAGGCTTTGGCGCACTGACCTTAAGAGAGCAGCTAGGATGGACAATTTTGAGTTTACTGACACTTCTTGGCAGAAGGTTAAATGGTGTTACAGGGAGAATAGAATGAGTAATCATGTCAGAATAGTATTCTACTTTGACTATACCTGTACTAATCTTTGGATATGATGCCATGTGCCATTCTAGTATTCATAGCCATTAAAAGAGCAGAAACAGCAGGTACAGTTGTCTCTCCGTATTCACGGATTTGGTATCCACAGATTTAAGTATTCACAGCTTGAAAATATTCTTTAAAAAATAATAATCCAAAAAGCAAACCTAGATTTTGCCATTTTATATAAGGGACACCATTTTGCTATGCCATTGCATATAATGGGACTTGAGTATTCATGGATTTTGGTATCCACGGGGGGTCCTGGAACCAAACCCCAGCAACTATGGAGGGACAACTGTAGTAATTTTTACTCTTGTTCCTCAGAAAACACACAAATAACTCTAGTATGTCATGTGTGACACAGACAACAACACAATTTGCAACATTATTTTCACAGGCAGGTGGTGGGAATCCAGCCAGAATAATTAAAGTACAATGTGGTTAACAGCCCTCCTATTGGCCGTCAAAATAGGCTTATGGAAACAACATAGTTAAAGTGTTTCCTTTACAATCAGAGGGTTTATATCAACATTCTTTCCAGTTTTTACATGCTTTTCAAACTACAGTACTTTTCTGAAAGAGAGAGAAAGGGAAAGATATGTTACTTTATGGAGCAGAGTGAAAGAAGCAATCCACATCATTTCAATTAATTCCTATTATCTTCACATTTTGATATGTCTGTTTCTCCTTCATTAGAAGATGTAAAATGGTTATTATTATTATTATTTTATTTTTATTATTTATTTATTTATTTATTTATTTATTTATACCCCACTCTTCAGCCACAAGGCCATCAGAGCGGCTTACAAATTGTTTTAAGCAATAGCAATTTACACATCTACACTACATTAAGCAGTTTCCAATGTGTGTTAGCTAATTAGTGTGAAGCTCACCTCAAGGAACTGACAGACCACACATTCAGCAATGTTTTGTATTTCCTTTTTATTTTAAAGAGTTCTTTGGTTAAGAGGTGATAAACAGCCTATAGAGGAAATCAATTGGGCAGAATGACTCTGTAGCTCAAACACTTAGAATGCTATCTATTGTCATTTCCTTTATGTCATAGAAAACATAGTTATGATAATAATGTCATATTTTCCATGGAAGTTTTTAAACTACTGAAGAAATGAAATTAAGAGAATTTTGTCATAAATGTATGTGGTGTTGGTTTCTCCAGCCAAACATATGGCATAGTCGTCTCACTGCCTCACTGCCTCCCTCCCTTTGGTCCTGGATATTAATAAAGTACTTTAAAATCCTTTATGTTAAAAGAGCAAAATCAGATTGGGTCAGTAGGATATGAGTATTAGAAATGAACGCAAAACTGTACTGAATTCTTATAGAGCAGGTTGGGAATGTGAAACGTTAATAGACAAGAGGGGGATCTGAACCCTATGTACTGTAGTTTTCTTTCCAAACCAGTGTCGCATTATTGTTTTTCTCTTGGCAGGTATCCAAGACTGGAAGTAAATCCACACTTTGGACTTTATGAGACAAGCCCCTTTAAACATTCTTTTGCTGGCATAAAAAAAATCAGTTTTTATGCCAGCAATAGTATGCCCCCACACACTTACCTTCTCTCTTGGCATAGGCTTCCCTGGCAATGAAGGAGGAAATGAACGAAGCTCCATTCACTTCCTTGTTTGAAATCCCACAAGACTTCGTTGCATGGGAAATTCAAACATAAAACAAAAAACAAAACACAAAAAGTTACACAAAGCTCAAAAACACACTTAAAAACTTCCAACTATACTCGGGAAGTTTTTAAAAAACCTGTCACCTACCTAGATGTTGCGCTCTCACCCAGAAGTGTTCTGGCCGGTCTAGCCATTCACGAGGTAAGTATGTGGGGGGGAAAAGATGCGAGGTTACACATGCCAGCTATGCCAGCAAAAAAAAAAAAAAAGGCACAGTCAATCTATTAACAATCGGCTTAAGGACAATACATAAAAAAGGCGACGTCATCTGATATGCGCACTTTTTTGCATTTATGTGGAGTTTATGACGCCGTATTTAGGGCATCTGATAAAGTCCTAGGAGAAGAACAGCTTAGAAGAAATGTTTGGGGAGAGAAGAATGTATAGAGAAAGGCTTTCCCTCTACTTGATTTATATCATCTCCCTTATCCCAACTCTATCTTAAAGGAATTCAATTGTGTTCCATTTCTAAAATGCATGTGTGCTACTTTCATTTTGAGCCACTGTCTGAAATTATTTTCTATAATGTGCCTTTATTTAAACTGATGGAGAGGAATTCAACATGGTTATCTGTCACTCTTCATTGGTTTTTGTTGCTCTATGCTTTTGTCTGAAGATGAATCAATTGGAGGATAACTGTGTTCCTAAATTTTCCAGGCTTGAACAATGTAATATGGAGCGGGGGAAGTGCATCTCAGAAATGTGTGAATTTGGACCCACACCTGATAAATTGATCAAATAAGGCCCAGGTAATAAACTAAGACATCAGAGACCCTTTAACATGACAGTCATAGCATGAATATTCCACCTTTAAGTGCCATAGTTCCATCCCATGAAATTCTGGGATTTGCAATGTAGGAAGGGGTATTTAGGATTCTCAGCCAAAGTCCTCTAGTGTCTTACCAAACAATAAATCCCTTGATTCCTTAAGATGTTGCCATGGCAGATAAAGTGGAATTAGGGTGCTATCACGGCCCTCACAAGGGGGGCTGACAGGGCTCTAGCCTGGGGGCCCGGGATTAGGAGGGGGCGCTGGCATGATAATATTGTAAGTTTTTATTATGTAGTTTTTATTATTAGGTAGTGGGCCCATCAGGATGTGAGGGCCATGGGTGCTTTAACTGTGTAGTGTGAAACAGCCCCTGGTGTTCAATCATGTAAAAGTCAGTGAATAAATCTTAATCCAGTCCAGTAATTTTTCCAGTTGGTATAATTTACTTATGAAAAAAATCACACTACATGACAGTACCTGTGGATAATAACTGCCCCATAGATTAAAAAAAAAAAAAAAAATTGGATTGTGGTACATAGTGGGTGGTAGATAGATTATCTTTGTCAGGATCGCTCCTGGACATAACCTTCTTCTGCCAACTTCAGTTCGGTTGTTTCGCTTTGCGGCTAATCATGTTTCCATTCCTTTGAACTTGCTAACAAGTCTGTACTCTGGGGGAGAGGAGGATACGTTCCATGTTTGTAACTGTTTTGATTAAAGTTTGCACCTCGCCAGGGCCGGTTTAACAATACCGCCAAATCAGCATCTGCGGGGGGGACTCACAGCCAGGGGGCCTCACCCTCATCCTAACCCTCCTGCAAAAACCTCCTGCTGGCTTTAAAAAAAAACCACCTTCTCCCAGACTAGAAAGAGAGAGAGAAAGAAGGAGCTGCCCTCCATGTGGCTGAAGCTGGAGGGAGTTTGCTGCTCCCTCGCCCCCTCCTCCCAAGATTGTCAAAACCAGCCAGGCGTGTGTCAGAGAGTGGTACTATTACTTCCCTTGATCTAGACACTATACGCCTATTACAGTCGTCCCTTCACATTCGCGGGGGTTCCGTTCCGCGGACCCCCGCGAATGTGAAAAAACCGCGAATAACGACACCCCTCCCCCCTCCCTCCCCAGGCCTTCGCGGGGCCTTCCTAGGCCCCGCGAAGGTCTCCCCGGCCCTCCCTCCCTCCCTCCCCAAGCCTTCGCGGGGCCTTCCTAGGCCCCGCGGAGGCCTCCCCGGCCCTCCCTCCCTCCCTCCCCAGGCCTTTGCGGGGCCTTGCTAGGCCCCGCGGAGGTCTCCCCGGCCCTCCCTCCCGCCCTCCCCAGGCCTTCTTGGGGCCTCCGGAGCGTCTCCGGAGGCCCCAGGATCGCCTCCCCAGCCCTCCCCACCGCGTCCCCAGGCCTTCCTGAGAGGCCCCAGGATCGCCTCCCCAGCCCTCCCCACCGCGTCCCCAGGCCTTTCTGGGGCCTCCGGAGATGCTCCGGAGGCCCTAGGATCGCCTCCCCAGCCCTCCCCACCGCGTCCCCAGGCCTTCCTGGGGCCTCCAGAGCGTCTCCGGAGGCCCCAGGATCGCCTCCCCAGCCCTCCCCACCGCGTCCCCAGGCCTTCCTGGGGCCTCCGGAGCGTCTCCGGAGGCCCCAGGATCGCCTCCCCAGCCCTCCCCACCCCGTCCCCAGGCCTTTCTGGGGCCTCCGGAGATACTCCGGAGGCCCCAGGATCGCCTCCCCAGCCCTCCCCACCCCGTCCCCAGGCCTTCCTGGGGCCTCCGGAGCGTCTCCGGAGGCCCCAGGATCGCCTCCCCAGTCCTCCCCACCCCGTCCCCAGGCCTTTCTGGGGCCTCCGGAGATGCTCCGGAGGCCCCAGGATCGCCTCCCCAGCCCTCCCCACCGCGTCCCCAGGCCTTCCTGGGGCCTCCGGAGCATCTCCGGAGGCCCCAGGATCGCCTCCCCAGCCCTCCCCACCCCGTCCCCAGGCCTTCCTGGGGCCTCCGGAGCGTCTCCGGAGGCCCCAGGATCGCCTCCCCAGCCCTCCCCAGCCCGTCCCCAGGCCTTTCTGGGGCCTCCGGAGCGTCTCCGGAGGCCCCAGGATCGCCTCCCCAGCCCTCCCCAGCCCGTCCCCAGGCCTTCCTGGGGCCTCCGGAGATGCTCCGGAGGCCCCAGGATCGCCTCCCCAGCCCTCCCCACCGCGTCCCCAGGCCTTCCTGGGGCCTCCGGAGCGTCTCCGGAGGCCCCAGGATCGCCTCCCCAGCCCTCCCCACCCCGTCCCCAGGCCTTTCTGGGGCCTCCGGAGATGCTCCGGAGGCCCCAGGATCGCCTCCCCAGCACTCCCCACCGCGTCCCCAGGCCTTCCTGGGGCCTCCGGAGCATCTCCGGAGGCCCCAGGATCGCCTCCCCAGCCCTCCCCACCGCGTCCCCAGGCCTTCCTGGGGCCTCCGGAGCGTCTCCGGAGGCCCCAGGATCGCCTCCCCAGCCCTCCCCACCCCGTCCCCAGGCCTTTCTGGGGCCTCCGGAGATGCTCCGGAGGCCCCAGGATCGCCTCCCCAGTCCTCCCCACCCCGTCCCCAGGCCTTTCTGGGGCCTCCGGAGATGCTCCGGAGGCCCCAGGATCGCCTCCCCAGCCCTCCCCACCGCGTCCCCAGGCCTTCCTGGGGCCTCCGGAGCATCTCCGGAGGCCCCAGGATCGCCTCCCCAGCCCTCCCCACCCCGTCCCCAGGCCTTCCTGGGGCCTCCGGAGCGTCTCCGGAGGCCCCAGGATCGCCTCCCCAGCCCTCCCCAGCCCGTCCCCAGGCCTTCCTGGGGCCTCCGGAGCGTCTCCGGAGGCCCCAGGATCGCCTCCCCAGCCCTCCCCACCGCGTCCCCAGGCCTTCCTGGGGCCTCCGGAGATGCTCCGGAGGCCCCAGGATCGCCTCCCCAGCCCTCCCCAGCCCGTCCCCAGGCCTTCCTGGGGCCTCCGGAGATGCTCCGGAGGCCCCAGGATCGCCTCCCCAGCCCTCCCCACCGCGTCCCCAGGCCTTCCTGGGGCCTCCGGAGCGTCTCCGGAGGCCCCAGGATCGCCTCCCCAGCCCTCCCCACCCCGTCCCCAAGCCTTTCTGGGGCCTCCGGAGATGCTCCGGAGGCCCCAGGATCGCCTCCCCAGCCCTCCCCACCCCGTCCCCAGGCCTTTCTGGGGCCTCCGGAGATGCTCCGGAGGCCCCAGGATCGCCTCCCCAGCCCTCCCCACCGCGTCCCCAGGCCTTCCTGGGGCCTCCGGAGCATCTCCGGAGGCCCCAGGATCGCCTCCCCAGCCCTCCCCACCGCGTCCCCAGGCCTTCCTGGGGCCTCCGGAGCGTCTCCGGAGGCCCCAGGATCGCCTCCCCAGCCCTCCCCACCCCGTCCCCAGGCCTTTCTGGGGCCTCCGGAGATGCTCCGGAGGCCCCAGGATCGCCTCCCCAGCCCTCCCCACCCCATCCCCAGGCCTTCCTGGGGCCTCCGGAGCGTCTCCGGAGGCCCCAGGATCGCCTCCCCAGCCCTCCCCACCCCGTCCCCAGGCCTTTCTGGGGCCTCCGGAGATGCTCCGGAGGCCCCAGGATCGCCTCCCCAGCCCTCCCCACCCCGTCCCCAGGCCTTCCTGGGGCCTCCGGAGCATCTCCGGAGGCCCCAGGATCGCCTCCCCAGCCCTCCCCACCCCGTCCCCAGGCCTTCCTGGGGCCTCCGGAGCGTCTCCGGAGGCCCCAGGATCGCCTCCCCAGCCCTCCCCACCCCGTCCCCAGGCCTTCCTGGGGCCTCCGGAGCGTCTCCGGAGGCCCCAGGATCGCCTCCCCAGCCCTCCCCACCCCGTCCCCAAGCCTTTCTGGGGCCTCCGGAGATGCTCCGGAGGCCCCAGGATCGCCTCCCCAGCCCTCCCCACCGCATCCCCAGGCCTTCCTGGGGCCTCCGGAGCATCTCCGGAGGCCCCAGGATCGCCTCCCCAGCCCTCCCCACCGCGTCCCCAGGCCTTCCTGGGGCCTCCGGAGATGCTCCGGAGGCCCCAGGATCGCCTCCCCAGCCCTCCCCACCCCGTCCCCAGGCCTTTCTGGGGCCTCCGGAGATGCTCCGGAGGCCCCAGGATCGCCTCCCCAGCCCTCCCCACCCCGTCCCCAGGCCTTTCTGGGGCCTCCGGAGATGCTCCGGAGGCCCCAGGATCGCCTCCCCAGCCCTCCCCACCCCGTCCCCAGGCCTTCCTGGGGCCTCCGGAGCGTCTCCGGAGGCCCCAGGATCGCCTCCCCAGCCCTCCCCACCGCGTCCCTGGGCTTCCCCGCTCCCTCTATGTCTTTCACGGGGCCTCTGGAGGCCCCGTGTCGCGGTTTTGGGGGGGCCCGGGGGGGCCCTCCCAAAACCGCGAATAACCGAAACCGCGAATGTCAAGTTCGCGAATGTGGAGGGACAACTGTAATACAGCATAGAATCACATTGGCTTTTTTTGCTGCTGCATCACACTGCTAACTCATGTTCAGGGTGCCAGTTACACGACAGAAATTGTCACGGTGCTTACCGCGATTTTCTGATCACGAATCCAACCCTCGCTGTTTATACGATTTATGTCACTGATCTGGATATCCCAGGTGGTCCCGTGACTGATATTTACACGTCCAAAGTTCTGTTTTTTTTAGGTTGTAGGGTTTTTTTTTTTTTTTTTTTTTGGCTGTCAATCAAGTATGCGATTACTCGTGTTTTCACAACCTCGGTGACGCACTTCCTTCAAAGTTCCGTGCCAGGAGCGCTGCTATTGGCTGGCTGGGGGGGGGGGAGACAGGGGGGCAGAGGTTTGGTATTCCCCTCGCTTCTTTAAAAAAAGTTAACCCTTGAAACATAGGCAGAAGGCACTTCTCAAAGAACTCAGGCGGAGGAACAATTAAACCATCTCCTTTCCTTTTGAAAGCAAGAGTAGAGGCTTTTTTTTCCTTTTGAAAGCACGAGTAGAGGCTTGCAATTTCTTTGAAAGACCAGACTGAGATCTTTCGCTCAGAGGCAGGGAGATCAAGCCGAGTGAGGTGGGGGGGGGTTGGGTCTCCCCTTTAAAATGTTAACCATTACAGCAAACCAGCTACAGGCAGACAATTTTAAAGGCACAGGCACAGAGGGGGAATTAAAGGGTGTTCATTCGCTCAGAGGCTGGAATACCAGGCAGTTGCGGAAAAGGTAAAGCTGAAGGGTTTGCAGTGTAGAAATCCATTTAAAAAGGTGATTGAGTACACGCGCGCCCACACACACACATCAACCTTCGTGCAGCTGGAAGGGATGCCTTTGTTTTCGGCTGGTGAGGATGGATCAGTTGAACGGGTGACTGACCCCTCCTTTTCTGGTCCCTGATCTCTAAGCCCGCCCCCAGTCACCATTTCTGGTCATCCCAGTACCGGGACATTTTGTCCCACGCTGTTTACATTTCCAATTTTCTGAATCCCCCAGTGACTTTTTTAAAAACCGGCACAAACCGCGGGACTGGAAGTCCCACAGGTTGAGTGATAAAAGGTGGCCCCCCTTCCGAAAATCACGTACCCGACCCGATGTACGTGTAAACTGCCAGGGATCGTCACGAATTCTTCCCAGGACATTTTCATCGTGTAAACGGCCCCCAGGTTGTAGTCCACTCTTTCTTTTCTTTGAGGAAATCTACACCATTACGTTCATTGCTAAACTAAATTATTGGTGGCAAATTATGTAATATAATAGGCCCCCCTTATCCACTGTGGATTGGTTCTGGGGGGCGTGGATACTGAAAACCGTGGATAATAGTGAACACCATTGAAAACAATGAGACTTCTGGTTTAAAATACCATAGAGTTGTCTTGGAAGACCTAGAAAATGGCTAGAGAGGACATATTTTCTAGGAGGACTCTATGGTAGGTATGCTGTTTTGTGTCCCATGGATAATGAATCCGTGGATACAGGGGTCCTACTGTAATCTGAACATCCTGTGCTGTGAATAGGTTAGGTTACATTGACCTGAGATAAATATATGGGGCCCCCAAAATAAAGCATTGCAGGGCCCTCCAAAATTCCTTAAACCGGCCCTGCACCTGGCCTTTGCCATGAGAAATATGGGAGGTACCCACTCTCAGTAGGAACAGGGAGTGGGGATGGTGGATAGCCAATGACTGTATAGCCCACCATATTTGTAGATTGTAAATTCTTTTTAACCTAAAGCTTTATAAATAAGTTTCATTATGAACAACAATATTGTAGGGATCACTCTTTAGATTATTATACCAATAAAATTTACTGTTTAACTCTGAAACTGCTGGTTACTGAATCCGAGGAAGCCAATACATGACAAACTTTGAGGGTCTCCTCTCCTACTCAAGAGCAGGAGATGGGCCCATTACAAACACCCTCCCCACTACTAAAATGTCCATCTCATATATTACAAGACACTGCAAAGCACAAAGAAGGTGAATGCCAAAATCCTCTCTCATGAGTTAACTGAAGAACAAAAACCTTGGCAAAACAGTGACAACTGAAAAAAATTGACAGCAGGAAATCTGCTGAGAGCCAGAGAAACCAAGTACAAATGAAATGGGAGAAGGATATATCTCCAGCCTGTTGAGTGAGAGTTGCAAAACACACACACACACACACACACTTTTGTTTAATTTATTTAAATATTTATAACGTGTCTTTCTGGATCAAATCCACTCATGTTTATATGTGTAAACAGAATACGCCTATAAAAATACAAAAGCAACAATATGGTATTATAATAACATGTTGAAATTTAAAAAATACAAAATAACCTTAGAAGTAGAATACCTACACCCAGTATATTTAAAAAACAAACAAACCCTGAGCCACAGCAAGAAAACAGCATGATCAATAAAACACAAAAATTACAAATCATGTCACTGATATGACCTGTTTTATTTCAGGTGAGAGTATTGATCCATGTGTTGCCCATTTTTGTCCACTCTATCAATATGTGTCCAGGGTCTCACAGAAAGGTCTTAGACATCACTGGCTACTTGATCCTTCTGACCAAAAATGCCAAGAATTGCATAGGACTTTCTATATGAAGCAAGCATGTTATTTCTGAGTGACAGTCCTTCTACTGAGCTATGGTTAATCCACGCTATTTGCTAAAATGTGACTTATGTGTTTTGGAAACAGAGGTTCCTGTATAAACCTGAAACAGGTGTGCTTTTATGGCAACACTATCAATTAAAAGGCATTGTGCAGCTATTCAGTTCCCCCTTCCTTAATAGATTATCTGTTGTTAGGGAAGAAAAAGACATAAGCAGAAGTGGGAAAACACAAGAGGGTTGCAAATGGAAGATGACTACATCCTGGACCTTCCCCATAACATTCTGTTGGTTGCACAGTAAAAAGCCTTGTCGAGAAGCACTCTGGTTTTGTGAAAGATACCTCTTGTGACAAAATGATTCCAGTTTAGTGGGAAAGAACAGCTTCCTCTCTTTCTCTTACATACCATGAATTCTTAACACAGATGTGAGTAGAGAAGTAGGGGTGAGAAAACCATTTTATCTAAAATGTTACATTTAAGGAGAGTGAAGATGTTTGTGTGATGATGATGTTGTCAACAAAATTCATGCCACCAGGAAATGATTCAAGAATGGCCTTTATGCACTATCAGCAAAAAGATGCCAAAGAAGAATCTAGAGCTATATGTTAATTACTTAGGAGATTTTCACACAGGGCCAAAATGCCCCGTTACTGCCCCGCCGTCTCCTCTCCCGTTCCTGTCATGGAATAAAGTAAATCTTTCACACACTTACCTTAATTCCGCAGCAGGAACAAACTCCCCCTCCCCTCGCTGGCCGGCCATAAGTGCAGCTGTCGTAAGGCTGCTTTTACGACCGGCTGTCTGAAACGTTATCACATGATAACGGTCGGGCGGTAGATTTAAAAAATAAAACTCCCCCAAACATAAAATCAGTTCACCAAGCACAAAAACACACTTTAAATCACACAATCAAAACAGGGAGGGTAAAATAAAGGGTGCCACTTACCTGGATATCCAGATCGTACCAGGAAGTCCTTGGAACGGACCTGCCCTTCGCGGCTGTCATTTCAGAACAGGAATGGGCTCCTGTTCGCACACCTGTGATTGTGTGATAGCAATGGAATGGAAGGTCTATTCATGATGAAAAATCGTGATTACATTGTTCTGGAAGAGTCACGGGAGCAGGATGGATGCAGGACAGAATGGGGTCAACGTCGTCCGAAAGGGAAAACCTTTCCCGACCCTGTTCTGTTTCTGCCATGGGATATATAGCCCGTGTGAAAATCTCCTTAGTGTACAAAGCATATCTAAAGATTATCGTAACATGAAGGCAGACGAGAAAGAAAATTACTAAGAAAATATTACTAAATTGAACATCAGGAGTATAGCACCATCAGAGAAGGTTAGCAACCAATCTGCAATTATTTTCACATGAGACACCAAAGAAACATACTCTTCATTAAGGATAAACACATGTAACAACAGCCTAATGACCATTTCTTCACAGGAGGTGCCACCACAGGAAAGGGCACCTGGAAATGACAGGATGGCGTTCCTGCCCATTGTTTCATCACACATACCAAGCAATTTTTACATCAGAGGATACAAAGACTTCAAACCCAGCACGGATGTACTTTGGTCCACAAAAATACCACGGAAACTTTGGTGCACTATATGAACGTTGTTCAAGCAGAACAATATGTATATTAAAGAGATATTAATTGTGCATTTCTGCCAATGCAAGCAGACTGATTTAAGCAAATGGCTTAAGTTGTCATTTGTGGCAATGTGCATAATTTGAGAGAGAGAAATAAAGCATGTCTTTTGTATACCTGCCTCAATAGTATGTTCGTTTTAGGCAAAAACTGTGCCAAGTAGGTTTTAAAACAGCTATGAAGACAACATTTAACATGCTTATTGTAGATAATCTAAGCACCTCCTTGAAGGAAGTGGCCTCTTTTTCAAAGATATTGATAAATCCCTCTAGACTTATCTTTCAGTTCAACAGTAATCTTTTCATAAGCATAAGCTTCCTCCCTTTAACTTTAACCCCTTCTCTAGGACCCAAAGCAGATGACTGCACAATTGCCTGTATCTGTTTTTTCCTTAAGAAGTCATAATTATTATGACTACAAGAAGGGAAGATTCCATGTAGGTTCATACGGATGAGCATTTGTCAAGTTGTAATAAGTGCGGTAAGATATGTACAGCCACTCACTACACTGGTTCTCTGTCTGGTTTCAAAAAATAATCTGACCACTTTCTTGATTACTCAGCTTTCAGATCAGGTATGGAAATATGGTAATTTTTTTTCTTGTTACTTGACAGGACAGACAATTGCATGCAGATTACAGTAAATTACTGTTAGAGCATTAATAATCCATAAAAAATTAATGAATCACCCCTAATGTGTTTTTTCTAAAATGCAGTGGTTTCAAAACAGTAATGTAACATAACTTTGCTCAGCACTTTAATTTATTGCTGGCCATTTTAGTACTTTTGAAAATACTGGTTTGTATTTTTATAAGGCAATGAATTAAACACTGAAGTAAACAACAAATTAATTTTTATTTAATTTCCTTAACAGTTAATGTTAGTGAATTAACTTCCTTTAGCAATTTAACATGAAGGAGATTATCAGACGCTAAAAATATCCCAGGACAGGGATGACAGGAGATCGCTAAAAGTCTTACCTTTTAGACGACATTGTCCCTGTCCTGGGATGCTCCCGTTCTGCTCCTGTTTCTCCCCTGCTTATTCTTATTCACAGAAAAATCCATGAATAAGAAGCCCGTTCTGTTATCATAACAGAATGATGGGTAACAGGAGCCCCATTCTGCTCCCAGGATGACATCGGAACGTGACATCACCGGGAGATCCGTGCCAGACACTTCTGGGTGCGATCGGGACGGCAAGGTAAGTAAAACAGTTTTTCCCCCCTCCCCGGGTAGCTTTTAAAAAATTTAAATGTTTTTTCTGCTTGGTGAACTGTTTTGATGTTTGGGCGGGGATTATAATTTGAATTTGCCGCCCGGCCATTCTCTCGCAAGTACGGCCAGGATGTCAGTTCCTGGTTGCAAAAGTAGCCTTACGGCGGCTGCATTTACAACCGGACAGTGAAGGGAGGGGGAGCCCGTTCCTGTCGCGGAATGAAGGTGGGTGTCTGAAACCTTTTACTTTATTCTGCGGCAGGAATGGGAATGGAGCGTGTGGAGGGTAGCGGGACAGAAACGGGCTATAAGGGCCTGTCTGATAATCTTCTAAGACTAACTTCCTTTAACAATTTAACATTAAGGTACTAGAACTAAAGAGGGTCTAAATACCCTAAAGGCACAGAGCCCATCTGATCTTGACTGCCAAGCAGAGTCAAACCTGGTTAGTACTTGGATGAGAGACCACCAATGAATACCAGGTGCTGTAGGAAAAACCACCTCTGAGTATTCCTTGCCTAAGAAACCACTATGAAATTCATGGGGTCGCCATAAGTCGACAGGTGACTTGAAAGCATATACACACTCACTAGCACAGCACTAACACTCTCAGCTTGGCTGCTAGCAAGAAATTAAAGAGATAGGAATGGGAACAGGTTTTTTTTTCTCTCTTTCTCCCCCTACCTTTCCCCCCTCTTATAGGGCAGATCTAAATAAGCTGCAAGTGCCAGGATTTGCTGCTATTTAATTTGCTTTTGGAATAGTGATTTACACAACACTTGTAAGAACCCATAATAACCAGTAACAAATCCTGCTGCTTCCCCCCTCCAAAAATAGCAGCTTTTAGAAGTACTTTTAACAGCAGGATTAAAAAGTTCCTGTACAACTATTGCTTCTTTTCTGTTGTGCATTTCCCTGTTGCGTTGTCCTCCGGTTCTTCTTAGCCTGCCCATGTGTGTGACACCCACCATCAGTTGCATAAGGCTTGCCTTCCCCCTTCCAAATTTGGCCACAGTTGTAGTAAATTGGCTAGTTTCTGGATAAGGTTTGCAGCCCATCCACATTCTCTCAGCATGGACTTTTATTGAACTTCCTTTTCTTTCTCCATACAAAGCTTTTTAACTTTTTCCATTTAATCTTTTTAAAATGTTTAGTTCAGTGCAATTTTAGCTTCTATATTACTTTCATTACACATTTCTGAATATGGTACAGCCGAAACTCCCATTCCTCCCTTACATGGAAATACCAAAGCGACTGCTTTATCATAAGATTGCTATGTCCCTGCATTCCATTGTCTGTCTTAATGCTGAAATTCCTCTGCTAGATAATTGCCTGCACATTGACATATCATTACAAAGGTGAGAATATGCTTGAAAACAATGGCCATTTTATAGATTAAAAATAAGTGAGTTTGGAAGTAACACATGTGTGTGTTCTCCTGGAGCAATATTATCAAGAAATGAATATGAATGGGTACTATGAAAATTATCCCCTTAAAACAAAAATCATAAATACAGGATAATTCAATAGCAAGACTAATATACACCTACTTTGGATCTCTCTACAGCTTGTTTAGGTTTTATCACGAGTGTACCAAGGCAGACTGAAAGTACCATCCTTATGATGCCCATGGACATTGTTGCTGTTGTTGTGTGCTTTCAACTCATTTCGGACTTATGGTGATCCTAAGACAAACCTATCACTTTTTTTTCTTGGCAAGATTTGTTCAGAGAGTCTTTGTCACTGTCTTCCTCTGAAGCTGAGAGAGTGTGAATTGCCCAAGGCCACCCAGTTAGTTTCCATGGCCAAGCAAGGATTCAAACCCTGGTCTCCTGGAGTTCTAGACCGACACACAAACCTAGTGATTGGGAGCTACCATGGTGGCTCCCAATCATGGATATTAGGCCACTAATTAAAAAAAATGTTAAAATTCTTTGTGTGTGTGTGCCTTCAGGTCACCTGTTCTTATGGCAACCCCATGAATTTCATAGGGTTTTTAAAGACAAGAAATACTCAGGGGTGGTTTTGCCAGTTCCTTCCTCTCAAATATAGCCTGCAGCAATTGGTATTCATTGATAGTCTCCCATCCAAATCCTAGTCAGGACTGATCCTGCTTAGCTTCCAAGATCAGATGGGATCTGGTACCTTTAGGGTATTTAGGCCTTAAAATTGTTTATCTTCAATATAATGCAACAGGGCCCAAATTATACGTTTTCAGTGAAATAAGACTTTTAAATTTAACTGTAATAGAATCCACATTGGATCCTTTTATACATACACACCTCCGAGGCATTACTATATTAGTAGTGATGCATCATCTACTGTGTGAATGAACCAGAAGTTACAATACCAGGACAAAACACTGATGTATGTTGGTGGCCCTTTGTTTACACATGGTGAAGAACACCAAACTAAAATTACCTTGGAGATTATCACATGCAGCAAAAACCACAACAGCGTTCCAGGGGTGTAGTGCAGGCATGAGTAAAGCATCAAAATCCATTCTAGACATTATTGAGAAGGGATCTGAAAACAGAAGAGCTATTACCATAAATTATATGGTCTATATTTAAAGCTTTGGTGCAGCAATTTTTTGGAATCCTATGTTCAGTTCTGGTCACTCCATCTCAGAAAGCATGGAAAGGGTGTGAAATAATCCAGGGGTTGGAGCACTTTCCTTCTGAGGAAAAGCTCGAGAACCCTTTTAGTTATTTTTGGGAAAGCCAAGTATATCAAAACATGAAATCAATAAAATCATGTATGAATGTACCAAAGCAAAGATATTTTTCTTCCTCTCTCATCCAATGGAGTAGAATGTTGTGGGATTCTGAGTAAGTATAAAACAATAGCATTCACTGTCACAAGATATAATCATAGTCAAGGGGTATTAGACAAATTAATGAAGGATAGATATATCATTAGATAATAATCATTATGACTTTATGGGATCTCCAGTGGAAAGGGTTCCTCAGAATGAGGTGAGCTGTCCAGATCACATTCAGTATGATGTCAGACCTGTTATGGGTTAGGATTGCTTGGTCACCTTGGTGGATGATCTGCACCAGAAAACGGACAGCAGAAATGCATCCCTGTTGCTTTTGCTGGATGACCACTCAAGAGGTTTTCAGCACCCTCCATCATAGTTTCCTTTTTGAATCACCTGTCTGAGATGGGAACCTGGAAATCTGCTTTACAGTGGCTCTAATCCTTCTTAGATTAGGTCAGTTTGTAAAGCACCTATAATCAGATGCTCTGCTTCTGATATATCAGCGTAGGTTTCATAAGAACAACTCAGATGTCACATCTTGTAAAGTTCTTTAGATTTGCTTTTAGTCAGCTTACTTTGAAGATGGTATTGTTCAAGCAGTGTAAAATTGACCAGGATAAAGAGTCAAATGGGGAGTCAAGGCAGATGCCTCCCATTTAAAGCAGAGGATTTGTCAAGTCTTTATCATCAACTGGGCAAAAGTTTACTCTGTATACATGGATGCTGTCATTAGCTATAAAGCAACCCCCCAAAAAGTTTCCATAGCTTGGTATTTCTTGTCGTTGAGAATGAAGAAAGCCTGTACATGACAAATGGGGAAGAGAAGGTTGAGAGGTGACATGATAGCCATGCTTAAATACTTGAAGGTATGTCATACTGAGGATGGAGCAGGCTTGTTTTCTGCTCCTCCAGAGTCTGGAACACAGAGCAATGGGTTCAAACTACAGGAAAAGAGATTCCACCTAAACATTAGGAAGAACTTTCTGACAGTAAGAGCTGTTCAGCAGTGGAATACACTGACTTGTAGTGTGGTGGGGTCTCCTTCTTTGGAGGTTTTTGAAAAGAGGCTGGATGGCCATCTGTCGGGAATGCTTTGATTGTGTATTCCTGCATGGCTGGGGTTAGGGCTGGGTGGCCCTTGAAGTCTCTTCCAACTCTATGATTCTATGATCCATTTTTATTGGCAGCTTGTCCCCATCAATGAAAAAGGGAAGTCTTGTTTGCAGCAGCACTACGCCCTGAGAACAGCTGTAAGGATGTGGGCGTCTGGTAATGTTGTCCTTTCTGTTCTCCTAGTGATCTTCTGACACAGTTGGGAACATATTTTTGGGCGCGTTTCCCTGCTTCTGATAATCTCCCTTGTCTAAAGTACAAAACCCAGTTCCAAAGTTCTTACCAAAAAATCCAGAGTTCCTCAACAAGTACATCCCTCTTCTCTTTTGTTTCTTAACATTACATTGTTGCTGGCCAGAAGGTAATTTTCTTTTCCTAAAATGATTCAGAAGCAAAATAATAGAAAATATAGTATAATGTATTCTACTGGGGAGAACACAATACTGTATACAGTATATGCAAAACCCATTTAATTACATTCTTCCACTTCAGACGAAATGTAAATGTTACCTTCAAGCTGCATGTAAAGTAGATTAAGAGCTCTGCATTCTTCAAAGGCATTAATTTAGTAAGGGAGATTTAGTTTCTATGAGTATTCTAGGACTGCCCGTCCAAGCACACACATGTCCTTGTTGCATGTCTTGGATTATTTCTGAAATTCGAAAGTAGCTCATAATCAGCAAAAAAGCACGTGAGACCCTCAAAGGATTGCCTATTATAGAATAATATTCAGATTCCAGTTTACATTACTGTTTATTTTCTGGGATGATAGAGTTGGCCCTCCATATCCACAGAGTCTCTATCCATGGAGTCAACCAACCATGGCTTGAAAATATTCCCCCCCCAAAAAAAATTTTTTAAAAATCAAACCTTTCTGTTCACCATTTTATATAAGGGACACCATTTTATTACACCATTGTATATAATGGGACATGAGCATCCATGGATTTTAGTATCCACGGCGGTCCTGGGACCAAACCACAGGCAGATACCACAGCTCAACTGTACAGTCGGTTTGATTCATACTCATAAAGGGCAGTAGGAGCATTTGTGGTTGTGGCAATGGTGCTGTGATAGTAAATGTGATTACGTACAGCACAGTTATAAGGTTGTTAAGTCTACCTCAGTGACTCTTAACCTTTTCTTTACCAGGGAATCCCCTTTAAATATTTTTTTTTTGTTTTTGTGGACACCCAAGACTTTACTCAAGATTTAAAACAACAACAACAATAATACAATTACACCATCCATTCAGTCTTCCCTCAGGGGCACTGGTGGGGGAGGGAAGACTTTTCTTCTGCTTCTTCCTGCAAGTTTGTGGCTGGAGCAGATAGAATGGCAATGGACAGGCCAAGCCAGCCAGCCTTTGCCTTGGCTCCTGTCACACAGTTGCTCCACTGCAGGGAAGAGTAGCCTTCAAGCATTCGTGCATGCCCTGTGAGGACATTTTGGCCCCCTGGGGATCACTGGTCTAGCTTATGATGTAATTAACTCCCTAACAGGATGCCAGCCATGCTGTTACAGGGAGATGGGGGGGTGGTCAGTTTCCCTCCAGCTACCATGAGGACTGTGGCTAAGCTCAGAAGGAACAGGAAGCAGTGGCTGGAGGGCAGATGACATCATTGTCTCTGCTAAAAAGTGCTGACTTGTTGACCTGGAAAACTTTGGTTCCACTACACCTAGACAAAAGTTTCCGTCAATGAAAAAAGCAAAGGTTTATTCTCCGCTGCAGTGCAATGTCTGCACGGAGGCAGCACGCAAGGATGACAACACATGCGAAACCACGCAGTACAGTGACATCATCCTCGTTAGTTTTTTGCAGGTTTTTTTGCCTGTGTCTGATCATTTCCTATGACTCTGGAGACCAGGGTTCGAATCCCCAATCAGGCATGGAAACCCACTGGGTGACCTTGGACAGGTCACACTCTCTTGGCCTCAGAGGAAGGCAAAAGCAAACCTCCTCTGAACAAATTTTGCCAAGAAAATTCTGGGATAGATTTGCCTTAGGGTCACCATAAGTTGGAAATTACTTGAAGGCATACAACAACCACAAAGGTAGATGCCATTTAAGAATTACTGTAGTCTCCCCGGCAGGTTTTTTACACTGCATGTGATTCCACAGTGACAGGAACACGTGTATTCTCTGGTTTAGTTATGAAAAAGGACAAATGCAATATAATTCCCTGAAATAAACTATTACTTTGACTTGTGTCAGATAAAGGCTGTGCAGCTATTTGGAAGCTGAAAACATAATACTCTTAGGAGTTGTTGCTTTTGCATAGTTCAAATATATCAGAGTAAGTAGTCCTTTCAAGTTCCTGTGAAAAATTTATCTTTTAATACCATGACATACTGAATACATGCTACAGCCCCAATCCCCTCTATGAAATAGTTCCCCTGGTAGAAACAAAAACACTTCCTGTGAGAAACTTATGATTGGAATAGAATACAACTTTCATTGTCTTTGAGGTGTACCTGGCTCCTCTCCCCACTCCAAAATCTCCTGTCAGCACTTCTACCACTCAATAATTGAAGTGCTCTCTGAATCAGAGACTTGGAAAATTGTAATTTTGCTTGAGCATAACACAAGGTCTTTGTAGAAAAGACACAAAATAATTATACATTGACAGTGCCAAATTGGATGTTTAACTATCAATTCTGTTTTCTAAAAGTGCTGTCTGCTCATTCACTCTCAGAGGGAATGGGGCTGCTAAACCAGTATCTCAGAGGGAATGCATGCTTTGGAATGCTAAACCAGCATCTACTCTGAAGATGCCAGCCACAGATGCAGGCGAAACGTCAGGAATAAACTCTTCCAGACACAGCCTCACAGCCCGGAAAAAAACAATGGAAAACCTAAATTAGTTAGTGTCACAGATGCTATTATGACCCAGAAAGTGGCAAATCATTTGGAGCTATTGCTGTATATTACGAGGGTCTAATGACAAAGCATAGATTGAAGAAAGAATGGTTGTTGGGGCCATTTTTAGAAAGGCAAAGTTCTAACTTTTTTCTTTAAAGAGACACTGTGGTATAGTAGTAAAGTGTTGGGGACCAGATAGCCAGATTCAAGTCTCCATTAATAAATGAGAGATAGGATGGGATCTTTCAAACAAATCAAATTGGAAAGGTAGAAGCTGAACAATAACCTGTTCTACAACCACCCATACAGAGGGGCAAGGAGAGAAAGAAATAAACTTAGTATTCTTGGTAATTATATATACAGTATATATATATATATATATATATATATATATATATTTAAAAAGGCCAATCCGAGATAAACAAGTCAGGTTGCAGAAAGCACAGCAGAAGGTCTCCTTGGGTGAAGTTTCCAGGTTGTGATTCTTTCTGTGTTGTCGTTTTTCTTCAAGATTTGTTTGGCGTGAGTTCTCAAATAAGGTTGCAGCATTGTGGATAGTGTGTCTCCATGCCTCCCGATGTGAGGCCAGGGCGGACCATTGTTGGTGATCAATTTGGCCAAGCCTGAGATGTTGCTTCAGGAAGTCCTTGTATCGCTTTTTTGGAGCACCCCTCTTACGCTGACCCGTGGCGAGTTCACCGTAGAGTACTATTTTGGGGAGGCGATGGTCCTCCATCCTAGAAACGTGCCCTGCCCAGCGCAACTGTGTTCTCAATATCATGGCCTCAATGCTGGTGATCCCTGCTTGCTCAAGGACAGCAACATTTGTCACATAGTCTATATATGTAAAGTTGATTACAATTATCTGTGCAAAATGAAATGCATGGTCTAATTGAGGAGAGAGAGGGAAGAAGAAAATGGCTGCAGGTTAGTGTGATGCAGGAAGAGACTGAGGGGTTGCCTAGACAGTGAGAAAACTCCTCATAGAATTTGAGAAGAATACATTCTGTCCCAACTAGATTCCATAGTGATTCACCCTATTTGGAGGGGGGGGGTAAAAATTACACAGGAAAAGCCTTTGCAGCTTCTCCCAAGGTTTTTTTTTTAATGCATGGGAAATGTGCATTCCCACTCATAAGGACAACCAAATCGCAATGCAGCGCATTCCAGGATAAGAGCGGACGTGGAAACCTGACTGGTCAGATGTGCACGGGGGGTGGTCTCCCTGGCTATGAAGTGGCCAGAAGTGCCATTTTGGAGTGTTGCAGTATTGAACATGTGCTTTTTCACTGCGCTGAGGTGACCAAATGGCTTTTTTAAATGGAAGGTCACAATTGCCCACCTTAAATTTATGGGGGGGAAATACTGTGTAGTGGCAGCAACTTGTGGAGAATAATAGCACAAGTAATTCACTCCTGGCCACCATCTTGATTTCAGGAATGGCTGCATGTGAATGTCAAACATGGATAGCTTCACATACCAGCGATTTTGCCCCCCCCCCCAAAAAACCATGGAGACAAATGAACACTGCTGTGAATTTGCATTAGTGTGCAGCAATCAGCATTTTATCTTCTTGTCTAGACAAGCCCTAGGTGGAGAAAAGCAAACAAAGAAGGCTGCAAACATGCAAACTAGTAGTTAGTGGGTATAGGCATACAAAGGTTGCTAACTCTAACAATACACCACAAAAGTCAGTGGGTGATCTTGGGAGATTATCACACGGGTCCCTGGAAACTATGTCTGTCCCTCTGAACCCCCACCCGCCCCACTCCTGTCCCTGTAACACTAAAAAAATTTTTTTCCCCAAAACACCTACCTTTTATTAGAAGCAAAACGGCTCCCCTTCCCCTTGGCTTCACTGCAGTAAATACAGCTGTCATAAAGCTGCTTTTACTGCAATGAAGCCAAATCCCGCTTGTTCTCGTGAGAGAACGATCACGCAGGAAATTTAAAAATAAACCCCCAACCAAACATAAAAAAATAAAATAAAACCCCAAAACAGAAGAAGAAAAGCCCAAGTAGCCCGGAGGGGAGAGGGTGTCACTTACCTGGCTGTCCCAATCGAACCTGGAAGTCTTCGGCACAGACCTCCCACTGACGTCACGTCACAATGTCATCTCGCCATTATAACGGGTCCTCTGTTCACTCGCCTGTCATGCCGTTATTATAATGGAATGGGCTTCTTATTCATGGCTTTTCCCCGTGAATAAGATGAAGCGGGTGGGGAACAGGAGCAGAATGGAAACATCACAGAAGAGGGACGATGTTGTCTAAAAGGTAAGCCTTTTAGCAATCTCCTGTCGTCCCTGTCCTGGGATGTTTTCAGCCTGTGATAATCTCCTTGGACGAGTCATTGGTGCCAGTTACACGACAGGATAAAGTTCGCGAAATTCCAGATTACCGTTCTTTCGCATCAGCAGTGCATAATTCACATGAATTCTTGCTTATTTGGAAGATGCAGTCAGTTTCGGTTTTCATAGTTTACACAGGCAAAGATGGGGGGGGCATAGCCTCCAGATGATTAAAGCCAAGCAGGAGGCAGGAAGGGAGCAAGGAGGGGTCACCCAGGAAGGAAGAAAAGCACAAACAAACAAAAGAATGATGGAGTGATCTGTTGGTTGCAGCACGCTCACACACACACTCACACACCACCCAAGTTCCCAATCATCTTCCCTGCCCCCAAAGCCTTAAATAAAGATAAAGGAGTGAAGGAAAGTACAAACAAACAAAAGAACGATGGAGCGATTGGCTCGTTGCAGCACGTACACACACACACAGACACACACACACCACCCACCCGGGGGCTAGCCCCGTTCCTGATCTTCTTCCCTGCCCCAAAGCCTTCCTTTGAAACAAAGAGGAAGGGTTCAGAGCAGATTTCCCAAAGTGGGCTGCAAGCAGAAGAAGGGGCAAATAGCAAGCTCAGTGGATTTCTCTCTCCACCCCTTCTGTCTATTTGGAGAAGGCACAATGGTCACTCCAACCAATCAGGATTCAGCTCTGCTCATGCTAATTCGAAAAAGGTCTCTGCAAATTCACACAGACATTTGCGAATGGTAAGTTCACACGGCCAATTGTGTGCACTTTCACAAACTTTATCAAAAAAGTTGGGAAAACTAGCGAAAGCTGATACTGCTCGACTTATGGGTTTTTCACTCCCCCTCCTTCTGAAAAGGGCGCTGTGGCTTCGAAATGCATGGGAACTATCAGGCTTCTTGTCGCATTCTTTGAGGATTTATTTTGCCGTGTAAATGGCCCCACTGTCTCTTGGCTTGACATACCTCACAGGGTTATTGTGAGGAAGGAACCATGTATGCTGTCACTGGGGGAAAAAAACCATGGGATATAAATGTAACTAATCAATTGTTTTCATATTCAAAGGCATAGCCGCTAGTCTATATCAGTATACAAAGGGATCTTGCAGCACCTACGATCCTGAGAGAAAGAAAGTTGTAGCATAAGCTTTCATAGACTCAGCCTGCTTCATCTGATGAAGCAAACTGGTTCAAGATTACCCAGTGAGGACCCCCTCTGCTACTTGGGACTTTAAAATAATGGCTGAGATCCTGAGTTGGGAGATGAATGTGTATCACCTAGCTACATCCCCTAATGCTACACTACAAAAACTTCCCTTGTAAGCAGTGCAGCCACTCCAATGTGGCCATTTCTGTGTTTTAGGAGGGGGGAGGAGTAAGCATGGATTTGTCCAGCAGGTTGTCTAAATGGTGATAAAACTCCTCATAGAATTCGAGGAGAATACCTTTTGTCTCAATAAGATCCTGCAGTGATTCACCATTTTTTTAAAAAGGGAGGGGGAATTGCGCAAGAAAAGTGTTCGCAGCTTTTCCCAAAGTTTTTTTTTAGAAATGCACAGAAATGCACAATAACACTCATTTGGACAACTGATTCACAACACAGTGCATTCCGGAAGTCGAAAGCTTATTGGTCGGATGTACATGGAGGGCGGGCTTGCTGGCAATGAAGTGGTCAAGATCACCATTTTTTAGTTTTTTGGTAGCGACTGTGTGCATTTTTGCAGTGGTAAAGTGACCAAACAGTTTTTTAAGTGGAAGTTTGCACTTCTGCACCTTTGAGTTAAAGTTTTTTAAAAACCTGTGCAGCTGCGGCAAAGTGTGGAGAATAATAATGCGAGTAATTCACTCACAGCCACCATCTTGATTTGCAGGCATGCCTCCATGTGAACTTCAAACATGGATAACTTCACATACCAGCGATTTTGCCAAAAACCTGTGGAGACAAATAAACGCTGCTGCGATTTTGCATTAATGCATAGCATCCACATTATATTGCCTTATCTAGATGAGCCCCAGGTATTTTCTTGTAGCTGCACACACTGGGACAGGCATCCACAGGGACTTCCAGGGGTCTTCAAGACATCCCTGCAGATGACGTCTTTGCAGCATGTGTGGCTACAGAAAAACAATGGGATGCATCTCACTGATTCTCAAGCTCTCTAGGAACATGGCAATGCCCATATGGGTAGGGGGTGCACTGCTTACAAGGTAGGTTTGTGGGGGGGACTTTGTTTGTCGAGTGGTCAGAACAGAATTCTGACTCCTGCAACAACAAAAAATGAATTGCTAGTACCTTCAAAGAGAGGACTGTCCTCTGATAGCCCTTCAAACTGTCTCCTATAAAGGAAGGGAAATGGCTACCCAGTCAAATTAATTGGCCCCAATATAAAAGCCTTCTAGTGTTCACTATGGTGAACCTGCTACAGGATGGATCCCTACCCCTCACTCCACTTCTGACCTATACTATTTTGCTTTTAGCTGCTTAGTCCACAAGGAAACTTTTGTTTGTGGAGTGGTCAGAACAGAATTCTAACTCCTAATGGGTCTGGCATGGGAATGCATGTGTATCGCCAGATGCCTCTGTTGCCACTGCTGGTGTCACTCTGAAGCTGGGAAGGAGGCCCCTGGTACGTGATCAAGTCCGCCTGCATGTGACCAAGGCTGGTCATATGCAGGAGGCCTTGATCACATGCTGAGGGCCTCCTTCCTGGCTTCAGAGAGGCGACATGCGACAGCAGCAGAGGCGCCTGCCGATACATGTGTGTGCAGACTTCTACCCATTTAGTCGTGGTTATGTTAAGGTCTATCTGGGTAACATAGGAAATCTCAAGGCCAAAGTTCAATTGCAGATGGCTTTATTCTCTGCTAGCAATGTAACGCAGGGTATAAACCTCCATGCTGTGTTCCCCAGAACAAAGCACACATATCTTTTTATATTAGAAAAGAACGAAACTTAAAAACTCATGCTCTGCGCATGTGTATTATAATGGTCACCAGACAGATTTCATTTTTTAGGGGGGGAAATGGAACAGAAATCATTTGTCAGCCCTGGTGTTTCAAGCCTGCTATTTTTGGTATCTAACAGATAGCTGAAGTGGCCAGTGTGCCCAGAAGGAGATAACCAAAAACAACTTGAAGAGCTCTTTGTTTTTCCAGGCATAAAACCTTATCTCTACTAATTCTGGGATTCTAGCCAAGCTGGAGCAAGTACAGTTATATCTCAGCTTTCTCTGACACAGACATATTTTGTAGACTCAGTCTTTTCTTTTACAGACTCAATATAACAAGCTTTTGGGAAATCAATACAGACAGACCCTCTCAGTTACAGGTGGGGAGGATCTGGGTAAGCTCCAGGGCTAAAATACTCCGGGCAAAAGGTAGAGTATTTTGGCCAGTGTAGACAAGCCCCAGCACTATGATAAGGAAGTTCCTTTTTACAAAATCTTTTAATGTCAACCCAACCCTATTTTTCCTCCTTGTCCTTTGTTTAGCTGGAAGTTGTTGGGTTTTTTTGCAGCATTGGCTTTGGGAGGATGGTAAAAGAGAGCTAGAGAAACACACACTTTCAGTGTTGGGTTGCGGAAGATCATTTGCACTAAATACAGTAATGCAATAAACAATGTTTGAGATGGGAAAGAATGGGGTTCTACTGTAGCTGATCCTACTGCAGCAGTGTAGGCCTGCCTGCAACAGACAAGGGGTTTTTCTTATCAGCCAAAATAATCCTCATGGAATTTGCTCGGAATCCTACCTGTCCTTATGGCACTCTGCATTGGATCGCAGTATTTGGAAGGAAGTGGGGGTCAAAAACCACCATAAACTCTGCAGGGAAAGAAGTTTTGAAAAAGCTCCATAGAGAATGTGTCTTGTCGCTCATGTGGACAATCGGATTCACATTCATTCGCATTCCCAATAAGAGCAGAAGTGGAAGCTGATTGGTTGGATGTTGGCAAGGGGCAGAGCTTGCTAACAAGGCAAGCACCCAAAACCACCATCTTGGATTTTCACTTTAGTGATCATGCACTCAGATGATGAAACAGCCATTTCCTTTGCTTTTTAAAACTTATTTAGGCAGAATATCACACTTTTGTACTTAGATATCCTTTTTGAAAATACTGTTCAGCAGTAGCAACTGGTGACAATAAAAACACAAGTAATTCACTTGTGGCCGCCATCTTGATTTGCAGGTATGCCTGTTGGAACACTGAAAGCAGATAGCTACACATGCCTGCGATTTTGCTAGAAAACTGTTACAATGAATAGCAGCTGCTTCAAATTTGCATTAGCGCGCATCAATCCACATTTCCCCCCTCATATAGATAGGCCCAAGATGAACAGCAGCTGAGTCCAGAATCCTACTCAGCATACATGAACAGCTATACAGACAGAAAAGGGGAAAGCATATAGTCAGCATCACCAGATACCCCCAGCATGGTTTTTTTTTAAAGCATAGATCTGGAAATCATAAGCGAAGTGAAGGCTGAAGGCTGGTGAAATAAAAAGTCATCCCTGGATGCGTTTAAGAAGAAGCTTGGCCTCTAGAAGGTTTAAAAGGTTTTTGTGTACATAGGCTTACCTGGGCTGTTTTTTCTTCAATTTCACATGTATATAGTTCAGTTTAGAATAAAAAAAAATTGCTGAAACATTTTTAAATCCTTTCTTGTGGAATAAGAACCTATCTCTATTTTTTTCATGTTATTTCTGAGTCTGCTACCAAATTTTCTTTTAAAGATGTAATGCCCAGAAATACATCTACTAGTTAACTGAAGTATACTTGTACATGAATATCTTATCTCATGCAAGAATTTCTGGGAAATCCTATATATTTTATTTTCTGCATCTGCTGCATCTCTATCTTGCTTATGTTAAACAAACTTTTAGCATATGATCCTGTCTCCTTACTGAGCGAGAAAGCAAGATAGAGCACAAGGCTGTTTTAAACAGAAAGAGATTGTTTTTCCATGCAATAAAACCACAAGTAAGATGAATGAGTGACCTTTTGTAAAATCAATACCAAACAGCTGTTCCAAAGATATCCAATCAATTTAAGAAATTATACAACAGATTAGCCTTTCTGATAAAGAACACATGCTGCTTTAGTTTAATTGTATGTCTTGTACTACATAATCTTTATAATTCTGAGATGGATAACGAATGTTCTCAACATCTGATACCTATCTTTTTTCTCCAGCATTGTTACAGAAGCTGACAGATAAACGTCCACTCTTACAAGTTACGGAAATGAGCAGATGATACCTATGGTCACCAACTGATCAAGTAAGACATGGAGGGCCATAATTCTTCCACATTTTCAAGCTAGGGGCCAGAAAAGCAAAAACCAACTAACTGTTTCACCACCAGCAGCCTCTTATTTTAGCTGTTAAAAATATCTTGGGCCATGATGGTGAACCTGTGGCCCTCCAGACGTTGATGGAGTCCAGTTCACAATATCCCTTTATCATTAGGCATGCCAATTGGTCAACATCATTTGAAGGGCCCCAGCCCTGGTTTAGATTAATAGTCAGCCCTTTTGAGAGCTCTGTTTTTGGGTGGGTGAAGCAAACAAACAAAACTAGTATGTTTATAGTCATTTCAAAAAAGGAAAAACTGAGTCCAGGGGTCCATTCACTTCTTATTACACTATACTGTTATTGCACTATATTCCACTTTAACTGCCATAGCAACATTCTGTGGAACGCTGGGGTTTGTAGTTTAGTGAGGCCTAAGAGTTCTCTGGCTGAGAATTCTAAATGCCCCTTCCTAAACTGCAGATCCCAGGATTCCATAGGATGTTGCCATGACAGTTAAAGTGGGATTTAGTGCTATTACAGTGTAGTGTGATAAGGATCTTAGGACTTTATCAGATGCAGAAAATTGGTGTTATAAGGATGCCTAATGATTGTGAAAGGGCGTGCATACCAGATGATGTCATCCTTTTGCAATCATATCTTGCCAATAAGCCGTACTTTTTTATTGATGGCCCAAGCCATCAATAGATTGGCCGTGGCGCTTTTTTGCCATCATTGCTGGCATTTGAATCCTTGTGCCATTGTGCTCACGTGAATGCAGCGTGAATGACAGAACACTTCCAGGTGAGATCAGCACAGCCAGGTAGGGCACACTCTTTTTATGACCACCACCAACATACTGTGTACTTGGGACTTTCGGTGTGTCTGTTCTTGTGTTAACTTTTTATGTCTTTATTTTACTTTTATTTTTAAATTTCCCACACTCACGTCTTCTTACGAAATCCACAGAGATCATGAGTGCGGAAGTGAACAGAGCTCTGTTAATTCTTCGTTAGTGCTTGGGCTGCCTTTTACTGGGACTTAAGGTAACGTCTGGTGGGGTAAGGTTTTGCTGGCATAAAAACATTTTAAAATATGCTGGCAAAAGAACAATTATAGGCAGTGAACTGATAAAGTCCATAGTCACTCACATTTGTATTCATTTGTATTGTCTGGCAATGAGAGGAGGGTTCACCTTTCTTTTATGGCAGCAGAATGTCATTTGGCAGCTGATGGCTTCTGTATATTTTATTCATTAATTACTTATTTCATTTACATATTGTCCTTCTCATGACAAGGCAGCTTACAAAAAGGGCTAAAACAAGATAAGTCAAAAACATGACAATAAAAATTTTAAAGCATAATAAATTATATTAAAACACTGTTAAATTTAAAATCAGTTAAAAACAGAGCAATAAAGTAAAAAATGCAGTACACAAACATCATAAAAAGATTCTCTGCAACCCCTAAATCATTAAAAACCTGAATCATTAAATACCTGTTTGAATGGAAAGGTCTTTGCCTACTGGTGAAAAGAGAACAAAGCCGGGGGTGGGTGGGTTAGCTCAGCCTCCTGTGGAAGGAAGTTTCACAGCTTGGGAACAACAACCAAGAAGGCTCTCTCCTGTGTCCTCATTAGATAGGCCTGTCCTGGTGGTGAGACCAAAATAAAAGCCTTCTCTGAGGACCTTAAGGCTCTGGCAGGTTCGTATAAGGACATACAATTTTTGAGATAGTCTGGACCTAAGCCAGATAGGGCTTTCTAACAAGCATTTTGAATTGTGTTTGGAAATGAACTAGTAGCCGGTGAAGCAGTTTCAACAGGGGAGTCATAAGTTCCCTGTAACTGGTCCCAGTCTGCATTCTGGACACAGCCTTTTGGACCATCTGAAATTTCTGAACAGTTTCCAAAGGCAGGCCCACATAGAGTGTGTTACAGTAGTCCAAACAGGTAATAAAAGTTGGTGTCACTGTAGCTAAATCTGACTTGTCTCAGGAGCCAGGACAGGGATAACTGGAGCAATAGGTGTGCAAGTGCACTCCTGGCTACTGCTCAAACCTGGGCATCAAGGCTCAGTATTGAGTCTAGGAGTACACCCAACTTGAAGCCTGAAAGTTCAAGGAGAGTGTAACCCCATCCAGCACAGGCTGAATCCCTATTTCCTGATCTGTCGACTATCAGGAGCACCTCTGTCTTGTCCGGCTTGAGCTTCAAGTAATATTATCTACCCAGAATGCTCTGGGCTTTACATTGTGTGGGAGAAATGGCATTCACCACTGCTCTTTATTAGCAAAGATGAATATATTGATGCTTTTAATGGTTGGACACTCCTTACAATTATTAAGCTCTGAACCAGACTTGCCCCAAAGATTGCTTTTTGCTGTTAGGCTGCTGCCACCACCACCAATTTCACTGGGCCTGCTCCCAGGCCACATCCTGCTGGCAGTTTTTTTTTCTTTCAAGAGTTTATTCCAAGTATTATATGTCATGCTTGTATCCTAACATTTTTTTTACTGCATAGTTGAATACTCTTTCCTGAAAACAAAAATAGAAGAAGTTGGTATGTCAGTTAAAAGGGTAGTTTATGACCCTTCTCCCTCCTATCTAACTTTCTTTGAAGGACAATTTTATAATCAGTAAGTTCATTCAGTCTTGTAAGCCTTGCCTACAGTTCTGAAGTGACACGTAGCCTAGAAACAGCTTTGTCCCCTCCTTTTCGGCTGTCTTTGAGAACTAGGACATCGTTGTGTGATAAAATTTGCTGTGAATTTCTGTCCTGGTTTCTGTGGGTTAGAACGTATAGGTGATTTTTGTAATTCTGTTTCTCACAGAAGTTGCTTCATGCTGAGACCACAAGAGACGTTAAGCAGGCATGTTGCAAAGGGATGCAGTAATAACAACACAGGATTAAGCAGTTACAGCCAACTCGTATGCTCATTTACAATGGCCGTTATTTTCTTGTAAGTGTACATAAGATGTACAGTTGTATCAGTGATTCCTTGCCCTGCATCTAGGCTGTATCCACACTGCACAAGTATAGTGCCTTGATACCATTTTAACTGTCATGGCTCCATCCTATGGAATCTTAGAATTTGTAGGTCGGTGGGGGATTTGAAATTCTGTGCCACAAAACACTAGCCGAATCCCCTGAACTACAATTCCCAAGTACTTTGAATGCCTGTCTATACTACAGAATTAATCTGATCTAATCCTCAACCCATCTCTTTTCAGAGTACCTTGGTGGCTACTAATTAGCTCAACAAACTATAAATCCCAGGATTCCATAAGATGGTACCAGGGCAATTTAAAGTGGTATCGAACTGCTGCAGTTGTGCAGTGGGGATACACCCAAGACTGTACTGTTGTGTCAGAGACAACATAACCCTGTTCATCACTGTAGATTTCAGGAGGTTCCTTCATTGAAGCAAGGAGAATCATTAATAATTTGAAAGACGTTTTTCATACTCTTCACATACATACACCCCCCAAATAACTGTAAACTTTCATTATATAAATTGCACTGCGTGCATAGTAGTCTATGAAAGTGAACTTTGTTTGAGGAAATCAAGAAACCACACAAGAAGGTCTGTTGTGTTTTCTGGTGGGATAATTAGAAGACTTATATCACAAACCATTCAGGAGGAGACAGGAGGAAAGAGCAGAGAAAATTATTTACTTGATCCTTCAAAATAAAATAAATGGAGCTTAACAAATATATACGCTTTGGTTGTATCATGTCTCCTGTATTTATGCAAACCTTTAAAAAGTGGCATGATGATGTGATGTATAATTTCATACTCTATTTCTTTAACTGGGTTTTCCGCATCCAGCTTCCATACTAAGACTTGCATACTAAGGACTTTATCAGACACAAAGAAAACGGTGTCATAATAATGCCACATAAACACGAAAAGGCGTACATATCAGATGACATCGCCCTTTCACGTTTATGTGCTGTCAATAAGCCGATCTATTTTATTGATGGGACAAGCCATCAATAGATCGGCTGTGCCATTTGTTTTGCTGCCATCCAGGTAGGTGGCACACTTTTTATTACCCTCCCCTGTACTTGTAAGTTTTTAAGTGTGTATATGTGCTTTCTGTCACTTTTTATATGTTATTTTTGTTTTATTTTTGAATCTGTGAGATTTCAAATGAGGAAGTGAGCAGGGCTCCGTTCACTTCCTCTTCATTGCCGGGGAAGCCTTTGCCAGGAGACAAAGATAAGTCTGGTGGGATGCGTTCTTTGGCCAGCATAAAAATGGCTTTAATTATGCTGGCAAAATAACGTTTTTAAAGGCTTGTCTAATAATGTCCTAAGGCTTGGTTAACAGCCCGGAGGGGAAACACTGTGGTCAGGATGTACTGCTGTGGCTCTTGCTGTCATTTTCTGTAATAAAAGAGCATAAGTATAAAACCATTATTATTTTGTTGGATGGGCCCGAGACACTGTGCTGCTTGAAATAGAACAGCACTTTAGCTTTAAAGTCAGGATGTATAAATAATAATACCCTAGGCCAGATTTGTTGCTTTGACATCTGAAGCAGGAAATCATACAAGCACCTGCCCACTTCCTGGCAGTAGAAAAGTATTTTAAAAAAAGAAATAAACACAAACATTCATTGCCATTTCATGACAATCAGAAATGGCTGTTCCAGGTGGCTGCCTCAGGGCTTGTGTACACTATGAACAACTCACATCCCCCTATAAATTCCCCCAAATCTGCAGCGATCAGGCCACACAACATATATCCTTTTCCCCGAATCTGGGGTGATCAGATTACATGATGCATGGCCCAGATTAGGGGCATTTGGGGGTATTTTACCTTGATGCAGAGTATGTTTGATTTGGGGTTTTCTCTACATTTTTGTCTGCCACCACAACTATTTAAAAGTTCAGGACACCAGTTCCTGGCTGAAAGGAGAGGTTTTTTCCCTTCCCCTGGCTCGGCAGAGCTGCTTCTGCCCACTCTACATTCGCCTGTTGCTTGCTTCATTCCTATCTGAAGGGAGAAGTTTTCTCCCTTCCCCTGGCTCGGAAGTGCTGCTTCTGCCTGCTCTCCGCTTGCCCACTGCTTCAAGCACCTCTTCCTGTAATCCTCCTAGATCCCTTTCACACATGCTGCCATCAAACCAGGTGTCACCCATCCTATATTTGCGTTTTACCTTTATTGCCCAAGTGTAGTATCCTACATCTCTCCCTGTTGAAATTCATTTTGTTAGTTTTGGTCCAGCTTTCTAATTTCTTAAGGTCATTTTGAATTCTGATCCTGTCCTCTGGGGTATTAGCTACCCCTCCGAATTTGGTGTCATCTGCAAACTTGTTAAGAACGCCCTCCTGAACCATTTATGACTGTATGGATATGGAAGCTCTGAGCCCAACAAGCAGTGTTCCTGAGTACTACATACCAGCAGTTCTAAGAGCCAGTTTGCACTATGGTTTCTAATGCATTATACTAACCTGGTATGAAGTACACAGTATGTTGTGTCTCCTAAACAGAATTAGAGTCATATGCTCCAAATACCCAGAGTTCCTGGCAGCAGTCTGCCCACAATAATCTGAAGAAACTGTAGTTTCCAAACTATCTTCAAAACAAAGCTGTATGTTGTATTACACGTCACATCCTAAACTCAGGGCTGTTCAGTGGGCTGTATCATTTTACAAGGATGAGCAGAAAGAGGCAGCACTTTCCTCAACATTTCACAGACAGAACCTTAGACAGCTGTGCCAAGACAAGAGAAATAAGCACACCCTGTAAAACTGGCACAGCTGGCAGTGTTTGGCCTCTCTTCCTCTTGCTGATAGAAACAAAAATGGCAAAGGCACTTGTGTAAAAATCTCTTGGTGTTGTGTAATTTGCTAAAAATATTCCAGACTGTAGAAAGCATCAGACATCTAATTCCAGACAGACTGTTTATGGTGCTTGAACTATCACTGAAGACTGCCATAATACACTGGTCAAAGACCACAGTGGTAGCAGAAGGAAGGCAGACAAGAGAGATGAATTATAGGAACATTGCATCAAATAGATTGTTTTCACAATGATACCTCACTGCCTTGTAATAACCAATATTTACCTGTGAGCTTACAATTAACTTACCACTTAAACATCCTGCTTCTATGGCCATGTTCTCTCAGTATAATTATCTTGTCAAATAGTGAACTGCATGGAATGTATACTTACTATAGGAAGGACAGGTATATGGTGGCAAAATGGCATAATCAAGTCTATCATTGTCTATTCTCCTCCTTTCAAACTGGACTCCCCAATCACAATGCAGAGAAAATTGTGTATGGCACCCTGCTCCCATTATATTTTCCATAAGCCTTTCACATTATGTACACTTGAATTGCTGCTAGATCTGTGAAATCCAGAACATTTTGACAGTTTAGAATCAAGCTCATCTGACTACATTTGTCTGTTCAGCCCAAGGTACAGTGGATCTGTGGGGTATTCTTTTCTTACATCATATGTTGACATATCCTAGGTCATTCTTCCCTAATTTCAGGTCCCCAGTGGTTGTCAGACTGCAGTTCCCAGAATCCCTATAAAGCTTGGCCATCCATGATGGAGATTGTAGTTCAGCAACATCTGAGGACCTATGATTGCAAATGTCTGCCTTAGGGGGTAACTGCCCCACTTGCTGTTTCTGCTTTCTTTTGACTTGTTCTAGCTTCCTCCTTCAGAGCCTTTTTAAAAAACATCTCTCAAGAAACTGTGGACAAATTCACATAGGGTAAATGTGCTGCCATCTATCCCTGATAATATACCCATGTTCCCAGATTTAAATTTTCAATTTACACGACACAAGCGCACATCCACAATAATCAGTAACCATTCCCACCATCACCAGCATTTTTTCTGATGAGGGATTAAAGCAACACTTTAAATTGATTCTGATTGCAGTCACTACCTTGGGATGTATGCTTTACTCCCCTCTCATATTTGTGACACCTTGACTCATGTGAATTACTACAAAGGTTTAAAATGAAGCATTACAGTACACATTTTTTTTTAAAAGGGAATATTCATAACCAAGAGAAGGCTATATATATACGAATTTGCCCTGTGGTCAAAAACCGCAAATATCTCTAGACTCCCCCAAACTGTATTTCACAGACACAAAAACACCTGTATGATCAGCGGATTATTTGCCACAGTCTCTGCTGTTGTCCAAGGCCATATTTAATAGGGACTTCGATAACACTGGTGGTCATCTTGAGCTGTGTTCAGTTAAGTCAGGCTTAGTCAGTGATCAAATCTTTGGTCATTGGGAAGAAACCAAACTGACAGGGCGGCTGGGCCTGGCTTCATGCGTGTTCCCTTGCTGTCTTTTTCCTACATCCAAGTCATCAACAGAAATTGAGTTTATTAAAATAAATGTTCTTCCCTCCAATTCCTTAGCTGCAAACATGTACATTTAAATTTCCCTGGCTGCTCAAGTATACTCCAAATATTGTAGATCTATATTTGAGTCTCAGATATATCCAGTTTCAGAATTTGATATTTGATGATTAGTATTTAATCATGTTTAATCATATATGTTTCATGGCAGTTTTAATAGCTAACATACAATGGTATATTATGGTTGTCTCCAAAAATGTTAAAATAAGATGTGTGTGGAATCCACAGTGACTTTTTATCTTTGTTACAGAAAATTTACGTAAGATTCTTGGTACAATAAGTGTGACACAGTGGCTGGAGTGTATTGGATTCATGTTGGGAAGACCTGGGTTAAAATCTCCATACAGTAATTAAACTCACTGGATGAGTGTGGGCAAGGAGTAATCTTAGCCTAACATATCTCATAATGTTATTCTTATTGTGAAGTTAAAACAGGCAGTGCAGAACCTCCTAAACTTCCCTGATCAACTTGAAGGGTAGTATAATATAAGTCTATAAATATTATTGGGTGTATATAGTTAGTGTAGAGCTTCACCACTGTGAACTGTGGGCATTCTTAGAACAGTACCAACATTCATTCTTCTGGAGTTCAGTAATACAAAGGAATATCAGAAACAGAGGTGTTTTCCAGCTACTGAGAAACTCATATATGCTTCTTCAGAGGCTGCTTCATTTTCCAGAAGATGGTGTCTGTTAAGCATATTTATTTCTCTCTGTGTTTGCACCTTCAAAGAGAGCAAGCATATAGAAGTTTGAGTGTTGAACTACAACACTGGAGACCAGAGTTCAAATCCCTGCTCAGCCATGGAAACCCACTGGGTGACCTTGGGCAAGTCACACACTCTCAGCCTCAGAAGAAGGCAACAGCAAACCCTCTCTGAACAAATCTTGCCAAGGAAACCCCATGATATTATGACCCTAAAGTGAACCTAAGTGAGAAATGACTTGGAGGCACAGAACAACAACAAATTGCTTCAAGCTGCCTTCAAGCTGCCTGTCAACATATGGTGACCCCATGAATTTCGTAGGGTTTTCTTAGGCAAGAAACACTCAGAAGTAGTTTTGGCTATTCCTTCCTCTGAAATATAGCCTAGAGCACATGGTATTAATTGGTGATCTTCCATCCAAGTGCTAACCAGCGCTGACCCTGATTTGCTTCCAAGATCAGATGGGATCTGGTTCTTTTAGAATATTTAGGCCTCACATTTATTTCTATTCCACCTATATTTATTCTTTCACCAATGGAGGTTTGACTTCCATCTGGGTACTGCTTAAACCCAGAACTGCTCAAATTTAGCATGGTGGTTTGCTTATAAGCCCTCAGACCATATCCTACAATCAACTCAGTCACGCCTCCAGATTTGCAGGAGTTAGGGGTGCAGGACGTTGAGTGTCACGTTGAGGATGGAGCAAGCTTTTCTGCTGCTCCAGAAATTGGAACACGGAGCAATGGATGCAAGCTCCAGGAACAGAGATTCCACCTCAACATTAGGAAGAACTTTTTAACAGTAAGAGCTGTTCGACAGTGGAACGCGCTCCCTCGGAGCGTGGTGGGGTCTCCTTTCTTGGAGGTCTTTAAACAGAGGCTGGATGGACATCTGTTGGGGATGCTTTGATCGTGATTTCCTGCATGGCAGGGGGTTGGACTGGATGGCCCTCGTGGTCTCATCCAACTCTGCAATTCTATGATTCTATGACCCACGTGAAAGTGGGAAAAATGCAAATCTTTCTAGCCCCTCCCCCCACCGTATTTCTCACACACATAAAAGTACCTGTATGATCTGTGGATTATTTGCTGCCACAAACTCCGCTGCTGCCCTATGCCATTTTAAATAGGGACTTCAATAACATTGGTGTCCATCTTGAGCTGTTAAGTCAGGCTTAGTCAGTGGTCAAATCTTTGGTCGCTGGGAGGAAATCAAACTGGTGGGGGTGGTTGGGCCTGGTTCCATGCATTCCCTTGCTCATTTGTTCACTCGGGTGGGAGGGATGGGATGGGGACCAGGAGGAGGAAGGGCAATTGTTGTGCAGATCTCTGGGGCAGACAGAAGGAGCAGGATGGGTTAGGGGAGAAGAGAACCAGGGGCGTGGGGAGTAGGATGGCTGTGGCAGTGGAAGGAGGGCAAGGGCAGTGGGAAGGGGCTGTAGCAGCTGCTCTTACGGCTGCAGCCTCAGTAGGTCTGGTCTTACTTATAAGTGCCTATTAAGCCCAGACCTACCAAGGCTGCCGCTGTAAGAGCAGCAGCAGCCTCAGTGGGTTTGGGCTTAGAGGCGAGACTTGTCAGTCCCTATTAGGCGAAAAGATTGTGAGGCCAGTGCCTAGCTCCTCTCTGTATCTGTAGGAATGCTCTGCCATGCTCTAGCAAGTGCAGAATAACCTATTCCATGCCACATGAGAGCTGTGTAATAGTTGGCTGTGATGCTGGCCATATACTCCAGAATCGAACTGCCTGGTTGTAATGTCATGCATCCTACAATTATAGCTATATATCCTATTTGTATGCACAGTTGAAGTTCCTCTAGACTTTGTGAACAGTCTGTTTCATTTGCATATGTCAGTCTACTAACACTTATGGATTGGCCAGGAGACAGAATTATTCAGGATGCCTTCCTCACAAAGCCAGGGTTTGGAGAGTGGCTTACCTTTACCACAAACTTCAGCAGCTTTGAGTTCAGGTGATACCTTCTGATTTCAAGCATGAGGTTGGAGAACCCTTTTCTGGCCTAGAGCCAGGTATTGTTTTTAATTATTAAAGGTTTGCAGGAACAAGAGCCATTTAGCCGCATGTGCCCATCTTTGCAGGTTAATCCTCTGTGCTAATTCAGACATCAGTGCCACTAAATACAATAGGAATTACTCCAAAGTATGCACATTATATTACAGCTACTAAGACAGAAGAACAAAGCAATGTACCTGCTCATTAGCCTTGTAGTGACTTAGAGCAAGCATATCTTCCTGCCAGAAGCAGCACCTCCTCAGTGGTATTCCACTCACAATATGTCAGCTAGTGGGGCGAGAAGCAGCAAACATGCAGACCCAGAGGGCTGTAGGGGAAAGGAAAGACATTAAAGATGACCTTCTCTCCCATTTCATAGAATCATAGAATCATAGAATTGTAGAGTTGGAAGAGACCATGAGGGCCATCCAGTCCAACCCCCTGCCACGCAGGAAATCACGATCAAAGCATCCCTAACAGATGGCCATCCAGCCTCTGTTTAAAGACCTCCAAGGAAGGAGACCCCACCATAGTGATGGAAATGTTGTTTTTTTTTTATCCATGGCTAAAAGGAACCATCTGTCCACAGTAGGAAGATCCTGGACCCAGGCCAAGAAATGGATACCATACACTGAATATTCTACTGCCACCTGGCAAGAACTAACGATTTAAAAAATAGTGAGCTACTGAAAAACATTGAATGAATATATTCTCAAAAGTCAAGGTTCACCTCACAGTAGACAAACACAACACCTATTTTTGATTATTGGGCATACATTTTTGGAGAAATGGCAGGCGGTACATTATACAAAAAGAAATCTACATGCATGTCATGTGGGCAATAATATCATATTCATGCATTTATCAGCATTTTTGCCAGGAACTGGAAAGAGTGATCATCAATATACTTTACCAAGCTGAGGAACAGTGTGAACAAACAGGAAACAGGAAAATGTGCCAAGTTTTATTTGCAAGGTTCTCATCTGTTAGTGAGTAGAGGACAAAATGTGAGCTTTGTGTTCTATTGCCCTGAAACGTATTATTCTGATTACAGAGACACGAATGCAGAAGACTCTGGACCATATGTGTAATTTAGAAATAAGCAAACTATAAAAGGGGTGGAGAACCACAGTGGTGATTCACTGGAAAATATGAAGCTTTGGGTTTAGAAGTATAAGTGGGGCGGGGGTTGACACAGGGAAAGTTCATATACTTGTGTATGCATCAACCTCATGTGTAAGACAAGGGCAGGTTTTGGGGTCAAAATTATGGATTTTGATATGAGTCATGGATAAGGGTAATTCCATGGAGAGGGAAAAGCACCAGTGCCACTTCAGGGTATCAACCACCCCTGGCCACTACCACCATTTCCCGGCCAGGCATTCAAAAAGGCCTTTCACTACTCTACTCAGAAAAGGGGGTAGTTCCTTTTTTGTTAAGAGTTAATACTGGACCTTAACTCTTATCAAAAAAAGGAACCATCCCTTTCTCTGAGCACTGCAGTGGAGAGTAGAGGGGGTCAGTACTTCTTTCAGGTTCTCCTGGAACAGACTAAGTTCTCACCTTTTGCCACTCTATTCAGAGAAAAGGATGATTTCTTTTTTGATAAGGTACAGTACTTACGTTGACCTGTGGATAAGTCGACTCAAGTTTTTTGGATTGATTTTTGACTAAAATTTCTTGACTTATAAATGAGTATATACAGTAAGCTTGCACATACATCTAAAATTAAGGAATAATTCCACTTCTTTAGCTGTACCCATGAATTTCATACAAACACAAACACTGGAAAGGGAACATTTGAGAATGGTATGTGTTTACTGTAGGCAAAGAATTAAACTTGGGTCCTGTTCTTTTGTTCCAAGTCTCTGAAGCCTGAGTTTTCAAAGCATGTACAAAAGACATCTTTTCAGTTGATCAAAATGAAGAAAAGGTTTGGCAAGAGGAAATAAAATAAAAGTGCATTTTAACAATTGTTCATTACCCTCTCTCCAGGAAAAAAAACACCTAAGACTTGAATCTAAGGAGACACTGGAGATTTTTAGACAGGGGAAATAACCCCTGCAGAGATCAGGAGATAAATGGGGCTGTTTCCACAGCCAGTGCTCCGTTTCACACACACCCGTCCTTCTCCCGATCTCCATTTGTTCTCCCTTGGTCCTTCTTGCATTTTCCTTACACTGTTTTCCACTTTTTTTTTTTTTTTTTACTAACGAAGAACTTTTGTTAGTAAAAAATAGCAGAAGGAGAATGAAAGCAGGATGGAGGGAGAATGAAGGGAGGTCGGGAAAGGAAGGGTGTGTGCAAATGGAGTGTTGGCAGCGGAACAGCCCCATTTCTCTCCTGATCTCCGCGGGGGTTATTTCCCCTGTCTGAAAATCTCCACTATAGCTGATTCCTTAAATCATTAGGTTGACCAACTAGCCTTCTTTTGTTCTTTAGGCTCTCTGGCTTATGGAACTGCTTTCAATTCCTTTGTAAGGCTGAGTATCACTCAGCCTTCCAGCTCTGTAACACTTGAAATTCATCTTAATGAAATGCTCTGGCAGCTCCCCCTAACTGCAGGTCTGACAGAAGAAACCCCAGTGTTAGTTAATGGCAGGCAATCCATTATGGGCTGTTGAATGTTGCATGCTTAAGGCAAATAGATTCTTCCCTACCCAATTCCTTCTAAACTGCCACCTTTCAGCCAGGCTATGCTTAAGGGGACACTAATATGTGTCTTAATATCCTATTTCCATGGAACCCAGAGTTCAGTGGTAGACAGAGAGAACATGCATGCCTTGTAGTAACACATATTTGAGGCTAAGGCAAGACAAACCCCCTGTGAACAAATCTTACCAAGAAAACCCTGTGATATGTTCGCCTTAGCGCCACCATCAGTTGGAAATGACTTGATGGCAACATGACAAACACACCTAACACATGTATTCCATGAAAACACATGATGGATACAGAAAGCTCAAGTGAAGCTCTTATCTTTCACCCATGGACCATAACTTGTATTTAAATGGCAAAAATGAGTTCTGCAATGCCCCGCAAGCACATAGAAAATGCAGTCTGAAGGTTAGCTTCCAGAGAAGTTCAGATTTTATAATGTATCCTTGTGAAACCACACTTCAAAGTGTGTGACAAATATTTTGTGAAGATTCAGAAGCTGGAGCATAGTTGATTTTGAAAAAAGGTATATCCCATCTTATCTCTGAAGAGTACTAAACATTAATCACTTAGCCTTTTAAAGAACAGATTCCCTGTGGTCATAAAAGTGGGACTTTAATGCCCTCTCCCTATATCTTTCTGATCTTCCCCATGATTGGAATGATCTGATATGAGTGTAAATGTGCATGATTTCTACAGGTCAAAGAATTCAGATTCTGTTTACCCAGTACTTTGTTATTTGGGGGTCATTTCCCACCCCCTCAGGGTGCAGTAAACAGAATATTTGATGGAAGTGTCAATTTATTTAAGACTCAGGCTGTAATGAAGAGCGAGTAGAGCAGATCTTCACTGTTCAGCAGGTTGCAACCCACACAAAAAAGAGAATGTCAAGAGAATATACTATCAGGCATGTTTATTTACTGATTCCTTTTTAAAGGATTAAAAAAAAAAAGACAAGTAGCATATACAAAAATAAATATAACACAATTAAATTAGCAGTCTGTTAACAAAAATCTTAAAGTACAATTAAGGAGAAAGTATAAACTCTGCCCATGCCGTAGTACCTAAAAGCTATTTTATGAGGATGGATTGGACTGTAAACACAACCTACTCAAAAAGTTTCCTATTGGAGGAAGCAGTTGGAGAACAGCACTACAGTCAGAAACTGAACTGTAGATTGGAAGTAGGAAAAATAAGGCAGGAAGCTTTGCATGTCAGTATGGAGCAAGCAATATCGAGCACCACTTGACCATTCACTGTATATTTAATATTGACGTGTGGGAGAACTACTATAGTTGACAGTGTTCCACTTGATACGGGTTCTAGGCTGCCAGTCACAGTGGGAGCTCACAACAGAAGATGTCAGATTACTACAAGGCAACTGCCATAAGGGAAGCTGTCTCTTTGGACAGAGATCACATTTATATGGCATATCTCCATGGATGAAAGGAAGTTTAGGTGAAAGTAGAAAGCTTTGCTCTTAGCCTTTCCATTCTTGTTGGAAGAAGGCCAACCATTTCTTTGCTGAGTTCTAGCTCTGTTTCAATAGCCTGGGTGGCATCTGTATGCTTCTCACAGTACTCTACAAGAAAGGAGTAATACTCCAATGATGTCTGCATATTCTCCAATTGTTTCTTGCCATCTGAAGTAATAAGCTTGCCATAAAGGCGTGCAATATGAAATTTGGCTACCATTGCTGGGCGAAGGACATCCTCCTCCAGTGTCTCAGGAAATACCTTATCAGGGTTCCTCAGTGAATCTAAAAAGAGTTCATAGTATTTTATTGCCATCTGAGCAAGAGAATTTATTTTCTTTATTGTATGGGAGTCAAGCTCCTCTAGTCTATTGCCAATGGCCACTTTTAAATCCATCATTTCATAATAAGTATCTGCTAGTTCAAACTGAAGTTGCCTACTGAGCAGCAGATAATACTGAGGGTTTAAGCCTGCATAGATGGGCTCCAGCATATCTATTCTACGCTTGTGCATCTTGCAACGCCTCTCATAATCTTCTTCAAAGAAAGCCAGGACCTTGAATAAGGCACTGTGGTCCTGAATAATTTCAATGTGGTCAGTGACATACCCATCTACCTGGAAGAACTCTTTTGCTTCATTGACATAATTCTGGCCCACTAAGAAGACTTCCCTGGCTTCTTTGAAATCTAATGGAAACACACAGCTCACTTTTTCTTCTGTGGCCAAAATAGAGTCACACAAATCACTGGTTCCAAAGAGAACAGCCTTCTTCCTGCCCTTCTCCTTCTCATCCTCCTCTTTTTTCTGCTGGGCTTTAAGTTCTGACTGCTTGTCTGGGTCCAATTCACCAATGTTGTCCTAAAACAAGAACAATCCAATGTAGAATATTTTACCATAACGGCTTCAGAAATTCAATACCAAGTTGATAAGCTATTCACTTTCATAAGAACAGCTGCTACCCCATAAAAGAGGACATTATCTATCACAGAATTCTGGTTTTAAATACCATCATTCAGACATTATTCACCTTAATCCAGACATTTTTTAGTTCTTCCTTCTCACACAGACTCCTGAGAGATCACCATATAATCTTTAGCAGACTTATGGTGGCATACTCAATAGTAACAAAAGCTAAGCTTTAAGAAGCAACAGAGTGGAAGGAACATAGCAAGGATTTTGCAGCAATTCTCCAGTCAGTTACTCTGGAATAGTTTCTTTCACTTCCATTACATTACTATAGAGCATGAAATCTGAAGATGTTATGACCTCCCCCACTGCCAAAACCTTCAGCACTGTCAGTTCCAATGGGTCCGTGTGTGTCATTTTCCTAGTCTGTTGGAAGCGAGAGTCTGGCTATGCACACACATTGTGTGTAAAGTGTTACTTTATGTTTGTTTTAACCTTTTTATGTTGATTTTACTTGTATCCTGCCCTGAGATCTGGTGAAATAGGGCAGGATAGAAATATTCAAATAAATATATAAAATAAAATAAACGGACAAAGATGAATGGTTGTGTGCGTGTGTATAAGCAAGAAGGGGAGAGAGTGAGAAGGCTGAATGGATGGTTTTGCACACTACTTGCTTTATTCCTGGCTACCACTGGCATGCAGCCTCTATAATGTTTGCTGTTAGAAAACACAGCCCTCAGGATGAAAAAAAGAGAACTTGGAAATGTTATTTTTTATTGCTACAATGCCCAGAATCTTCCAGTTTTCTGGGTGATTCTGGGCATTGTGGCCAAAAAGCTCTGTGAAAAAGCCTCCTTATCCTGGCACTAGAGTCTCAGCATCACTCTAGGCCATGCAAAAGTCTGAGGTTAATTACTATTACAAACATAAAAATGGTTAATTGTGCTTATTCCTTGATTACCTCAAGCAGCTTTCGGGCTCCCTGCAATAAGTTCAGGCAGTACTTAATCCAACATCTTGCAATTTCAGCTTTTCTCTGTCGAAGGTCTTGCTGATCTTGTTCTGTTTCATCTGTTTTAAAATAACACAAACTTGATCCACAGCTAAATTTTGAAGGCCTTTTCCGGGGTGTGTGGGCGTGGCAGACACCTAAGCCACCATAAGTTCTTGGAGAAGGGCACAAAATGAAAATAACTATCACTACAGTCGGACCCTTGTATCCATGCAGCCATTCATTATCTCTGGTTGCAGTTATCCACGGCTGAAAAAATAGGCATCTTCTAGGTCTTCCGACACAACTCTATGGTATGTTTGTACCGGAAGTCATTTACTTTAATAGGGTTTGTTGTTAGCTGTGGTTTTCAGTATCCACGGTAAGTCCAGGAACTGAACCCCCATGGATACGGGGGTTCAACTGTATTTTTATAAAATAGTTATGAGGAAGACTGCCATTTATTCAGGGCTATGATTCTGATGCTCTTCCAGGCTGTAAAAGGGACCAAATAGCTTTAAGGAGAGGTGATATTTACTTTCTGTTCAACAAAGACAAGATGCAAGAACACTTTGGAACAGTTTTCATAAAAGGA
The DNA here is from genome assembly GCA_030847615.1 of Gambelia wislizenii. NCBI lineage: Eukaryota > Metazoa > Chordata > Lepidosauria > Squamata > Crotaphytidae > Gambelia > Gambelia wislizenii. The sequence continues at coordinate 132,082,068 of JAUMIR010000003.1, forward strand.
TTAAAATAGTGTAATCACTGCTTGCATTATGTGTCCTAAATATAAATATAAAAAGAGAGCAAGATGTACTACTAATACAAAGTCCATCAAGAGCACAAATACACCTACCAGGTTTGTCTATCTTCCTTCTTTCTAAATTTAAAACCGGTTAAAGTTAATTCCCCCTTACTATGATCAGAGCAGCAACCCTGATTCTGCACCAATAGCTTAACAGTTGTACAAGCATAGTGGAGCAATGCAGCCTTATTTCCTTGGGTTTATTTATATCCTACCTACTAACCAGTGCTCCTAAAGTAGCTTATAATACACACAGAACAACAAAAGAGACCTGAGTTATTAGGAAAGGGAATTACTATTTCTACTCTGACTCTCTGGACCATGGCAGATCTGGGCTGCCATTGCTGTCTGTTGCAGTTTTGGCTGCTATTGGCAGATGCCAAAAGCACAGAAGTAAAAGTGTTGATTTTAAGCAGTTCCTCCAATCCTTAGAACCTGCAACTTGATGCAGAAAGCCAGGGCTCTTTGTCCTTTCCTGAACTGCAGCCTCATCTACTTTTGCCCCACAACATCAGTGGAGCAGTGGAATTAGACCAGATCAGATGCAGGAAATGAAGGGAAAAAGTAATTACTAAAACTATGCATAGGAAGTACAGCATTTTATCATCCATTCTTACCCAATGAATTCAAAGCTACCACAGTTCAGATTAAAATGGGATGACTTACTGTCCTCTGCAGATGGGACTTGTCCAGCCTCGCTAAAGATGACACTGGCAGCCGCTAAACAATGCCTGGATTCCATGAAACATTGCTATGGAGAGAGCACATGATGGCATTTGTTCTTGGCACATAACAACCTACACATTTAACTTACTTATATAGTTCCTGAATATTACTGTTAGGAAACTGAATACCCAGATGTATTGTCACTGAAGGATCCAGGAACATGAATTAATAACATTGTACAGCAGGAAATCTGAAAACAGACACAGAATTGTCTGTTCACAAATACCTTGACTCCCATCTCCAAAAGACAAGGTTGTCATAGCAAAACTGAGGCACAACCTTCTATGCTCCTTCCAGCTTCTTCAGTTGGAACATTACATTTGCTATTTACATTGTTGGCTGGCAATTATATTTATATCCGTAAATGCCAATGTTGCTATGAAATAGTGACAGTGCAATTCTATTTTTACTCAAAAGTAAATCGCCATGTATTCAAACTGGGGTAACTCTCAGGTGGGTGCATACAACTGCAGCCATACAGACACTTCCCTAGATGGAAGTTGACAATATGCTTATTCCTTTATTTTTTATTTTTGTTTTTAAGGCAATGTTTTAATGACACATGTATTTAGACCCACATCTGAGAATGCATTGATATATATCACTTAGAGGTGATCATATCAATTTCAATTTTTGGACAAAAAAAGAAAAAAGTTAACCACAGACATCTCTCAGAAATGTGGTAATTAATCTCCTAAGGACACTCAGAAAATAAACCAGTGCTCAACTGTCTCTAGCTAGGAATAAGGAGGAAATATTTTATCTGTTTTAATTTCTATAGCATTTGACAAACCTTAGAACTCAAAACACTTTCTTATCTAATTTATATGTAGGCTTATTAATGCAAACTTTATAAATATATCAAAAATGTACACAATGAACTAGACAAAAATGATGCTTTCAAGGCAAAGCTGGAACATCCTGAAATTTATAACCTAACTCTTAACTAAATATTGTATAGGCCCTGCTAGTACAGAGACAGCTGCCTAGAGCTTTTTTTTTAGTAGGTTTGACAGGAAGTAAAGAAATATTTTAGTTGTTAATTTTTTATCAGTTGTAGGGACACAGTAATCCAAAGCTACAATATCAGAACAGCTGAGATCATCTTCACAAGTGCCCTTACTCCTAAAATCTGTTATGCATATATGCAGAAACCTGGGAGCCTTCTTCCATGGCAAAATACAGGCAACTCAGTTCTTTAAAAACAGACAATGGGTTAGACCTATTGACTGTTTCTGGCAGCAGGAATACTCCCCAGGTGATGTTTGCCAATTCTTTCCTCCCCCTCCAGCATCACCTTGCATGTTGTCCTGATGACTTCCTAACCCTCTGGAGCAATCTTTGGGATGTAGCTACAGGGATGGACAGAAACTGGCAAAAACCGACTATCCATTATCCATTTCTGGTGATGGAAATGTTCCAGAAAATCAAAAGCCATTCATACAGGAGCCTTCTGTTCATAGAAAGCAACACCTGGATCCAAGCTATTAGATTTGGACCCAAACTAAGTTGGTTGAACTTTGTCTCCACCAATTTCAATAGGGCCTAGATTCAATCAACTTTGTCTAGAATGATCAAGACTGTGACTCAGATGTTGCTGAGCTCCAATTCCCATCAAGCCCAGACAGCTTACCTAACGTTGTAGTATGATGGACATAGTAGTTCCTGAAGATCCAGAGTGCCACAGGTCCTTATCACTAGTCTAGATCCAATCCATTGCCTGATGATATGGATCACATGATAGGTATCAAAGTAACACTTCGATAAATTAGATGCATGGTAGAACGTTTAAACAATTACCTTTGTGAGATAGTACTGAGACAAAGTAGCTGCATTGAGAGCCCATTCTACTGGATAGTAGCCACTATACTCAAGCTGCCGTTTGAGGGTTGTATGGCAGTACTGTGCAGCCTTCTCAATCATTTCCAGATGTTGGTAGACTTGGGCCAAATAATATAGCGTATGAGTATACACTTTTTCAAATCTGGGGAAACAGGGGGTTCAGGTTTAATTTTAAAGCAGAAGCCTCCCCCTCCCCAATTTCCAACATTTGTGTTGGAACAACATCTGCTTCAGTCAACACATACCTTTTTGATCTTTCTTGGTCAGTAAGTTTCTCTTGTTCAGTCATAAAATGTTCACTGGAATCTAGTGGAGGGTTCCCATTCTGCAAAACAAACATACACTTAAGATAATCAATATAGCAGATTTGAGCTCACTCTACTAGCTGCATTTTAGTATTGCTCAAACAAAAATATAAAAAGCAATGGTCAAAAAGCTGTTCTCCTTCTGACAGGGCTGGGCTCTGTCAGTCTCAGTCTCAAACTATATTATATCCAACACGGTCTGGAGAGCTATGGATTCCCACCTCAGCCTACAATGAAACACTTTAAATAGCTTCCTGAAACATTCATATTCCACAAAACATCCAAATGCCAAATACATCTAAGGCTGTTAACTCTGGTAACTACTTAAAAATATATACTTTACATATGGCAAAACCAGTTATCATACAAACCTCACTCTGTACTTCTACGAACATGTTCCCTCCATACACACAATTATTCTTGAAATAGCAGAAATGTAACCCATTACTTTGCAGGACCGAGGTGATTTTTTAAAAGTTTCAGTAAAGGTATCAATATTGAAACAAAGACTCTTGGCTTTATTTGGCACTCAGTATGCTCAGGCAAGAGTAGTTATAACAAGATACAAAAGATACAGGAAGTCAAAATAAGGTAGAAGAATCGACCAATGAAGGCACAGTGCATTTATGAACAGCAGTTTCAGCATGGAGAACAAGTAATCAGTTAAAGCATCTCTTGAATAATTAAAGAACATAAAGTGGTTACAAGTTCCTATACAAATGAAATAAATGGTGACTTGATGGTAAGTTTTGATACTCCATGCACATCAGTTAAGAAAAAAAATGTCACAAATCATTTTTTAAATTACAGATGGACAAATCCACTCCAGTAAGCCACCGCCCCCAATTAACAGAGCTTTTAATTAAAACCTGAAGTAGTGTGTCTTCCCAATAGATCCTGTCCAATACAGTACTTCAAGAAGCACCTCCTCCCGCAACATCCTGTGTACACATTCAGATCTTCAAATGGTCCTTCTCCAAGCATCAGAAGGGTGGGCACATTATATATGTATAAAGGGTAGGGCTTTTTCCTCTCCTCATGTAGAAACCGGTATGATTTTGTGGTGAAAATCATCCCAAAATCTCACACATCCATTGTTGAGATTACTGTATGCCACCCCAAAATACATCAGAATGGAGAGTCAGACATACTTAAAATAAATTTCAAAGAAGTATTCCAATTTATATTTTGAAAAAGTAATAATTCTCACTTTTAATCCTGTGGAACTAGGGGAGCAGCAGCCTCCAATCATGCATGACCAAGTGGGACTGAACACACTGTAGGAATAAGAATTTTGACACTAGGGAAATGGCAGAGAAGTAGTTATGGAAGCGGGGCACTAGCATCTTTCAACAATGTGAGACTGTGTAAGTGAGAGAAATGGAAGAGATTAGAAGCTACAGTACAGCCCTGACACAGAGAGACTTGATCCTCAATCCTCTTTCCATAGCATTATCATAGTCAGATTAACTAAAAACAAATTCATTGAAATAAGCTTGAGATGACATTAATACAAAGTAAATGAAATATTTTCAGCATTGCTCTTCAGGATTTGCCAAAGTACAGCATTCCACTGTTTTTCTAAGAGTCGTGTCAGAGGCCTTAAAAACATTGGAAATGCCTCCTGAGGCAACTCGCTGTATAAATAGAGCCTCAGAAGCTCTAACAAACGGCCCATTGTGCAAATGCTATGGCACAGCAGAGTCAACAATTTAGAAGGCTGCTTGTTATGCATAAAGAGTTTAGCCTATTATAGGTCTTGCTGAAATACAGAAGATTTTTTTTAAAGACAACTAAACCCACTTGGTTCTGCATAGCATTATAGCTGAACAACAATAAGCACAAGAAGGTTTTTTTTAAAGAATATTTAACTGAATATCAGTTGAACTGTTTTACACATGATGTGTGTTTACAATTTACAGCAAAGCATACAATTTTCATTTTGTATTGATGTTAATCTTCTGATGTATTTATGTAATGCCAACAATGTACATGGTGCTGTATGAAAATAAGACAGACAGACAGTTCTGTCAAAGCATACAGGGAAGGCAGGGACTAAAGTATAAAAACTAACACAATACAATTACAAAAAGACACCATCAAAAACCAAATCATTTGAATATAAAGTAAAATTAAACTGAAATTCCGAAAGCTTTAGATACAAGCTGGCACTAAACACTTTGCTTAAACTGCAGCAATTTAGAAACTTACCTAAAAATGAAATTACCGTTGTCCCTCCGTATCCATGGATTTAAATATTCACGGCTTGAAAATATTCTTTAAAAAATAATAATCCAAAAAGCAAACCTTGATTTTGCCATCTTATATAAGGGACACCATTTTGCTATGCCATTGCATATAATGGGACTTGAGTATTCATGGATCTTGGTATCCACGGAGGATCCTGGAACCAAACCTCAGTGAATATGAAGGGACAACTGTACAACCCCAGACAGATTTGCTAGTTAACATTATCAGTTTCTGAAATAAGGGTACCTAAGAGGAACACACTAAGAAAAAATCTGGCAATATGTTTTCTTAAGAATGGCTCTCTGTTTCACAACAAAAGAAAGGAGCATCAGGTTGCAAAATTCAAGAATAATGCACCCAGACAAACTGATTCTTATTTTATGACTATAGTATATCAACATTAGAACTTACAATTTTGATTACTCTGGCATCCAAGACTAGACATACTGCAGAAATATAAAGCAAATTCTTTCAACCTATTACCTCTTTCATGTACTAATTTTCAACATATTACCTCTTTCATGTACTGATTATACAAAGCCTCTGCAGATTCCAAGTAGGTCTGTGCTGTTTTAATGTCATCTCTTTCTGACCAGAGGATACCCAGGTTATTCTACAAAATAAGAAGTGACAAAATTGTTATTTTTAAATAGTAATCATACAAAAAAGATAAAATCCTACAACTGGGGGATGAGGAATGAAAGCTATAATTCGGAAGGAACATGAAGTTGTGCTAGAATAGGAAGCACAAGTAGTTCATCACCTAGGAATATTAGAATTATCCCATGTTATAAAGCATCTCCTGTGATAGCAAGTCAGTGGCTTATTATTTTTAAATGATTGATCTATCCTGGTCAGATACTAGGAACAGAAGCAATCTGAAATTTCCCAGAAGCCAATAGAACAGGGATGGGGAAAGTGTGGCCTGTAGGATGCATGCAACACCAGGGCCCTATTTTTTGTTTTACAATGATCCCTAAGAGACCACCATTCGCACAATTTTAAAAAATTACCAAAAATTCAACCCCCAAACACACGAACACCACCTCAACTGCCACAAAAGCAAAGCAGTTTAGGTGCCCTTGTCTCCCACAACTGCCACTCCTCAACTGGTTGCATTTTGGGGAACCAGAAGTGACATGACATCCAGTTGCACCAGCGCAGCCCAAGGAAGAAATGGCTTGCACCTCCTCTGTAGCTGCCCACCCCTGTTGCATAGGACACACTTTTCTATTCCAAAAAAAAATATGTGTGTGTGTGTTTGTAATTTTTGTTTAAGCCTTAAATGCACCATCACATTACAAATGAGGAATTTAAAAATACCAGAGACAAATCATAAACAATTAACAAAAACAAAAACAAAAAACCACAAGTTGTTTATGGCAAATGTTACAAGTATAAAAAAATGCAACCAAAGTTATGTCAGGTAAAACACCTCACATAACAATGCTATCGTTGGGTATTTTTCCATAATTCTAAGGCCCAATTTGTGTAATATTACTCAGCAATGGGAGCCAGTACCACAGCCTTATTTGTAACTACTGAACTTTTTTCCCGGTAAGTGGGCTGTTATAAGAGAGATGGATTAAGAGGGCCTAGTCCCTCCTCCAGCAGCCTCCTACATTTCTATGCTGGCATCCAGTTGGTTCAGCACAGCACCCAGAGGGGTGCTGCTGGAGAGACAGAGTGCTTTCTCCCTCCACTGGCTGCTATTTCAATAGACATGGTTTGAGATTGTGATAGCTTGGAGTATCTCTCACTATACATGCCTGACTGAGGTCTGCAAGAGCAGACCCCTTATGTAATCCCACCATTGGGAGCAATACACTTTTCTCACATGGGATAGCGCCTTCTCTGCTGTCTTCCTCCATTCTACCTGATCAAGAGTTATAACTTCACAGTAAGTGTATATATAGGAAAAGTTAAGAGAGGCCCGTGGCAGAATACCCTCCTTGGAGACCTGATTGACACTATGGCTTCATTCCAATGCCAAGTTAAAACATGGCTTTTTACTAACACCTGTTTTTACTGCTTGAATTGGAAGCATCACTTTCTTGCAAGCAATCATTACAGGCAGTTGTCTGCAATTGCCATCAGCGCATACAGCCACACTGGTATTTTCCTTCCCACTGCCTATGGTTCCTAACACTATACAAGGTCTGTCTATTAAATAATGAGACTGATACAATAGCCCATCTTTATTTATATGTATTACAATTCTAATGCTTGCCCCCTTCAATATACCCCATTCACACTCACACATCAATGCAGTCTTGTTTTCCAGTTTGAGGTGTGGAGCAGATCAGTTTCTGGCAGCTGTTTCAACACATCTGCCATTTTCTTCTTTATTGCATCAATTAACTCAAACATGTTCCTTTAATTAGTGGAAAACTAATGAAATACTGACATACTGTGATTGGATTCAAAAAGTAATGGAATTTGCTCTACTGGATAAACTTTCAAATTTAGTGAAAAATAAGTCAATTGATAATTATAAAAAAAATGGGAACCATTTATAAAGTATATTAAAAAAAGAAAATGGAAATATTACTACTATGGGATTTAATATTTGATTATATAACTATTAGTAAATGATGTATAATGTGATCTGAGAGAAATGTCTAAAAATTTGATAACATAGATGATACTATAGGTAGATAATATAGAACATTATGTATGTAGAGGGTTGAAGTAAAAAGATGTATGGAAGGGGAGAAGATCTAATGTTAAGAATTAGAACAACAATCAGAGAGAAGCAGGAAGTCAATTTTATGTGAAGGGGGAAGGAAGGGGACAAAAGGGTACATGTTTTGTATTGTCTTTTAATTGTTACATGTTACATGTTAGTCCTTCATATTTTTATTTCCATTTCACTCTGTGGATGTCTGTGTGTTTTGTCTATTTTTAAAATGTTATTTGAATAAAGAAATATTTAATCTAAAAAAACATGTTCCTTCAAGCACCAATTTCACTTTAGGGAAAAGAAAAAAGTCACATGGTGCCAAATCTGGCAAACATAGAGGATGTGCAAGTCTCTCTCTCTCTCTCTCTCTCTCTCTCTCTCTCTCTCTCTCTGGCTTTTCTTCGCAAACGACAAATCAGGAAGGACTCATCCCACGCTTTCTCCAAGCGCGCTGATGACTAAAAAGGCCAATCTGAGATAAACAAGTCCAGCTGCAGAAAACACAGTAGAAGGTCTCCTTGGGTGATGTTTCCGGGTTGTGATTCTTTCTGTGTTGTCATTTCTCTTCAAGACTTGTTCGGCGTGAGTTCTCAAATAAGGCTGCAGCATTGTGGATAGTGCATCTCCATGCCTCCTGATGTGAGGCCAGGGCGGACCATTGTTGGTGATCAATTTGGCCGAGCCTGAGATGTTGCTTCAAGGAGTCCTTGTATCATTTTTTTGGAGTGCCCCTCTTATGCTGACCCATGGCGAGTTCACCACAGAGTACTATTTTGGGGAGGTGATGGTCCTCCATCCTAGAAACGTGCCCTGCCCTTTAGTTAGTATAAATTTAGTTAGTAAGATCATACTGATGTTCAAGTGTAGTAATGCATTTATTGGCCAAAAACTGCTTCACAGAAAGTGCTGTGTGAGCAGGCACATTGTTTTGACAAAGAATGAAACATTTTCCACAGTTACGGTCTTTTTAAAAAATTCTCTCTCTCAGCTTTGTCAAAATTTCCTTACAATAATGCTGGTTCACTGTTCTGCTTTCTGGAACCCATTCTGCCAAAATTACACCTGGATGTAAAAAGAACCCTACGAGCATGGCTTTGAATGTGGAGTTGCTTTGATGTGCTTTTTCATTCTTGGTGATGATGGTGTTTCCCAGTGCATTGCCTGTCGCTTTGTCTCAGGATCATACTGGAAGATCCAGGTTTCATCACAAGTGATTTTTTTAAAAAGGTTTGGGTCGGCCTGAAGTTGCTACAGAACGTCTGCACAAATTTCCTTGTGGCACTCTTTTTGCTCTGATGTGAGAACCCTAGGGACCATCTTGGCACAAATTTTTCTCATGTTGAGATCCTCATGCAAAATTTTTCACGCAGTGTCTTTGTCAGTGTTGACAGCTTCAGCTATCATTTAGATGCTGAGTCGGCAGTCTCCTCAAACTATCTGGCTGATTTTTTCCACAATTTCTTTGGTTCTTGAAGTGGAAGGTTGTCCAGGGCATTCATCATCTTCCACATTCTCAAGTCCTTCTCTCAATCTTTGGTGCCACTCAAATATGTGAGCATGAGACATGCAGTCTTCCTCGTAGGCCTCAGTAAGCATTTGAAAAGATTTTGTTGGTGTTTTGTTCAATTCTCCTAAACATTTCAAATTGACACATTGCTCAACTTTTAAACTTAGCATTTTCTCAGCACGCAACAGACAACACAGCTGCTTTAAACAACTGACAATTAACTGAATGGCCAAGTGTGTTGATATTTGCCATGCAGGTTCAGACATGTTCAAGGTCACCACGCCAGCGTTTATAATCAGTTCTCCCTGATTTGTCTGAAAGGTAGAAATACAGTCTCATTATCTAATAGACAGAGCTTGTACAGACAGGCCCCCCATATAAAGGACTTCTGGGACAAACATACCACAGAGTTGTGCTGGAGGACCTAGAAGATCCCTTAGAGAAGACACCTCTCTAGGATACTAGCACAACTCTATGGTATGTGTCCCTATTTTTTCAGCCGCCGATAACTCAAACTGTGGATATTGATTCCACAGATACGTGGGTCCGACTATACAGCAGTACATTTCCCCAACTCAGCCTTTACACTGTTCTCTCTGCAACCTGAACAGCTACATGTCTGTGCAAGAAGCAAGCCAACACACCAAGCATCCTTTGGAATAAATACAAAACAATGCTATGGCAACATATTTCATGGGCTTGTTCTCTTGCCTTCTGAAAAGAACTGTTATCATAGGCCATGCTAATTTCTTTCAGGCTTGAAAAAACATATGGTGGTCCTTAAAGAATTGGAGACCAACTGCTTCTTGCCTCAGATAAGGAGGCATGTAGAAAATATAAGACTGTCTTAATGCTGCTACATCTAAGAACTTTATCACACTGCCCTGTTATAGCGCTATGATTCCACTTTAAGTGCCATGGCTGCCTCCTCTGGAATTCTGGGGTTTGTAGTTTAGTGATACCTAAGAGTTCTCTGGCTGAGTTCTAAACGCCCCCACCCTAAACTGCAAATCCAAGGATTCCACAGGAGGCAGCCAGAGCAGTAAAAGTGGAATCATAGTGCTATAACGGTCTAGTGTGATCATCTCCTATGACAGTGCCATAGAGTTCTACTATTTTGATTAGCTTGTATTGTAGTTTTAATATAATATTTTATTGTATCACTTCTTTCCTTTCCAAAGCTCTAATTCTGTCCTGTTTTCAGTACTATGGTAAGCATGGCTGGAAACCTCTTATAAAGTTTACTTTTACAAAAAGGCAAATCAATGAAAAAGATACGCTGTTTCACTGATAAACAAAATAAAGCCGTATCTGCACTGCAGAAAGCAGCCTGACACCACTTTAACTGCCATTGCTCAAAGCTATGGAATCTTGGGATTTGTAGTTTGTTGTGGCACCAGAGTTCTCTGAGAGAGAAGACTAAATATCTCATAAAACCATAAATCCCAGAATTTCATAGCACTGAGCCATAGCAGTTATAGTGGTGTCTAACTAGGTTATTTATGCAGTGCAGATGCAGCCTAAGAAATAATGACAAGCTGTCATGTTCATGTCTACTGTCCGCATATTTTTCATGTGTTTTCTACAAATTCAATAAAGGTTCCACAATGCCCAACCAAATGGGTTGGATCCAGACACCTGCAAGTGGAATTCCAGTCAAAAAGTTGCTCAATATAGTAGAAATCATTTTTGCTGATTTCTTCCTTTCTTCACAGCCCTCTTATCTGCTCTACAGCACTGTATAAGGCAACTTGCAAAGTAGTGCAAAAGAAAGGGAAAATCAATGTAAATGGCCACCCCTTATCCTTCCTTCATTAGGCGTTTTCACAAACAAAAGGAATTCCTTCAAACAGAACAAGAATTCTGGTTCAAAGCCAATATTATTAGTCAGCCTTGCCATTAATACACGATGAAAGTGTGCTGCATGTTTATTTAATTTCTAAAGCATATGAACACTTGAAAAGCTCAGCCTATCCTATGCCACAACATTTATTGGGGTAACAAAATGCAAGCAGTGCTAGTACAGAAGAAAACCAAGGCAATGTCAGAGCCCCCTGTTCTATGGATCCACTATCCTTTTCTCTCAAAAGCTTTATTTCTGATTTCCAAAAAAAGGCAAAAGGGATGTCTCTTCTTCTTCTGTTAATATCAAATCCCATAAGCCATTTTCACTGGAAGTGCTGGATGCTGTAATTAATGCATGTTCTGTCATGCAGCCAGGCTGATGTCAAGTAATAACTATTAGCTACTCATCCATACTTCAAGAGCTTTAGAAAATTATCAGTCCAATAAAGGATGACATACAGATCAACAACAAAAGGATTTAAACTGTGTGAGTGCACGCTGGGTAAGTGGCTACCTATAGTTTTTAACATTTACTTTTTACACAATAACTTCCAGAACGCCCTAGCCATGCCATGCTGGCTGGGGCATCCTGGAAGTTGTAGCTTTTTTAAAGAACTGAGACAGCCTGCTACCTGAAAATGTAGCACCAGGGAATATACAGTAGCATATTCTCCCTGCCAAGAGTACTATTTTTAAAAAAATTAACAAAAACAATTACAATTTCAAAGTCAAAAGAGATAAGCAACACGGGATAGCAACTAACCAAAACTGACTACGTACTATATTACAGCAAAATACTCTTACAAAAATATCAAACCATTATTGAATAAGGATGAAAGTCATCAGTGTAGGAAAAGATGATCAAAGATAGGAACTTTATAGAGACAGATTATACAGAAGAGCCAGGAAGAAATATTGAAGAAATGTTTAAAAGGGTTATGAATAAGACAATATAATTATCTCAAACAGTAGCCAAGAACTTATTTATGTCTATATGTGTTTTAAATTGAAGAACTGAAGAATGGTATGTTTGGTCAAAGTTTAGTTTTGTGGTATATGTTGTATATGTTAATTGTCTTGTGTGTCTGAATAAATATATTTTTTAAAAATGTTAAACTAAAATGTTTCTAACTCATATTAAGTACATCTTTCCAAAAATTTAAAAACAAACGCCACAATGATTCAAAGGTGGTAATGTTGTTTGAGATAAATTATTAACTTAACTTCAAAGCAGAAGTTGTAGGTTGTTTTGATTTTTTTTAAAAGCAACTCTCTCTAACTCTGGTTACAACCACCAGCACCTTATCTTGCTGGTACAGGCTGCTGCCTAGTGGTTCTCAACCTGTGGGTCTCCAGATGTTGTTGGACTACAGTTCCCAGGAGCCCTCTGAGGTCTCACTTGGACAGCCAGGTGGGTCCTTCCAGTCATTAGTGAGGCTGTAATTCAAGTGGTCCTCCCAGTCATTAGTGAGGCTGTGAGTTCAATCCTACAGCCTCACTAATGACTGGGAGGACCACCTGGCTGTCCAGGTGAAACCTCAGAGGGCTCCTGGGAACTGTAGTGCCACAACATCTGGAGACCCACAGGTTTAGAACCACTGCACGGCTCTATTACTGCCTCCACATTGTGAGGCGAGGCGGCCCCTGAGAGGCTCTTGCTGAAAGCCCTGCCTGCCTGCCTGCCTTCCCACCTGGGCCTGGATGTAGAGGGAGACGCACTCCCGGGCGAGGCGGTGCCGCTCCAGCAGCTGGAGGCACTTCACCAGGTGCTCCTCGCCGGCCGAGCACTCCTGGGTGTCGGTGTGGTTCACCCCCAGCTCGTACTCCACCACGGCCAGCTGCGCGGCGCGAAGGCGCTCCTCCCCGCCGCCACCACCGCCTCCATCTTCGCCCTCTCCACCTCCGGCCGCCGCCGCCGCCTCCTCCTCGGAGCCCAGCAGCTGCTTAATGCCTTCCAGCAGCTCCCGGGCGCTGTACTTGGAGCGATAGGGCTCGGTCTCCGGGTCCTTCTTGGACTCCACGTAGGAGAGGTTGAGGGCGCTGCGGAACTGCTCGCAGATCGAAGCCCACACGGCAGGCGCCGCCGCCATTTTCTCTCTCTCTCTCCCTCGCTCGCCTTTCTCAATCAGTAGCCTCGAACGGTGCCCACGCTCGCCTCTCCCGTGGGCTAGTCCGCATGCGCGGCCAGAGGGAGCGCCTGGCTGCAGCCGCCATGGCTTCCTGCCCTTAGTTAAGATGGAGGCCGGGCGGTTGGGGAAACGTTGGAAGCGCAACCTGAGGGGGGTTAGAAGCGAGGGCGGAAAGCCTCTTTTAAAGTGGCTCCAAGAGTGTAGCCTCTTCCGGCAGCCTTATCCGAATAATTTTGAAGTGTGAATTTTAAACTGTGTACTGATTGTTTTAAAATTTCTTGTTTTTACTTGCTCTCTTAAATTGTATATTTTAAATTGATACGTGCTTTTTTAAAAAAAGAACCATCTGAAGTATCAGTTAACACACATTGGAAACTGCTTAATGCAGTGTAGATGTGTAAATTGCTATTGCTTAAAACAATTTGTAAGCCGCTCTGATAGCCTTGTAGCTGAAGAGCGGGGTATAAATAAATAAATAAATAAATAAAGTAGCATGTTTATTTTTTTTCCCCCATAGTGATACTTTCTTTTCCCAACAGTAATTTTTTCTCCTCCAGAAAGAATGTTACCAGAACCAAAACAAAAACTTTATGGAAACATTAAAAATGTGACAATGAAAGATCTTTTAACTTTAAACACCCCTTTTCTAAAAATAGTTATTCTCTCATTTTCCCATCTTCCTCTTCTTGCACACCACTTATGTAAAGGACATTATTGCATCTTATCAGAACTTCACCAAGATGTCCAGACAGTGCACCATCAATGTAATCTTCTGTATTTGCAATAAGCATTGGTGTATATTTATAATTAATACGTGCTCTTAACCAATGTTATATTTATGTGTTATTCCCTGCCTCTATCCATAGTGAGAGGTGGTAAGAAATAATAATAATAATATAAATTGCTATATTTAAATTTAATTATACAGGTATTTAATATTTAATTATTATATTTATATTTAATTAATGGGAATTATAGCCCAACAGCAACCTCTAAAGCAGGGTTTCTCAGCCAGGGTTCCCTGGAGCCCTAGGGTTCCATAAGAGATTGCTAGGGGTTTTGCAAGATATTGAGTCTGGGAAACAAAAATATTTTTTTGAGCTGTAGATACAGTCGTCCCTCCACATTTGCGGGGGTTAGGGTCTTGAGACCCCCGCGAATGTGGAAAAACTGCAAATAAAAAAGGCTCCTCCCACAACCCTCCCCAAGAGGGAGGGAGGTGACAGGGCGGGGGGTCTGGCCAGTCTGGCTGGCCTCTCCACAGCCTTCCTGAGGGGACTCCGGTCCTTAGAAGCCCTGGAGCCGCTTCTGGAAGGCCGGGGAAGGCAGCGGGCGGGCAGGAGAGAGGCTGCCCTGCCTCTCCACAGCCTTCCTGAGGGGACTCCAGGCCTTAGAAGCCCCCAGAGCCCCCTTAGGAAGGCAGGTGAAGGCAGCAGGAGAGAGGGAGGCTGCCCTGCCTCTCCATGGCCTTCCTGAGCGGCCTCCAGGGCTTAGAAGCCCTGGAGCCCTTAGGAAGGCCGGGGAAGACAGCAGGCAGAAGGGAGGGAGGCTGCCCTGCCTCTCCCCAGCCTTCCTGAGCGGACTCTGGGGCTTTGAAGCCTCAGAGCTGCCTCTGGGAGGTCGGGGAAGGCGCAGCCGGGAGGTTGCCCCGCCTCTCGCCGGCCTTCTGGAGGGGGCTCAGGGCTAAACCGCAAATAATCAAAACCACGAGTGTGAAAGCCACGAATGCGGAGGGGCAACTGTATAATACTTTTTAGGCAGGGGTTCCCCTGAGACCTGGAATTTGTTTCAGGGGTTTCACCAGGGTAAAAAGATTGAGAAAGGCTGCTCTAAAGGCCTGTCCTTAATGCTAAAATAATGCCCAGTAAAACTTTGATGTTTGTCAGGATGCTCCTACCTGTTTGAAGTGGCTCATAATTTAAAAGCAAACTCTCCAACAAACAAAAGGTTCTTGGGTTAATAGCAATTTATATATGAGCAGCATATACTGTGTATTCAGGTATGGAAATTCCTTGTAAAATAATTTTTTAAACCCACTGGCTATAAGCTAAAGGTACAATTGTTTCTTTTCTACAATAAAAAAAATAACATCTCAACATCAACTGTTACCTTATAATTCAACACTGTAGTATTGAAAGGCAATACTAGTGCAAGATTAATGTGGTGTACAGTAGTGGTTAAAGTATTGAACTTGTACTCTAGAAGACCAGGGTTTAGCAATGGAGACCCACTGGGTGACTTTGGACAAGTCACACTCTCTCACCCTCAAAGGAAGAAAGTGGCAAATTCCCTCTGAACAAATCTTGCCAAGAAAGCTCTGATAGGTTCCTTAACGTCATCATAAATCAGATATGACTTGAAGGTTTGTCTTACACTACAAAATAAGAACTCATGGGACAGAAGTATTACCATTTTTAAAACTGCATTACTAACGTCACCACCAAGAAAAAGGAAAATTAGGATGCAGAAATGCGTCATAAAAATGTGAGTGTCTTAAAAATGAGGTCACTCTTTCAGCCTCAGAGGAAAGCAAAGGCAACCCCCCTCTGAACAAATCTTGCCAAGAAAAACCCGTGATAGCTTTGGCTTAGAGTTGCCATACATAAGTTGGAAACAAGAACACAATCTAGTTTTTGGAGCCGGGTTCAAAAGATAAACACAGACTTCAAACAATTCTTTACGTAGGAACTTGAGAACCAGAACTGACTGCTAATCATAGCTCTTCCACACAAAAAGCCACTCCTGGGTATCATATCAGACCTATTATTCTAGGGAGTTGTCTAAATGGCAAAAATACTCCTCATAGAATTCGAAGAGAATACGATTTGTCTAAATGGCATCCCACATCAATCCGCCATATTCGGAAGGAGGCCAAAACCTCCACAAGAAAAGCCTTCATGGCTTTGCCGTATTTTTTAAAAAGCTCCATGGGGCATGTGCATTCCCACTCGTTGGGGCTACCAACGCTTTGATTTGCATTCCCCATAAGAGCAGAAGTGGAAAGCTGATTGGTCGGATGTGCACAGGGGGCGGAGCTTGCTAACAAGGCAAGCTCCTGGAACCTCCATGTTGGATTTTCGCCATAGTGATTGTGTGGCGAGACAATGAAACAGACTTTTTTTTTAAATTTAGGCAGAATATTACACATTTGCACCTTAGATATGCTTTTTTTAAAAAAAATACTGCTCAACAGCAGCAACTGATGACAATAAAAATGCTAGTAATTCACTCACACCTGCCATCTTGATTTGCAAGCATGCCTGTTTGAACAGCAAAAGCAGATAGCTTAGAATACCTGCCATCTTACCAAGAAACCATTAAGACAAATAGAAACTGCTGCAAATTGGTGTTAGTGCACCTCAATCCATGTGTCGCGCCCACATATAGACAAGCCCCTGGTGTCGGTCTGGAAGGAATATTCCACTGTTGTTATTGTTAAAATAACTGGTGGTGCAGTGGTTAAATGCCACCATGTTGCAAGTTCGATTCCAGAGGGCTCCAAGGTTCACTCAGCCTTCCATCGTTTTGTAGGTCGGTAAAATGAGTACCCGGTTTGTGGGGGCAATTAGCTAACACACATTGGAAACTGCTTAATGTGGTATAAATTGTTATTGCTTAAAAAAATTGTAAGCCACTCCGATAGCCTTGTGGCTGAAGAGCGGGGTATAAATAAATAAAACTTTGTGTCAGAAATTCTAATCACTCTACTGTAAATTGTTCAGATATTTTAATCATCACTAGAATTATATTTATCTGCCTGCCCTACACAAAAAGTGATTTTTCAGATATGGATAGATTATTTGAAAATTAGTCGAAATGTACCTGTGACTTGTAAACACCACAGCCTCCCCGCAAGTGTATGGCATTAGATAGTTCCTCTGTAAGAGTACCTTACAAAAACAAAATTCCACAGCACACTGAAAGAAGGTTGGAGTAAAAAAAGTTACTTCACTCTTAGCTGTTTGAAGATTCAAAGGTAACAGTACAAGTAGTTTTCTCTCACTGAAAGACCTAACAAGACCCCATTTTGCTAGCTTAGGTTGTGCAAGTAGTAGCTGATTCTGAAGTGTGAATGTGTAAATCTATCAGGTGTGTCCAGACAACAATTTGTGGTATTTCAGGTATGTAAGGTTTTGGCAAGTTGGTTGGCTCCATAGCCATACAGGTAAAGTTGTTTTACGCCCTACCCTTTCCTTGTACCACTTTCTTTATTTCTAGAACATATCAAGGCTTTGAGCACTCATAGTAACTTTAGCAGCACCAGGTCCTCTCTTGGTTTGTTATGCTAATGACAACATGACCAACTGCACAGCCACACTTCTGGTTAAGCCTATGCAGGTGTGAGGGATCTTCAAACATATCATCCAAAAAGTATTAAGACAGTAAATGATACTGTGAAAAACATAAGGGATACATAGAACAGAACAACAGAAGCCTATAGGTAATACAGTATTGTTTTACCTATACTATTTGGAGTCCCTCCCCACCCCCAGTTTTGTTGGGCATTTCTGCTTGTTTAGAAATCCCCTTTTGTTTCCTGTTGTTTAAACCTGTTCAGTGATGTAACATTAGGGCACTTCAGTCCTATTTTTTCCCTCCAACATGCAAGTTTTGCAATTGGAAATCTATGAACGAGACAAAATCAAATTGGCAAAAAAGACACATAAGAAAAGTGTAAATCAACTTTACTTCTGATAAAACAACAAAGCTAGTCCCATTTACATTTGAAAGTAGCAGATGATCAAAAAGCCCGGTCAAAGCTTCGTTTTTGGCCCCTGTTTCTGAATCTGTCGCGCCTGTTGGAGCCACCACCTCGTCTTCCATTTCTGAAATCAGAGCCGCCGCCACCGCCACGTCTTCCATTCCTGAAATCAGAGTTGCCGCCACCTCGGCCACCCTCATTGAGTGACTGTTCAAGCTCAGGTAATTCTGTTGCCACAGAGAGCTGCCAGCGTCTTGTGTCTTGCCAGGTTTGCTAATAAAAAATAAGCTGTGTCATCTTGGTTATCTTTTTTGTTGGTGCAACCAATATATATTATCATTACAGAAAATAGAGGATGAACACTTGGAATTATACGTGTACATTTTTCACTGAAATGCAAGACAACTCCTTATGCTTCATTTCTGCTTGTAGTACAATATACAATGATCAACTGTGACATTTCAAAACTTTGAATTTCTAAAAAAAAAAAAAAAAAATCCTGCTTTTCCTGTTATTGTTATAATAATCACAGAAAGCCCTGTTCTGTGGCCACAAGGAAATGAGGTTAGGTTGGGTGGGGAAAGGGAGACAGGCCTTTTTATGGCATGGTGCCATCTGTGGAAATTCCTGAGGGGAATGAATTTAGCTCCTTCAGTGATTGTCCAGCTGTTCCCAAAGTAATCCTAAAGGCAAGCAAGTATAATATTTTCGTTTGGCCTAGCTTTCTGTTGACAGGAACTAATGAGTTGAGTTGATGAGTGATCTTGTTCTTGTATATTATGGGTTTTTTCTTTGAAGCGTTACTGCTGCTATCATTATTATCATCAACATTTTATTAACATCTCTTGGTTGCCTTTTTTTTCTAAACAGGACTCAAATCAGCACCTTACAATTAAAATATACAATCATTAAAACACTGAAAATATACAATATAACACTTTTCCCAAGAACAAGTTATACAAGTAATCAATTGGTCTAAGGCTGGTATTTAAAAATTAGCCAGTCACTTATCTGGGAGTAGATAAAATGTCTTAACATGGCATCAGTAAGATTATAATGTTGGGGTTAGGCAGGCTTCACTGGAGAAAGCATTCCAAACATGGGATGGCCACAACCAAAAATGCCTTCTACTCTTCTCACCAGTCTTTGAAACTTGTAAATTTGCTTTTCGTTTTGTGGTTCAGAAGTGTTTTACATTTTATACTGTACTCTGAGAGTCAACTGACTGAAAAGTGAAAGAATTCTAAGAAAAACCCTGACACAGACAATATGGAATCCAGTAATACTCAGGTTTTCAAATTAATTATAGAAGAATATAAAGGGAAAATGAGAGAAAGGAAGCAAATATATTTAAAGTAAAAGAAAACACCCTACTGGTGTATCATAATCTATAGTATAATGTAGCAAATACTAACACAGAGTCAGGGTCACTCTGACATTCTGTGGGACTTCTTGAAATCATGTGGTACAAATGCTGTTGGACTGCAAATCCCAGCAGTCTAGACAGCAGTCAATAAGGAATGTTGGGAGCTGCAGTGTAACAGCTAGAGTACCACATTATTCTTACCCCTGGTGTACAGGGAAATGTTCTATATTTTATGTAATTTAATCAAAATGTTCATGACTGATAGCTACACATGGGTTGTCTGAGAGGGGTTGCACACACATCTTGGAGTAAGGCAATTAGCACCAGGGATCACACTGAGAACTGGTCAGGATATGGCTTGTCTTTTTCTACACAGCAAACTTGTAGATTTAAAGGAGGCTTGGTATTATATACTTTTGAGGAGTAGCCTAAATAGTGCCTACTTATTCTGGCTATTTAGGAGTAGCCTAAATACTGCCTACTTATTCTGACAGGCTTTCTGAGTTCATCCAGGGCCACACCATAACTGAGACTTTTGAGTTTTAATACTGATTCAAATACCTCCTCCCCAACTTAATTACAATCATTTTGATTTTCAAATTTGTATTTGTTAGTACTGTAATGAAAACAAATACAAAAATCCATCAAAAAGCAATATCTCACCTGTATTTTACTTAGTTCAGCTACAGGAATATCAAAACAAACACCCTAAACACAAGAGAAACACATTCACAATTAGTCACCAAACAAAGTAACTTGAAACACATTCTGGAAAATAAGTAACACTTCTCATGTTTTAATACAGTATAGCAATCAAGCAGTAGTAGTAAATATTTCCTTTGGTACAAACATGACGGATATTGATTGGTTATTGATTCTAAGGAAGATTATAAGGGCAGGGCCAAGTGATCTAGTTCATGAGCTGGTAATGCTGAAGTGCTTTCCAGACCACTATGAATAACAAAAAGAGGCCGCTGCTTTGTCTCAGGAGAATGCTGATGTCGATTCATGAATACAGTCATCCCTTCACATTCGCCGGGGTTAGGGGCAGACAACCCCTTCGAATGTGAATTCCTGAGAAGCCCCTCGCTGCCTTGGGAAGGGAGTGGGGTGCAGAGCGAGCACGCCAGCTGCTTCCCACCCCACGTTCCCAGGGCAGCGACAGGCTTCCTCAGAAGCCCCTGGCTGCCTTGGGAAGGGAGTGGGGTGCAGAGCGAACGCGCCAGCTGGTTCCCACCCCACCTTCCCAGGGCAGCGACGGGCTTCCTCAGAAGCCCCTCGCTGCATTGGGAAGGGAGTGGGGTGCAGAGCAAGTGTGCCAGCTGCTTCCCACCCTGCCTTCCCAGGGCAGCGACGGGCTAAGCCCTTCGCTGCCTTGGGGAGGGAGGGGGTGTTGAGAAGCAGGGGGAGGCTGCCTTCCGTGAATAATCAAAACCGCGAATGTGAAAGTCGCAAATGTGGAGGGGCAACTGTAATAGAACACAAGTCAAATAGAGAAGGACTGAAAGGATTTGTTCCTCATCACAAACACTGAGCTCAAGTCTCTAAAAGAGGGCTTTTTCCCCACTGTGTGTTACAATATAAATTATATTTTGTATTTATATTTTTTGTGGATTGATATGCATGAAAACTCATGCTAAACTATAAATCAGTCTTGAGGGTGTGATAGATTTTCCCTTCGCCTTCTTTTTCATTTTTATAACATAAGCAAAATATGTACTGTTGCTTCTAAACTTTCAAACAGTATAATGGCAGTCATCCTTCTCTTTCACAACAATCCAGAGTATTACTACTGTTCTTATTAACAATATTGGAAAACTTGGAAGACTGAACTACTGGGACTAGTGTCTTAAGCAGTGATTCACACCCAGGTTTTCCTAATATACATTCCAAAAACTATCCAAGGACAACATGACTCATCATTATAAAAACCGTAATATCTTACCAATGCCACTGGTTTTCCATTCCAAACCTGCCATTTGCATACCACAAGATTAGACCATGAAGAAAAGCGAACACCACAGAACACTGAACTACAGTAGTAATATCTTTAAAATGCAGATGACAGTATTTCTTACCGTCTTCCCCTTGAGAAAACGCATTCTAAAGACCTTGTTGTCAATGTCCTCGCCCAACTGCTCTTTTAGGCCTCGCCAAGCATAGCCAATTGAGTGCATTTCTACTGAGCACTGAAGTGTCATGGTCACATAACCCTTCAAAAGACCCAAGCAATACATGTTTACAATAAAAATAACACATGTCTGTTAGTAAGCAAGCATTTTCTGACAAAAACTTACAGAACCATTCTCGACCAACATCTGCAAAAACATTTTTCCTTCAACACATATTGCAAAGTATAATCACATTTTCAATCATCAGACCTATTCTAAAAGGTAGCACTTTCAGAGTAGAGGGCATTTTCCTTTCTTTTGGAATGTACAACTTTCAGTACAGGGGAAAGCACACCACTCCAGTACACAGCTGGAAACAAACAAACAAGTATCTTAACACAGAGAAATATTTGAGTTGTTGGTACAGCATGTGAGGACTTGGGCAGTGAACAAAAAAAAGAACAAAAGAGAGATTCAGTAGTAGTTTAGTGGGCCAGTGTGGTGTAGTGGTTTAAGCGCTGGACTATTATTCTGGAAAACAGGGTTTGAATAGCCACTCAGCCATGGAAACCCACTAGCTGACCTTGGGCAAGTCACACTCTTTCAGCCACCGAGAAAGACAAAGGCAAACCCATCTGAACAAACCTTGCCAGAAAACCCCATGACAGGTTTGTCTTTTGTTGCTGTGTGTGTTCCAGTTGCTCTTGATTTATGGCAACCCTAAGACAACCCTATCACAGGGTTTTCTTGGCAAAGATTTGTTCAGAAGGGGTTTGCCTTTGCGTTTCTGAGGCTGAGAGAATGTGATTTGCCCAAGGTCACTCAATAGGTTTCCATAGATGAGTGGGCATCTGAACCCTAGTCTCTAGAGTTGTAGTCCTATCCTCAAAACACTACACTATGCTGGATCTCCAGTTTGCCTTAGGGTTGCCTAAGTCAGAAACTACTTGAAGGAACACAACAATAACGGTGAACTTACAGAACAGGCTATTTAGCTTTAATAAAATTCAAATGCATGCAATATTCCCTAATAATTTCTTGGTGGAAGAACAATTCCTTTCCACAAAACACCTTAAGGCTGGGTACAGACATATTCTGAAGAAGGAGTCAAATCCCAGTTAAACAGGAATCCTGATTAAATACTGTTAAAGACTAATGCTGGTGCTTATATAATGGTTATTAAGGAGGCTGGGAAGTAAACTGGTAATAAGGGAAGAAAATTTACTGCCAAAATGATGCACACTACCAAAATTACACAGAACTATGAAAATAAAATATGGATTAGAGAGGTTCTTTGGTCTGATCCAAAGTACTCTTTCATATGCTCACAATTTCTTAAGCTTCCCAAATAGAGTAGCCCAATTATTCAGTGAAATCCTGATTTACCAAATGATTTATCAACTGATGCAATGGGTGTACTACAGTTGACTCACAACAGGATTTAGGTCTTAATTGTTGTTAAAATGGCCAACCTGCATTGGTCCATAGTTAAAATGAAATGTGTTAGTGTGCAAACAATCAATACATGAAAGAAACAATTATCAGGTACATGAGAGCTTGCCTATGTCATACAAATCATGGAGAACCCTTTCAGGAATGTTAGAAAGATTAAGATATGCTTAAAGAGCCCATGCAAGGACTTTATTTACCGCATCAGAGTTGAGTAAAGAGCGTTGCTCAATGGAAGTGGCTCCTGAAATATGAGCCAGAGCTGCAGCCAGAGCTTCCACTGCTCCCTTTTCCTCTATTAGTCGTTCAGCAGATTGTCGGAAGTAGTCAATGGCAGATGGAGGAACAGAATCCAAAGATCTAAATGAAAAAAATCATAATTCAGTATATACAAAATTAATGAAATGAAATATACATTTCATAACCGTATGAAATATCCAAATAAAAAACTTAACACACTTAGGCTGAAATCTAAGCACACATAAGGAACGCCGAGTAGTGGAACTGACTTGTGAATAAACTTGCATAGAATTGTGGCTCTGGAACTCTAATTTAAATTCAGATTAAAGAAGTATAAATTCATTACGCCTGCTAACAGAACAAAGCATTTGTTACTGTGGTGCAAAATGCACTTTCCTTATCACAACATACAGCAAATTTTTAATTCCTTTAAGATGACTGAAGAAAAGGTAACTAGGCAGAATATTGTTTAACAAAATTATTACTTTACTTCCAATACTAACACAGAAAGATAAACAGAAAACAAAAGATACACATGAGTAAACCTTCATAGGGCAAAATACATTATATTAAAAAAAAAACGCTCTCAAAGATAGAATCATCTTTCCAGCAGAGAAAACATGTATTTTTCTTTTTCTCTTTTCCAGTCAATAATTCTGAATCTTCATTTCCCACGAATCTTCCACAATTCTTTTAATATTTTATCATAGGATATTCTGAATATAAGTGTGGTACTTTAAAATGATTTCATCACACATTCTGGACACTGCATTAACTTAAGTAAATTAAACCATGAATTTTAAATATGGTTTGATCATTTTAATAGGTACTTGTCTTGTAATAATAATAATAATGATATAGAAAAACAGAAGGTAACTTTATACTAATATGAGATTACTGGTCCATCTAATCCAGTATTATCAACCCTGACCATAAGTTTTTGGACAAATCCACTTTAACAAGTACTGATAATGACTGCTACAAGGAAAATTCTTACATCTGTTCTAATCTCACCCAATGAATCATTACGATTGTTCCTTATTATCTGTGTCCTTTATTATACATGTGACTAAAGTTATGATAACTGAAAAATTAAAAAAAATTTAAAAAGTTGACTGGCAGTGACTCTGCAGTGGTTCAGAAAAGATGGTCTCCTAGCCCTATTTGGAGATCCCAAGTATTATCCAAATATTATCCTACCCAAATATTAATTGGAGCTGACCCTGGTCAGCTTTCAAAAGCAGTTAAGGTTGGATGTTAATAAATTATGAAAACAAATACATATTTTCTAACAGCCAGTAATAATAATGAAATTATTATCACTTAGGTATATGCTCCACGTACTGCCAAGATTATGAATATTCTCAGTATCATTTGCTATCATAGAGAACAATTTCAGCGTTGCTTATAAACCTTTAATGTATAATCTAATATTTTCAACTAATTTTATTTCCATTTTCAAGATGACATTTTAGATATAATGTTCTTTGATACTATGGGGGGCTGTAATTTCAATGACATATATATTTATGTCAATGTACTATAGCTTTTCATATGCAAATAAAATCTAGTGAATCAAATTAGATATCTAAACAAATACACATATAAAGACATTGGTATTCAAGGAAAGTAGTCAACACAAATCCCCTGAGAACTAAGACTTTTGTGATCAGAAAAGACACACATTAGCTTTAAGATTTGATTACAAATAAAAATCAAGAATGAACATACCTGATTGCATCTTTACTGGAAGCTTTAATTATGTCCGTTGCTGTTGGAACACCTACACGTTTAAACGTAATCCCCTGAAGTTAGAGGACAGATTACTTAATTTAAAAGTTTTTACAAAGTAGCTGTGCTAACATTTTAATTGTAACTGTTTAACAACACTTAAATATCGACAGTCTTTTCCTGTATATAAAATCTTACAAATGTTTATATTTTCAAATAAAAAGTATTTTTAGGGATTATGTTGTGGCAAAAAGAGACTCCAAAGCCATAAGAAATCCAGAGATAATTACCGCTTTCTGTTCTACTTGTTTCAGCTGATAATCTTCTTTGCGCTGATAGAAACAGATACATATCCCAGTTCGTCCAGCTCGGCCTGTGCGTCCAGAACGGTGAATATAGGACTCCACATCCTTTACAAATGAAAATGCATGAGAAATTAGCACTCTGTGTTACTATCATGCTACAGAGAAGGTAAGTTTAGATGTTCTTGTTGTTGCTGTGTGCCTTCAAAACACTCCAACTTTTGGCGACACTACCATAAGGGTTTTCTTGGCTTGATTTATTCAGAGTGGGGTTGCCACTGGCACTGCCTTCCTGAGGCTTAGAAAGTGCAACCTGCCCAAAGGTTTCCATGGCCAAGCTGGGATCTGAACACCAGTCTCCCAGAGACTTAGTCCAACGCTCAAACCGCTACATCACACTAGCGCTCAGGTTTAGATTTACTGACATGAATGAGAGTTTAGTTAACTTTGTATAAAAAAAGATAATTTTATATCCAAAACAGTTACAATGGAAGAAACATGGAAATCTGTGTGGAATCTAGAGTTAAGATTTACCTCAACAGGCAATTAGTTATTCCTCATTCTCATTTGTCCTATGAGGTTGAGAACTGACTTCACCAAGTACACACTGTGCTTGGTTCAAAAGATATTTCCATACATTTCACCACAAATTGCTTAAAGAACACCATGTTTGAGTGACTGCTAATTAACTACCAGTTTTTTTTCCATCAAACCAGTATTATTGCAGTGTGTATTACATTCCCTTGTTGAACTGAAATTTCAACTGAAACTTGAAACTGTCCCATATCACTAAGCAAGCAATGTTAAATAATCTGTTCCTGTTTTGCAATATAAACATAAAATTAAATTAGGTCCTCTTCCTCCCATTGAACAGTAGTAATTTACCTTGGGTGGTGAACTCTGTATTACCAGATCAACCTCTGGGATATCTAAACCACGGGCAGCTACATTGGTGGCAACCAGAACTCCAAAGGCTCCATTACGAAATCCTTTTAGTGTGACTTCTCTCTGCTTTTGTGGAATGTCCCCATGTAAAGACTGTGCATCCTAAGTATACAGAACAATAAGGATTATAGACAGAATGAGCTAAGTATCAGGAGTCACAATTCCCTCCTGCCCCCCCCCCCAAGTAATTTAAACAAGCACCCAAATAGTCTGGATGCCAGAACACTATCTGACTCACATTCTAATATACCTAGTACTATTCTTCCCCTTTCATGGAAAGTATGTTGGCCAAAATATCTCCTGTTAAGAGTTTTTCTTCTAGTTTCATAGAAGCCTTCCCAAACAAATTTACAAGACTATCTTGCACTATGTAAAAGCTGAAATGGCCTTCAATGCAGCTAGACACATAAGAGGAAGCAAGACTTCCGGCAACTCTAGGTCTTCTAATGCCATTCTACATTATAAAAAACTATGGGAAACTATTAAAAGAAAGTGATGATATATTGGAATAGGTCATTAACTTGTTTATTTTACTTGCATAGCATACACAAGTCTGCCACCAGACAAACAAAGAGCTGGGATGAGCAGAAGCTGATTTCAAATGAAAGTCAGTGAGAGATCTCATTGGGTGGTTATAAAAGGGATTAAGATTAAGCAGGGCTCCAAGGCTGACTCAGCCTTCCATCCTTTCATAGGTCTGTAAAATGAGAACCCAGCTTGTAGGGGCAATTAGCTAACACACACTGGAACCTGCTTAGAGAGTGCCTAGCGCTATAAAATGGTGTAGATGTGTAAGTTTTTTTTAGTCTTGTTTGTATTTGTTTTATTTTTAATGTGATTTTAGTTAGGTGGTTTTAATTTTATACTGTTTAATGTCTTTTTATGGGACTGGGTGGTGTTTTTAGTCGGCACTGTAGCGTTTTAATTGTTGGAAGCCGCCCCGATTGTTTTTAGCAGAGGGGCGGGGTATAAATAAATAAATAACTATTATTATTATTATTATTGCTGAACAATTTGTAAGCCACTCTGAGAGCCTTTGCAGCTGAAGAGCAGAGTATAAATACTCTAATAAATAATTTTTAAAAAATTAACCTTGCTTAAAAACATGAGATGCAAGGGACAAAACTGCAGAGAAATGAATGTGTGATAGACAAAATAAATCATGTGCAGAAACTGAGTGAGCCAAGATACAATGGTGTATTTCTATACTCAGTGCCAGCAGTGTTGGAAATGTATTCCCTTTCCCCTTCCTTCTCTGGCCCTCAAACCTGCTCTTGATGCTCCCCCCCGCCCAGGTTTTCAGGGTGGTACAGGGTCTGCCAGAAGAAAAATGAGGGGAGTACTGTTAGAAACATCAGGTTTTAAAAGAAGTACACCTCTGGATCTTGGTCTGAGTCAAGTTACTACAACTGTGCAGAAGGAAGATCAATTAATCCTGCTTTCACGAGTTTAAAAACATTCAGAAACTACCCCTCATTTTATGATCAAGGATTTCTTAAGTTGTTCTTTCTTCCCTGGTTACACTATAGCCAACTAAAATTTAAGTTAATTTTGCAGCAATCTCTTTGAGACATCAGTTACTGTACCTGTTTAATTGAAGCGTTCAGGGCCAGTTCAGTTGCCTCTTTCTTTGTCTCACAAAATATGATGGTACGTCCATGACTACCACTGTAGACTTGAATAACATCTCCAATGACTGCAGCTCTTTGAGACCAATGACACTCAATAGCTAAATGCTGTTGGAAAACAAAATTGTACTAGTTAGCAAGGAAACACAAAACAGACCAAAGCAAACTTGCCTAAGAAATTTTAAAAATAAAAAAATATTAATTTATCAAAACTATACAAATGTAATCTTGTTTTACAAGAAAAAAGTTACTTACTTCTACAGTCATAGCAGTTTTTTTAGTCTTCTTTCCAATAAGATCTATTTGTTCATATTTGGATTTCATGTACTTCTTCGCTACATCATAAACCCAATGTGGGCAAGTTGCAGAAAACAGTAATGTCTGGGGATTGTCTTCAGAATCTTTAACAAAACACATCTTTGTGTCAAGCAATGTTACAAGGAATTCCACAATAAATAAAAGAATACGTGAGAACATTTTAAATTATAGTATCTATAAAGTAAGTCCAGGCAAAAGAACATCCACAGAATCTAAGGCAAGAAAAGAAAAAGTTAAATAAATGTGCGTCCACATTTGCTGCAAGTTCTAGAACATCTTCTCAAAGGACCTTTGGACAATGGTAGTTCTGAAAATGTAATGGAAACCTATTGTATTTGTCTTGTTTACAAAGGGCACTGTACTATACTTTTGAATACTTTCCCATGTAAGTATTTTAAAACAGTTTAATTGAAAAATCACTTTGAAATGCCCCAACATGGCTAACTTATTAGTTCAGGAATGACAGATTTTCAGTGCATTGTTCTCTTCACAGCGAGCAAGATACAATATACTTTTAAATGAAATGGGCTATGTGCACACAACCCATTTTTTTCTGAGACTGGCTGTTATAACTTGGGCTCAAATTATATTTAACAATTTAAAATTCTTTGATGTTTAATAATGCTAGAAACAAACTGCAGACTTTCACAGACTGCGTACATATATCAATGCCCTACAGCAGTGGTTCTTAACTTGTGGTCCGCAAACTCCAGGGACTGCAATGGCCTCACAAGGGGTCTGCGAAGGCTTGAAGGCTGCTTGGCTCACCTCCTTTCCACAGTGGAGTAGCCATGTGACACTTAATTGACAGGAGCCAAGGCAAAGGCTATTTGTCTTGGCCTGCAAAAATATTCCATCCCCCTCCAGTGCCTCTGAGGAAAGGTTTAATGGATGGTGTAATTCTATATTGTTGTTGTTCTTGTTGTTTTAAATACTGAGTTAATTCTTGGGGGGTCTGCAGCAACAAAAGATATTTAAAGAGGGTCCCTGGTAAAGAAAAGGTTAAGAGCCACTGGCCCTACAGGATTTACAATTCAGGCCACGAAATGTGAGTAACAAGGTACATTATAGCAGATAGTTTTGAAGAGCAAATACGTACAGAAGATTAATATGGTTTGTCAAAACTCCACAG
The DNA here is from genome assembly GCA_030847615.1 of Gambelia wislizenii. Taxonomy (NCBI): domain Eukaryota; kingdom Metazoa; phylum Chordata; class Lepidosauria; order Squamata; family Crotaphytidae; genus Gambelia; species Gambelia wislizenii. The sequence continues at coordinate 132,111,336 of JAUMIR010000003.1, forward strand.
ATCATGTATTTACCTTTTTTATAAGCATATGCTAAGATTTCCTCTACTTGTTCAGCAAAACCCATGTCCAACATTTGGTCAACTTCATCCAGGACAAGGTGCTTCAGACCGGAAATGTCCAACTTGCCATTCTGAAGGTGGTCTTTGATTCGGCCTGGAGTCCCAACCAGGATGTCAATGCCATTCCGAATTAGATCAACTGAAAAAAACATTAATGAAGTTAATACTTCAACATTAAACTACTGGACTTCTAGTATCAAGTCTTGTAACATGTAAAATTCTAACATTTCACCTAATGTGAACAACACATCTAACTATTTTGTCTCTAAAGATAATCTCATCCCAGGCAATTTTCTGAAATCGGTAGACACTACTTTGGTAAAGTCCAAATGCAAATACTATTCCCACAGTGTCTACCACATTTTAAAGTTTTTTAAAAAGCATTTCTGCAAAATCTCTTTGCTTCAGAAACATAATAATGTCAGACTACAATTCTATGCACACTTATATGGAAGTAAGCCCTATTGAACATAGTAGTTACTTACATCCAGTTATCTATACAGTACATAGGATTAGGCTGCAGTTGTTTTCTGAATATTTGATTAGCTATTTCAAGTAACATAGAGTCCCTATAGGCCACTTTCAAATTTCATAATTTTTTGAACACTTTTAAAATAATTGTCCAGCACTACTTCCATCTTTAAAAACAAACAAAAAAGCAGATTGTAAAACATGATTTAGTGATGTTTTTAAAACAAACATAACTATGATGATGGAGCTTGTCATCACAGCTACATCTCCCAATTTGACCACTCAAGATCCACCTTAGAAATCAGGCAGCTGCACCAACTGATTGAGTTCCAAGGCACTGGAGAGCAAGGTGCTGAACGATGCGGAATCCAGCTCTGTCCAACCAGCGAGGCATAGTGAAACAAGCAGTGGCAGGGACTGTTCCAACTGGTTATTTCACAGTGCCTTGGCCTTACTGGAAGTGACTGGACGCACCACAGTTCAGTGTGCCCTGCTCTCCAGCACCCCGGAACTCCTTCAGTTACTGAGATTGCCTGGCTTGTAAGGTTGGTTATGGGAGGCATTTGTGATTGTTGCAATGGTACAACAACTATAACTGTGAACTCTAATATTTACAAGGCCATGAGTCTGGTCTAGGACACTAAATATTGAACAGAATGCCAGACTGTGATATAAAGTGAATAACTCTTAAGAAATCCACTATCATGCTGTTAATACTGTAATTTACTGGACAGTAATCTCAAGCTGTCTAATCAAAATTAGCATTACCCTTACTATTTAAAATATATTTTCAGTTTTCATAAAAGTTATGCAGCAGAACCGGTGGAGACAGGAAACAATGTACAGTTGTCCCTTCATATTTGCTGGGGTTTGGTTCCAGGATCCCCCGTGGATACCAAAATCCGTGAATACTAAAGTCCCATTATATGCAATAGCATAGCAAAATGGTGTCCTTATATAAGATGGCAAAATCAAGGTTTGCCTTTTGGATTATTATTTTTTAAAGAATATTTTCAAGCCGTGAATACTTAAATCCGTGGATACAGAGGGACAACTGTAACTTCTTAAATGGTGTGTGTGAATGTGCATGCACGTGCCTTCAGGTCACCTGTCAACCTATGGTGATTCAATGAATTTCAAAGGGTTACCACAACCAAAAAGCAGATACTTGTGATATCTTACACTGTCCATTATATGCAGTTCCTCCATAGAAGCAAGCTACAGTCAGTTTCTTTGTGACATCTTTGAAGTCTCTGGCTACTTGCATTGCCAGTTCTCTGGTTGGAGTAAGAACTAGTACCTAAATCATTAAAAAAAAATCCATCAGTAAGACAATGATCAATAGTGCAGTGCTATACTACTAAGGACTGAATTACTCCATCTCGATCTTAAGTGTTTTTGTAATTTAAAAAATAAGAAAATGCATTATATATGCAACTATAGAACAATAAATAAAACTTACAGTTCGTTAGTTGTACAAGTCTAATGAGAGCAATGTTACAAATAAAAAAGGAATGGGTAAATAACACAGAAACTTTCCCAAAAGATCAACATAAAAACTATGAGGCAAGAAAGCACATCAATAGTGTATTTAAATTTAACTTCTATTTAGTTATAAACAAATTTAGGCTGCAATCCTAAACACTCTTACCAGGGGACAAACCCCAATGAACAGAGTGACACTTCCTTCTGAATAAACACCTGTAATTATTATGCTATTGAAGTACCACTGGCAACTTTTGCAATACTTCTTCCAATTAGTAATTTCAATAGTCTATATATGGTCAACAAATTTCTCATAACTGGGAAGCTTCACTCAGTCTTTCTCTCATTAAATGCTTTTGATCATAGTTAACATTGTCTAATAGACGTCTTAAATCTTGAGGAAAATCTTCTCACAGTGTTCTGACACTCTGTATTTCCACCATATATGCAGAAAGTCTGTACTTAGTGTCTGAAATCTCCCAACAGTTGTATTAAGATTTTTTGACTGCATCTGCACTGCAGAAATAATCCAGTTTGACACTACTTTAACTGCCATGGCAGTCCTATGGAATCCTGGAATCTGTAGTTTATTGTGGCACCAGAGCTGACAGTGAAGGCTAGATATCTCAGAAAACTACAAATCCCAGAATTCCATAGCACTGAGCTAGGGCAGTTAAAGCGGTATCAAACTGGATGATTTCTGCAGTGCGTGAGTCCACAAAAAGATTAGGTATCCTCCATCCCAACCTTCAAGAAAGGGCAGAGATGTGGCACAAATTGGTAGTTATGTAGATGTCTTATGTAATTATGTGGAAGACCAACTTGTTTCTTAGAGCTTGAAAAAATCCATTTTCCTGCCACCCCCACTCCAGTGAAGTTTAAAGTCTTTTAGCAACTTCATTACCTTAGGTGTTCGGCCTCTTTTTCTTTCTTGGGAATCTCTCTGAAGTTTTTCAATTAATGGAATGGCAAAAGAGAATGTTTTTCCAGTTCCGGTCCGAGCTTGAGCTATCACATCTTTGCCATCATATATATGCTGGAAAGTTTTTACTTGTACTGGAAACAGGTAGCTAACTCCACGTGCTATAGAAAACAAAGGTTTTTATCTCAAAAAAATATAAATCTATTGTAATTCAAAAAGCTCCCTCCAATTCTTATACATTAAAAACAAATTCACAACAAGTGAACAAACCAAGAACTTTTATTTACAAATCAGAGAAAACAGGTGTGACCCTCATCAATTTTCATTAAATAAATTGTAAACTGTCTCACTAAAGTAGATCACGACCCAGTCCAACATTTAACAACATTCTCATCAATCATACATTCCTATTATGCACAAACAGGATGACTATCTCATAACCACTTTTTTGCTTCATTATTTAGTGATCAGAAATTTATTACCCCTAAAGATAGCAGTAATTTAATTAACATATCCGATAATGGGAATCATAAAACACACAAAGGAATATGCAGGTTATCAATTACAAAACACCCATCAAGTCTTTTTTTGGATCAGATGCATGTTTCCATTGTTAAATTACATTACAGCTGTCAATAGAATTCTTATGTGTGACTTGATATAGAAATTGTGCATTCCAATACATGGTTTGTATCAATCTGTATTGTTTCAAATGGTAAGAAAAGGCAATATGGAATTTTAGTATTCCCACAAAGCTTCTCTTTGAGTTTTGCAGAAAGGGCCTATCATCCATTCAAAGGTTTCTCTGTTCAGATTCAGCAAGTAGTTTTACCAGATGTATTTGGAATTCTGAATGATATAACAACGGCATTAGTGGAGAAGTTGGGGAATCTTACTTCCCAACAGAGAGAATAATAATAAGCATGTATGGATTCTATGTTTAAGGGTCAGTTGAGAACTGAGAAATATCTACAAAAAGTCCTTAATCTCTTTAGTTTATCTCACCTTAGGAATAGGATGCTCCTATTCTCTGATCATTTGCTTCCCTTTTCTGCATCTTCTCCAGCTTAACAATCTTATTAACAAAAGACAACAACTGCACACAGCCAATATGCAGCCACTCCACAGATTTATGTAACAGCATTGTAACAGGTGCCATTTTATCCAGTTTGTTTTCTAATAATCCCCAAGTTTGTTTTAACAGTTTTTATCTATGTATAGTTTTAAATGATTTTCTCCATTGTGCATTGCCTTGGGGACTCTAGAGGGCTGAAAGTGATCTCTAAACTCCATAAATAAATAAATACATTAGAACTTGTTGGCATACTTGAAAAATTAGGATATTTTGTCCCTCTGTGTATATTTGTGTACTTATACTAAGCCTTATAATCATCTCTCAGTCACTGTTACAGATACCATCAGATACCACATCTACTGAAATATCTGTTAAAAAGGGTTCAAGAGGAAGCATTCTACTTTCAGTTATACACAATGAAAGAATCTACCTTTCAGAAGGTCAAGAGTTGCTTTAGAGATATCAAAATTGGAGAAGGCTCCTTCCTTCTGTTCTTCTGTCAATTCCTGTTGGATTAAGAACAATCAGAATGATAGCTGGAAAAAATAATTTAAAGCATTGCAAAAAGTATTGAACGTGTCAAAAGAAAGAGAGATGTTTACTGCTTACAATAAAAGTATTCATTGGTTCAAACGTTTTGAGAGAAAACAGGGAACAAAATGCAATACAGTACAAGGATACTGAGAGAATAAGTTGTCTAGTCAGGCTCCATAACAGTCTTGTCAAGAGATAATAAGACACCAGAAATTATAACCTATCAAAATGTTACATTGGGTACTTACTGTGAAGGTACTTTCTGGTTAAGTTCTATTGCCATAGAAGATTTAAAAAGTAAAACACTGAAGTTTGTCCTCCAAGACAGCATTATACAGTACAAGTATTATGTGAGAACTGATAAATGGACAATTATGTGCACTCAAGTATTGTAAATTTTTAATACACAGTGATTCATAGTTTTGCAACTTCCAAGTTTAATTACTGCAATGTTTTATGAACATATAAAGCTGACTAATAGCAGGACGCACCATTTGTCCATCCACTCCGTACTGCATACAGGCATCCCCCGCTTATTCAACATGTTAGGAACCAGAGCACTGTCAAAAACTAGAAATCATCGAAATGTAGAACCCAGTCTTTTAAAAGCTTTTTCTAAATAAGTATGAATTGAGAGAAAAAGCAGTGTGTGGTCACACAAGCTTGTGGAAAGTCATGGAAACATTATGAAAGAGGTTAAAAGAGAGGACCGCACATCAAATATATGGTTTCTAATTATAACTGAAAAGGATTGAAAGAGCAGATCATTGAAAAGCGGGGGACACCTGTACAGCAGAGATGGACAACTGTGGCAAAAAACAATTTTCACCCTTTCACCTTCTTGGCATGCAGTGGGAGTCTAATTTTCGAAATTAGCTGGAGCTCCATTTTTCATTTCTTGTAATTTTTTGAAGATTTTAGAACATGGAGAGGGGGTGATAAAGCACAAATCTGGTTGTTGTTTTTTTGCAGTGTTATGATTTCTCGCTCATTTTTTTTAAAAAAAGCACAGGGGCCTACAAAAAGACAATTGGGCTGTATAAAGCCTACAGGCTGCACTTACACACACACACCATTTGATGCCAGTTGACAGCAGGTATCCAGCAGTGTTTCCAGCCTTACTTGGAGGTGCCAGGGACTGAATTTATGTTTGCAAAGCATATATTCTAATACTTATTGGGTTCTATACATTCATACATGAGAATTTCTTTGCTCACTTCTTAGAAAAAGCAGTCAGTTCAAAATACAGTCATCACACTTTCAACCAAGATGGCACAAAGGGAACACACCTTGTCAGTTCTATAACAGCTTCACTGGATGCCATTAATTTTTCTGGTACAATGCAAAGTGCTCATAGTTACATTTAAAGGTCTTTATAACTTAGGAACTGGGCCCCTCAAGGACAAGAAAAAACATGTATCTGTTTTTGCATTTAAAACAAACAGGAGGCCCTCCTATGTATGTTCCCACCTTCTCCAGTTAAGCAGGGGGGAAATGCAAAGAGATACTTTTTTTTTTAATTGTGACTGTGGAATGCCTCCTGTGGGGGATCACCTGGCATTTAACATTGCCTTTCTCTACCTGGTATATAGATCATTTTATCTTCCCAGTTTTTAAAAATCAGCTAAGCTGTTTTTAACCAACTTTTTAGTGCCATTCATCTTAGTGCTATTGCTGTTTTTACTACTGAAATAAACTGTATTTTTTATTGTATTTGAAGCATTTTACTGATCCACTGGGAGTACTTTGTAATGAAAGTGTGAAATGCAATTTATGATGTAATTTCGTTTTTCTTTAGTTTTGCAAATGTACATCAAAATACATAAATCAAATTACACAATTACAATAAAAATACAGCTATACAGAAACAGATGTTTGCTAAAAGCATTTATTGTTACAACATCCATAATAAAAAGACCTTTCATCCTCTAAATTCATTTTTGTTTTTGTACTTGTACCAATTCTATAAATGTTTACTCTAAGTAACACACTGTCAGATTCTAAGGATTAATCCCTTTCCAGACAAAATGGTCATCTAAGTATTTATAGCAAAATATTAAACAATTAAACAATTAAACGAAAACATCAAATTAAAAGCAGCAATTGAAAAGGAGTAACCAAAAAAACTCCACCTAGTTAGAATTCTGAACCTAAATCATGACAGAAGGATGGAACAGGACCAGAAAACAGGTAATCCCTTCAGATAGATACCCAACTCCTATATCACATTGGAATTTAAAAAGGGAAGCAACAACACTTATGCTCGGAAATGGAATTATGACAGACTGTACTTCTGTATGTGACCTTTTGATGACCACAGTAATAAAATTCCATAAAAAAACTAAAAATCACAAGAATGTCTTCTGCAACATGCTTACTATTCGAGAAAGCAGATCAAACCAAATGTAGACAAAATTAAACATCATCTTACCGGGTCTTGGTCACTTTCACAATCTGTATGTGATTCTTCAGAGTTACTCTGTTTTTTCAAGTGATCAACCCCATTATTTACAGGGGATGTTGTCTCATATTCTGCAACTGCAGTTTCAATATCATCAACCATTTCTTTCTTTTTCTTCATTTTCTTTGGTTTTGGAGGCTCCAGTTCAGAATCAGACAGCCCATTTTCCTCTGGCTCTGATTTGTGCTTTTTCAGTTTTTGTTTTTTAGATTTATCTTTTTTATCCTTCTGAAAGGAAAAAAATATTGGCAGAAAAGAACAAACAATCTCAGATTAATACAAAATAATATTAAAAATATAAATCTTTTAATCATTTACAGTAATCTTGTTAAGATTCAACAGGTACATGACAAATTCTTGATAGAAAAATAAATCTGAAAATTCAAGCCCTAAGATGTGTCCCCAAACATGTATCAAGCTGTGAGATACTAGAAGCTATCATGTACGGAGTTTGAAAATCAAGTGAAGATAAAAGATAAGAAATACTTCACCCCTTTTGGCAATTTAACCATCTTTCCTATTTACTTATGTTAAAAATGTACAAATTTCTTCTGTTAAGATAATAAATGTAAGATTTAATTATCTTTGTTCCCTTTGTTCTTTCATCCTGGCACTCAGGCATACATTGATGTGCAATAGGGACAATCCTTTACCTCACATGTTACATCTTCAGAATCTCCTTTGTTTTTTAAACAATTTTTAATACAAGGAGTTTAGCAAGTGACATCCTATCTTACATTGTACCAACTAGATTTCAAACTAATGGCAGCAAATTTAGGATTAGTTAAAAAAATCTTACTTCCAATAAATGTAAGATTTTGCTATAGGTATCAAGTCTGTTTCAGTTTCTCATTCTTTGGACTGATTGCTGACACCATGGTTTTGTTTTTTTAACCTGGTAACTGTACATCTCACAATTCTAATAGCAACTAATAGATGTCCAGAAATGGGAGAATCAGAAAACAGATTTCACAGAAGTTTCCTAGTGGTTAATTCCAGAATTTGTTTTCAATACACTGCTATAGCAAAGACAAAACAAATTTTTAAAAGGATATTAAGAATAATTTAAAATTTCAGCATTTATATCACATTGCAATATTCTGGATGTTTATTTAGGCTGCATCTGCACTTCAGAAATCATCCAGTTTGACACTGCTTTAACTGCCCTAGCTCAATGCTATGGAATTCTGGGATTTGTACTTTTGTGAGATATTTAGCCTTCTCTGTCAGAGAACTCTGGTGTCACAACAAACTACAAATCCTGGGATTCCATAGGACTGAAACATTAAAGTGGTGTCAAACTGGATTATTTCTGCAGTGCAGATGCAGCCTTAGAGTGTGTATGTTCTTTCAAGCCATCTGTTGATTTATAGCAATCTCATGGATTTCATAGGATTTTCTTAGGTAATAAATACTCACAGGTGGTTTGACATTGCCTTCCTCTGAAATAAAGCCTACAAGCACTTACAGTATCATGGTATTCAGTGTATCACCAAATTCAATTTACTACATAGTGTGTTCAAGAATACATAAATACACATACTCTTAGGGAGTTCCTGACCCCAATGTCCTGAGATGACATTTTACCTAAATGGGACTTAGAAGACAAACATAGGATCTCACTGCTAGCTGTTTATACTATGCCATCCTTTAACTACCCTGCTCAGCCAAACACCAACCCTGCATATTAGATATTACAAATTAAGTATTAGAGAGCCCTGAATGACGTTTAAACTCGATTTTGAAGAAAGGAGGAAAAAGTGTGGCGCAATGGTTAAAATAATAGATTGGGAGATCCAGATTCAAGTGCCCACTGAGCCTGAAAACTGACTGGAAGGCCAAATCCACAGTACACAAATAATCCAGTTTGAAACTGGATTATTTGCCACAGCTCCTTTCCTGTGGAATCCTTAAAATTTGTAGTTTGGCGAGGCACCACCAGTAAGTACTCTTTGGCAGAGAAGGCTTAAAGACCTTGTGAAACTATAAGTCCCAGTACTGGATAGAAACGCACAGTGGCAGTTTGAAACTGGATTATTTGCCACAGCTCCTTTCCTGTGGAATCCTTAGGATTTGTAGTTTGGTGAGGCACCAGCACTTTTTGGCAGAGAAGGGTATAAAGACCTTGAAAAACTACAAACCCCCGGATTCGATAGGAAGGTGCCGTGGTAGTTTGAAACTGGATTATTTGCCACAGGTCCTTTCCTGTGGAATCCTTAGGATTTGTAGTTTAGTAAAGCACCAGCACTCTTTGGCAGAGAAGGCTATAAAGATCTTGTGAAACTACAAATCCCAGGAATCGATGGGAAGGTGCCGTGGCAGTTTGAAAATGGATTATTTGCCACAGCTCCTTTCCTGTGGAATCCTTAGGATTTGTAGTTTAGTGAGCCACCAGCACTCTTTGGCAGAGGCGGCTATAAAGACTTTGTAAAACTACAAATCCCAGGATTCGATAGGAAGGCGCCGTGGCAAATCATCCCGTTTCAAACTGGGTTGTTTGTGTCGTAGTGTGGATTTGGCCTTATTAGGCCGGTCACGTTTTACCCAACAGGATATGTGGGAGGATAAAGGAGGGAAACCATGTGCGCACCATTGGGAGCTCAAGGGAGGAAAGGCAATAACAACAACACAACCCATCATGGCGAGCGAGGGCGGCCACGTTGCGGAAGCCGGAGCCCCCCTGAGGCCCTCGGCGCTGGTGCTGGGAAGGAGAAGAATCGGGTGAAGGCGCCGAAAAGCCCGAACCCAACTAGGCCGCTTTTGGACTCTTTTTCCCCCTCACGGCCAAGTGTGCCCCGAAGGAGGAGGAGATGGCGGCGGGGCTGCGGAGAGAGGCCTCCCTCTGGCCGCCTCGGCCTCCTCCCTCCGGAGCCGGCTTCACCTTCTCGCCTTGGCTGCCTCCAGGCACAGCCGGCTTTACATAACACCCTCCCTCCTCGCCTCAGAAATACCTTGTGCTGCTTCTTGCCGCCGCCGCCGCCATTTTCCAAGGCGTCCTGGGTCTCCATGGGGGTCTGGGGCTCGTCGTCTTCGCTCTGGCACTCGGGGCGAGGGGCTGCGGGCATTTCCTGGGACTCGGGGCCGCTGAGGCGGTGGCAGAAGCGGCTGCTCCGTGCCGAGGCCGGCGTGAAAGGAAAGGACTCCGCCCCGGCGGCGCTCACCAGGAAGAAGGGAGGCGGCGCATGGCGGAGCGAGGGGGCGGCGGCGGCTCTGGGACCGGGCCGGCCTTGCCGACAGAGGGAGCGGGAGGGGAAGAAGGCGGCCGAGGCTGAGGAGGAGGCGCCGCGGTTGTGGCCACGCAGGAGGGGAGCCCGCGGCGGGAGGCCCGAGGTCGGCAGGGCTTGTAGGATCTTCCGTGGCTGCGCCAGGCAGCGGCACCACCATCCCATGCTCTCCCGCTCCGCCCAACCTCCGGCGCTGGCCCCTGACCGCCGCCGCCGCCGGGCCTCCCTCGCTTCCCTCAGCGCAGCGCCCCGGCTGGAGGTGGCGGCAGAGAGCCAGGGAGAGATGGAACCGGGGCGGCGGTGGGGGGGAGTCTTATGGAGGCCCGCTTTGGGTTTATTACAGACGACATTGGCTTTGGTATTATTATAACAACCTGGCTCTAGGACCATTCACACTATGCCATTACCGTTGTCCCTCCGTATCCACGGGTTTGAGTATCCACGGTATTCATGGCTTGAAAATATTCTTTAAAAAATAATAATCCAAAAAGCAAACCTTGATTTTGCCATCATATATAAGGGACACCATCTTGCTATCCCATTGTATATAATGAGACTTGAGTATTCACGGATTTTGGTATCCCTGGGATCCTGGAACCAAACCCCAGCGACTATAAAAGGACAACTGTATTCATGGCTTGAAACGATTCTTGAAAAAATAATAATCCAAAAAGCAATCCTTGATTTTGCCATCTTATATAAGCGACAGTATCTTGCTGTGCCATTGCATATAATGGGACTTGAGTATTCACGGGTTTTGGTATCCACGGGGGTCCTGGAACCAAACCCCAGTGAATATGAAGGGACAACTGTATTCACGGCTTGAAAATATTCTTTAAAAAATACGTAATAATCCAAAAAGCAAAGCTTGATTTTGCCTTATATAAGGGACACAATTTTGCTACGGTGAACTCGCCACAGCGTAAGAGGGGTGCTCCAAAAAAGTGATACAAGGACTCCCTGAAAAAACATCCCAAGCTCAGCCAAATTGATCACCAACAATGGTCCGCCCTGGTGGCCTCACATCGGGAGGCATGGAGACGCACTATCCACACTGCTGTAGCCTTATTTGAGAACTCACGCTGAGCAAGTCTTGAATGGAAATGACAACGCAGAAAGAATCACAACTGGGAATCATCACCCAAGGAGACCTTCTGCTGTGCTTTCTGCAACTGGACATGTTTATCTCGGATTGGCCTTTTCAGTCAACAGCATGCTTGCAGAAAGCGTGGGATGAGTCCTTCCTGAATCTTTGTTTGCAAAGAAAAGCCAGAGAGAGAGAGAGAGAGAGAGAGCATATAATGGGACTTGAGTATTCACAGGTTTTGGTATCCACGGGGAGGGGGGTCCTGGAACCAAAACCCAGAGAATATGAAGGGACAACTTATATAGCGCTGTGATTTCACATCAGCAGCCATGGTTCTCTCCTTTTAAATCCTGGGCTTTGAATCCATTGGCCCTATCACACTACCCTTTTAATAGTGCTATTACAGTAACAGCCCGCTTCTGCTGATTCGCCACCTGTGGATTCAGTTATTCATGGATGGTGACAGTGAGGGGGGGGTGGACAGGGGAGGAGGAGAGAAATGGCCACATGGGCCAAAATGACAAGAGGGCGAAGGGAGGAAGAGACATCTCCCTCCGTCCTCGCTTTGCCCAGGGATCCCTCCAGAGGAGGAAATGGCAATGTAGGGGCTAAGGGAGCAATCTTGCCCCCCCTTTCCCCAGGATGGTCCCTGGGATGCCATTTGCTATTATCTGCAGAATTCACCATCTGCAGGTGGGCCTGGAACCAATCCCCCATAGGTGTGGGGGTGCTACAGTATTCCACTTTAACTACTATGGCAACATCATATGGAATCATGTGGTTTGCAGTTTAGGGAGGGGTAGGTATTTAGAATTCTCAGCCAGAGAGCTCTTAGGCCTCACTAAACTACAGATCCCAGAATTCCACAGGATGCTGCCATGGCAGTTAAAGTGGAATAATAGCACTATAAACAGTGTAGTGTGGTAATAACATAGTCCCAGCCAGAGTGCTCTAGTGCCTCACCACACTGTAAATCCTAGGATTCTATAGGATGCGGTCATAGCAATTGAAATGGAATCATAGTGCTACAACTGTATAATGCGAAGGGGCTCAAAGCAATATAGAGGGCTCTCCTCCTCCCACTTATCCTCACTACAACTCTACAAGGTAGGTCAGGGCAAGAGAGAGTGGCTGACCCTAACTTACTCCAAGATTTCATAGAATTAGGGCAAGGATGGGCAACACCACCAGGGGCCAGTTCACACTACAGTTACAGTACAGCGCTATGATTCCACTCTAACTCCCTGGTTCATTTTGTGGATTCATGGGATTGGCAGTTTGGTGAGATGCCAGAGCTCTATGGCTTAGAATTCTAAATACAGGTCCGTTCATCCATCCATCCCCCCGGTATCTGTGGGTTACACATTCCCAGACTTACCTTATGATACATGAAACCATGAATAATAGCGAACCCTATTGAAATGGATGACTTCCAACCCTACTGCTGGCAGAAGCATACTACAGAATTGTGTAGGAGGACCTAGAAAATGCCTACAGACAACATCTTTTTTGAGACATAGATAAGTGAAACCATGGATACCGGTTCCGTGGATATATGGGTCAACCTGCACTTCCTAAACTGCCAGTCCCAGGATTCCATAGGGCAGAAATATGGCAGTTAAAGCAGAATAATAACACTAAATGTTGTAGTTTGAGTAGGCCCATCTTTTGCCCCTTGGAACTTTGAGGGGAAAGGGGCACACACACAGCAAATGCCTGCCTGTCTGTCTTATCAGAAGTGGCTGGAGTTCTGGTTTAGAAAAACAGGTGTTTCTAAAGTGTTACATAGTGTACACACGGTCTTGCAACCTAAAGCAAATTGTTCCTCCTGGGGCCATCAAAGAGAGGCAGTTCATTTTGAAAAAGAGCAGTCTGTGGAGTCTCAGGGGGTTGAAGTCTACAAAAATAGCTGGGAGGGGCACACAACCTCAGTGCTTCACTTTTCCCACATCTGTTTTAGAGAGCATCTGTGTTGTGGCAGAATACTTCTCACTAGAAGCCAAAATGACTACACTGATGCTTATATTTTAAGCACTATCATGATAATGACATGATTCATTGGAAAAGGTGGTAAGGCAGTAATGGTTGGTAAAGCTGAAGGCAACAAGAAGACCACATTACAAATGGGTTGATTCAATAAAGTAAACCACTTGGTCTCAGAGGGCTCTCATTCATAGAGTCACTGTAAATCAAAGCCAACTTGATGGCAAATAACAGCTGTTATAGGTTATTTGGTAGTTTCAGTATGAGAGAGATGAACAGGATTAAGGAGTTCTCACAGACATACTCTTCCTCATATCTCCCTTTTAAATGAGTGTTTTGAAATAAAACTCCTTTCGAATTGTATTTGTTAACAGTGGAGGCTTTCTGAGCAATTCTGAAGATATGTTGAGAAACTATATAATGCAGAGGGGGAACATACCATACTTATTTTGTATTCATCTTACAAAGCAACTGCACACAGCCACAGATTTACCTCGTGGATAATCTGTTCCTTTTCCCTCTTTTTATGTTCAGCAATACAGGTCGCCCAGCCCACCCTCATATCCACAGGGGATACCTTCCCAGACTTACTATTTATAAATGAAACCATGAATAGTAGCAAACCCTATTAAAATAAAGGACTTCCAGTACAAACATACCATAGAGTTGCATTGGAGGACCTAGTGATTCTTAAGAGAGGACACCTCTCTAAACATTTCCCAGCATGACTCTATTATATGTGCCCCATTTTTTTCAGCCACAGGTAACTGAAACCATGGGTATTGGTTCTACGGATATAGGGGCCAACCTGTATTCAAAAAGTATATTCACATTTATGGCATCAGAGAACTGGCTTTCAAGTCATATAAATTTACAAAGGTATCTATGATCAAATCCTTAGTGACAGAATGTAACACTATGTGCACACACATACATCCAAAACTGCCTGCCAGAATCTTTCTTCTATGATACACACTTAGGCCTTGTTCATACTGTTGAAAAAATTCAAACTCCCCCCCCACACACCAAAAAATCTGGCCTAATAAGGCCACACGACATGCAGCCTTTCCCACAAATCTGGTGCAATTTGTCTACATGCCATTCAGCCCTATTGCCACCAAACTTGGGGAATACCACCTTAATCTGGGTTTTAGAAACACAGTTTTCTCTGCAGTTTGTTTGAAACTGGAGAAAACTGAGTGTGAACAATGCATCTGCCCTGGATTTGGGGGGTGGAAAGGAAGGACAGGCGCTCCTGAGGTGCCACTATTCCCCCCCCAGTGCCCCTTCCTCATTCCGAAGGCAGAGCCCTGGTGTTAGTCACTCTCTCTGAGGTCAGAAGGAGCAGCCAGGGATGGCCACTTGTTCTGACCTCAGAGAGAGCAACTAGTGCCAGGGTTCTGCTTTCCCAGCACAGAGTCACCTGCTCTGAGGTGAGGAGTAGCCAGCCATGCCGTCACAAAGCTGGCTGCTTGTTCTAACTTTGGAGAGAGCAACTCTGCACCAGGAAGGCAGAACCCTGGCACATAGTCACTCTCTATGAGGTCAGAACGAGCAGCCAGCCTCACAGTGGTGGGACTGGCCACTCCTTCTGACCTGACAGCAACTCTGTGCTGGGAAAGCAGAATCCTGGTGAGTGGCCAGCCATTCGATCAATTGTGTGATGGGAAGGCAGAGCCCTGTTGCTCTTCTGGCCACACCAGCAGTGCCATGGAGGTGTCTTGCTAGGCAGCGGCGGTAGACCTGCAGCTTCATTGGGGGTAAAAATCAGAATTATTGTGTAGACAAGCCTACAAACAAATGATGCAGATTCAGACTTTGGCCATGTAAGGTGTGGCACATAATCTGGGCCAGAGTAGTCCAAATTTCATGCGCTGCATCTCCAGGCCAAACTAGTCTGAATTTCATCCAGATTTTTACACACACACACACACACACACATGTAAACAAGCCCCTAGTGAGGAACATTTGCCCATAAGCTATATTGGCATAATAAAATGGAGCATGCATTCTGTTTTACTTATTAAATGTATATCCCACCTTTCTCTGGGACAGGAACCAAGGTACCTCATATTGAGAGGTTATCCAAAGGAATAGTTGCATGCTGCCAATTTAGAGCCTTTAACTGGAAGATAGCACCACTTCATTTCAATACAGCATTGCTTCTCTTTACATAGTGTGCATATAATATACCAAAATAACACTTGGCTTATTGTGAAAGCACACTTACAGTATTTCAGATAAATGTAAAATTTTCTTTCCAGATCAGCCATGGCAGATCAGTTTCACTAGTCTTCAGCAGAAAATCAGCAAACAACACACAGCACTTACTAGTTTGCATACTTGTGTCAACTTGGGACTTCTTCAAATGGGGGGGGGGCACAGAGGTCAGGAGGACGGTGCTGTCTCGCTTACAGCACTCCGTTTCGGACAACTCCGTCCTCCTCCCAACCTTCCCCCGTGCTTCCTCCATGCTGAGGGAGCGGGAAACATGCCGCTTTTTATTGACGGGGGGTTCTCCATTAATAAAACCAGCACGTTTCTCGCGCCTGCAGCATGGAGGAAGCATGGGGGAAGGTCGGGAGGAGGACGGCATTGTCCAAAATGGAGCGCTGTAAGCGAGACAGTGCCATCCTCCTCCCAACTTCAGCAGGTTTTTTTTCCCCCGTTTGAAAAAGTCCTTGAAATCTTTCCCTCTTCCAAGCAGTTTTTCAACTCTTTAGACATTTGTCTGTTACTTTAAATGCATAAATATTCAAGCAAAACTTTTTGGAATAAAAAAAGAAGCATGCTGCTTGAAGTTACCAGGAGTGGAGCAGGGGGGCAGGTGATATAAGGGTCTTTTTATAGAAAACGTTGTTTTATATTAAGGTAATTTGGTTTTGCATGTAATGCATAATACAGGTAAGCAGCTGGAGGGAGGGGTGAGTGAATGGAATGTCGAGAGTGAGTGTTGATTGAAGGGATTTGAATAAGGCTAGTGAATGGCAGTTGGTGAAGGACAGTGGATATAATTGGGAGTTTGAGAGATTGGTATGAATGAGTAAGGATTAGAGTTAAATCAGTCAGGTTTAGGAATTAATGAGTGGGGCTTAAGAGTATGAGTTAGTAGTTTTAAGAGTGAGAGAGAGAAATATAGTCAGTTCTCCACATTTGCAAGTTTAACATCTCCAGATTTTATTATTCATGAGTTTGCCATTAAGCAGCCCTCCGCCATTTTATATACTGTATAAGGACTGTATATACATTTTATATACTGTGTAAAAAATGTAAATACATTTTACACCTTACCTCCACAGCCAGGCTGAACAGTTCCAGGGCAACAGTGGAGATGGCAGTAAGCCCTGGCCGCCAGGCACACATTCTTTGTGTCACCCCCCCCCCGCACCTCTGGGCTTTAGACAGAAGGCTTCAGACATGATATAGGGTGTAGGGTGGCAGCAGCAAACCCCAACTGCCAGGCCTGTATTCTTTGTGTTCTGTCATGTCTCCCTCCCAGACCCCCGGCCTGGATTGTGACACAGACAGTGAGGCAGACAAAGAGGGCGTCGGGTTTAGTTCTCAGTTCCAAGAGGCAGATCCTGACATGGAAACAGAAGGGCAAAGGGACATGCCCATGCAGGAGACAAACAGGGATACTCCCCAGCAGCCACAAGTCACAGATACAAACCAGACAATACCTATAGCAATTCAACATAGACAGGAAAGGGAGGGCTTGCGTTGTTCAGAGAGTATTTATAGCAAACATACAGTAATCAGGCAACAGTTGAGGGAGGATTCCAGACCATAAATATCTCAGCCTCACTCTCAGCAGGTTGTTGCTGACAACCAACCTTTCTTGGAGGTGCAACATACTTTGCTCTGGACTCTTGGCTTGTGATTCCAGGACCTTGAAACCCTGCTTCATGACCTGACTTTGCTACCAACACCCCTTTGGATTTTACGCCTTGACTAATTGCTTTCTCTTGTGGACTCGGCTTTGTTATTGAGAACTCTAAAATGCTTGGCTGGAAGCTCTGGTAAGACAGCTATTACACTGTGCTGAACTCTCTTCCCTGCTGGGCTGCTAGGACAAAACATGTTCCACCTCTGGGGAATTCGCCACCCACCCACTTCTACCTTTGGAATGAATGAGCAGAATATGCTTCTCCTAATTCGTTCCAAAGATAGAAGTGAGCAGGTGGCAGACTCCCCTGAGTGGGAACACAAAGAATGAAGGCCTGATAGCTGGGCCTTGCCACCTCTGCCCTACACCACATACCAGGTCTGAAGCCTCATGCCTGAAGTCAGGAGTGGGGAAACATAATATGTGCCTGCTGGCCAGGCTTACCGCCACCTCCGCTGCTGCCCTGGGACTACTTGCCCTGATAAGACTTTTATTTGTGGTTTTCCCACTTTCGCAGTAGTCTTGTACCCCTAATCCCTGTGAATGTGGAGAGCTGACTATATTTGCTTTAAATGTATTAAATTAATAATCTATTTCATTTTGGTTCAACTTCTGTTAATAAAAATATTGTTTTTGCATATCATATGCTTTTGGCATCTGGGAATGCTATATACATAATGACTAGGTTCTGACATGGTGTCTGCGGTTGCAGGAGAGGCTAAAGAAAGGTGGTGTCCAGCGAGGTAAAGGTTGAAGAATATCCCGCACAGGAAACTTGAGGGCACCTAGTAGGTTCCCCCAGTTGGTGGCCGCAGAAGAGTGTCGAAGCCAGGGTCATTACACCCACATTTTGGGGAAAAGAGGAACGTTGGATGTTTGGAAATATGAATCCTTCTATGTTGATTTAAATGGGCAAGTGTGGTCTGGATAGATAAATTACATTAATATATATTAGCAGTGTGGGTTGAGAGTGTACTTTGTAATTGTAACTAAGCCTTAATTGTTGTGTTAAAAGATTGAGACTGAAGAAGTCTAATGAAATGGTTGGAAACATCTTGATGTAACCATCTCTGCTTGATTACTCCTGAGTCAAGTGTTTATATTTCTGCTTCATTATCTTCAAGTCAAATTTGTTTATTGTGATTATTCTGGAGTCAAGTTTCTACATGTTTCATTATTTGTTTGATTACTCCAGAGTCAAGTGTCTATAACTGTGACTGCTTGTTAGTAAAGATTCCACTGGAATTTGGGATTCTGAGATAAGTAGCATTGGGCTTCATTATAATTCTTGTTTATGTATTTTCAATGAACCACTAATCTAATTTGTTTTTGAAAAATCTAATGTCATTTAATTGTTTAATACCATTCTATCTTATTCCTGCTGTTATGTAGCTATTGGCAAAATACTTACCAATTTACTTTGAGTAATAGAAGCATTAGACTTATATAGCAATACATTTTATGGTATCATTTAAGTACATTGTAAATATACCGGGGCTTTTTTGGGCTTTTTTGGCCCTATATATACAGTACCTTTCCCTCAACATTATACAGCATAATGTTTATAGTTTTCTGTTTTGGAGTGCCACACTCCTAAGTTTTCTGGGCCACAGAAATGGGACAGAAGAAGGTCCTTACATTGGTGGAAGTTCACATATGGTATGTGGTATTCACATATGGTGGCAGCACTGATTTAGTAAGACCCTTATTGGTGGGAAAAGTGATAGCATAAGAGGCAGGAGCCCCATAGGGCACACAACTGAAGACCTAAGAAAGGGAAGCAAGTAATTTTAATGTTTTTAGTGCATGGAAGGGGCAAATAGGAGCAGTTTACAGCTGGAAAAAATACACTGACTCCTGATTTGGGGTGTGTCTGTAGAACACCATTAGGATCACCGCCTTAGACTGATAAAGGTAATCAGGACAATTTGGAATCCTATGTGGCCACTGAAGATAAATAGAATGTATTGTGGCTTTATTCTATTGTTTTTGCTATACTGTATAAGAATTACCACAAAGGAAGAAATGGTTAGAAAAAGACACTGGAAAAAGTTTATTATAAAGCTTTCATACATTTTAAAAGGGAACTACAATGACTTTGTCTAATTTAACATATTTGATAGCTTAGGACATTTACAGTAAATATATTAACGTATTCACAAAGGAAGTGTCAAAACGTGGTAAGGAAAAGAATTAAACATTCATAACTGGAGTCAACTGTAGCAAGGAACTGCAAGTAAGAGACTTTCCATTCTGTATTGTCTTCTCTATGCCCTCCATATTCATGAGGAAACTTCTTCTTTTCTTCAGTCCATCCAAGATGGCAGAACTAGCAGATGCCATACTTTGTGTTCTAGAAATAATTATTTAGCAAAGCAAAAGGTTCACTGAGAAATCATCCGTTCATAACAACTGATTTACCAATTATCTACAGACAAAACATAAATAAAAAATAACTCCTCTCAAAAGAAATGTTGGCTGTCTGAATAATGATAACATAATCTTTATTTTGTAACAGGTAAAGAATATTGTAGAAGCTAGATTTTTTTTTTCACTTTAAGGGTGACAAATATGAAGATTATGCAGCCAAGCTAGCAAACTTGATACAATGCAAGGTTCCACAAAATCCTTCAGTGTGTAAAGACTACATTTTCTAAAGAGAAGCAGTCACGCAATAGACCTGTCTTATCTTTTGAAGTCAACCATGGCTTGGCAAACTCAAATTATGGCCACGATTATATAAACTTTTGGCATAATGTAAATATATGCTGGTGTATCCTGGAGCTAAGCAACTGACTGTGCAATGGGTGCCATGTTATTGAGTTTACCCACTGCACAAGTCAATTAGCTCCTTAGCCACAAATCAAAAGTAAGAGAGTCCTATGTGTCTGCTTGCAGAGCAATTACCTGTGCTAGGGAATTACACAGCCTCTGAGAAAATGTAACTCCTTGCACAACTTTTTATACTGGCATAATATCCCAACAGGATTCAGGTGTATGTAAACTTCCAGAACTATTCTGCTCCTCGGAAGACTTTGTGCCCTCCTTTGACTTCTTCCAAATTTTCATCCAGACAAGTGCCAGTTTGTTTTTCTTAACTTAACTTTTGTACAATACTAAAATATTTTGCACCTTCACAATGTTGAAGTGGTAGTAATTCCAAATAAATCCTTTTCAATTCCAGGTTGTAACACAACAAACTATGTCTTGGTCAAGACATAGTCAAGGTGGGGAGGGGGTAAATACTTACACGAGACATTGGATGTCATAGAACAGGAACATGGCCTGACAGTCTAATATTTTAATTTTTCATGATTGGGTAATTTCCTGATGATTGTGTATGGGATCCGTATCGGTTCTGCCTGAATAGGAGCAAGCACAAATGGCTGAATGCTGGTGTAGCGAGTTGGGCCTCTGTCACCAGACAGGTGTGTTTTACGGTCCTTGTTGGGATCATGCCAAATGTTAACAGCTGTCCGGCAGTACAATCAATTTGTATTAGGCATTTTTAAGACACTATTTTGCATTAGCTTGGCAGTCTGAGGATAGTTTAAAAAAACTTCTGAACTATTTCCAAGAGTAGCTCCACATAAAGGATACTAGTACATAGATCACAATGTCCAGATTACTCCTGTATCCAGGAAAGGCTATACTTGATAAACCAGATAAAGCCAATAAAAGATGTTCAGGCCTCAGGAGACAATGCTGTGTCCCAAAGCATCCCCAGACTATATGCCTACTCCTTTCATGGGGAGAACAATCCCATCCAGGACTGGGAATCTACATCAAGCTTTCATCATGTTAACTTCAGCTTCAGTTTATTGGTCCTCACCTAGACCACTGCTAAGTTCAGGCAATGGTTCAAAATCTCACCTGGATCTGATGGCAATGATAAACAGAGCTGTATATACTTGATGGCACCCTGCTCCGAAGTTTCAGGTAAGCTCACCTAGCAGTTTTAATATTAATGGAAGAATCACTCATAGATGGGTTTTTCAAGAGACAGGACCTTTAATTACTTAGTTTATTTTTGTAGTTCTGACTAGAGTTTATGTCCCCTTTGCAAAATTAATATCCAAGTATTCATTTGGACCCAACACCAGTCATTATATGAAAAGGAGAAAGAAAATACAATGTTCTGTTATAGGACTGTGCTCTCCTAATCTTACAAGGTCAAAAGGATATTCATGAAAGGCCCATATCAAGTACAGATGTGTGGCCCCCTAAATATTTATTGGACTATAACTCTCATCACTCCTCACCACTAGCTATGCTGGTAAAGGCTGATGGGAGGTGCAGTCCAACAACATCTGCAAAGCCACACACTTCCCACTAAACTTTCTTGAAGCACCCACAAAAGAACCTTAAGTTTTTAGTACTATTACTCAAGTATGTGTTCTTACCTGGGGGAATCTATTCCACTATCTCCTGTTATGCTGTGGTTTCCTGTCCCTTCCAAGTGGTTTTGCTCATGCTGGACCCTCTGATCCAGAACTGCATCATCATGTGTGTCATCTAATGATTGTTCCTTTCCCACAGGATTTGACTTAATGTCCCAGCCTTTCGGTGGCAACGTTAGCGATGCTAATTTCCCACCTACTTCATTCAGCGATTTCTGCCAAATTCTGGTCTCTGCCTCATGCACATCATAGAAGTCAAACACACAGGCTTCAACAATATCGGATGTCTGCCCATGATCATAAACATCATCTCTCTCTTCACTTTTTTTGTAAGCAAATTGAGGTATTTGTTGGCAAACACAACTTCCTCCTTCAAGGCTCACGTTCTGATATTCCTTTAAGCTATCCTTTGATCTAGGAAGAGTAAAAAATTCATTTTCATCATGCTTACATATATCAACTTTCTCCATCCTAGTTCTGTATTCTTCACTAGCCAGTTCTTGTTCTAAATTATTCCACTTTTCTTTCTCTGAAGAACTATATGGGAGTTGGCTGGACTGTAACTTGGACAACTCTGTATGCTGTGCCTGTTTATCCTCATGATACAAAGCAGTACAAGCAACATCATCCTCATCCACTTTTTGACATGCAGTCTCTACATCACAAGTGAATCCTTTATATTGCAAGTTAATAGACTCAAGCCATTTGCTAGTGTTATCAGACTTGAGTTCATTCTTTAAATTGTTACTTTGTCTGTGAACAACAATATTTTCAGATTGTTTAAATTGGTGCGCATCATTCATATTACCGGGAAAACAAATATTTTGTAAGTGATCTGAATTTTGATCCAGTAAACCATATGCAACAGATTGATCATACAGGGGAACTTGACTGGAATTCTGTGGATTTGTCTTCTCTGCTCCTTCATCCATGAGTGCAGTGTAACTGTGAGGAGACACCTGGATCTCTGCCATATTTGGGGGGTTCACTCCTTCATGCAAATTATGTTTGCAAGCTGCACTCTCCCTCAAGTATCTGCATTTGCCATCTCTTTCTAAAGCCGGGTATTGTGAGTAATGCAGTTGTTTCTTCTTGTCATCGCCAACATCACATTTGACTGTGAGTGACTGTTTGGCTTTATAGTCCCTAATTCTTGAGGAATCCATAACTCTTGGAAAACTCCTCTCTGATCTAGGAGTTCTGGGTTTTGCATCACTATCTTTGTACTTTCTGTGTTCTTTTGTTGACTTATTCCCCCTGTAAGGAAGATGCTGAAATGGATTATTAATTTCTTTTTTGTATATGAAATGAGAGTCAACTTCTGTTGCATCTCCAGATAACTGTTTATTGCAAGTTATAGATTCCATTGTAATACAGGATAATGGATGTTCCACAGTGTTATCTACTTGGCCATTTGCTGGTGTTACTTCATCAGTTTTAAAGTCTTTCTGTGTCATGCTAATTTGTTTTTCTTTGTTGGATTGGCTTTTCCTGCGATGCTTTGCAGCTTTACTTTGTTTTTTCCGAGTGCCTTGTTTGGAAGGATGTTTGAGCTTTGTCGTCAACACTTCTGTAGAGGTTCCTTTACTGATATATTTCTTCTGCTCCTCTATTTTCTGCATCAGCACAGTGTGTTTAGTTAAGTTGTCCACTGTCAACACAGGGTTAATGCGCTTGATAATTTCATGCTCAACATCACGTGGGATGTTATCCAAATTATATTCATCTCTGACTGGCCATTCTTCAGGAGGAAACTGGGCAGAAAATGAAGAGTGCATTCTTTTAGACTTTTCTTTCTTTGAGGTGCTGCGCCAGAAAAGGCCAAGACTAAACTTTTTCACCTTCTCCTTTTCTTTCATTGAATGTACAGAGCGAGCAGTTGCACAAGAACGATTGCCAACAAGTGTATCAGAGGTTGAATTTTGAACTGTACCTTTGAATTCAAAAGACCCTTTTTGGATTCTTTCCTTAGGTTCATGGTTCATTAACTGTTGAGGCCTCTGTTCATTCCTAGCAGCATGCTCAGAGAAACAATGGCAAGGCCTGCAGTGAGATGCAACAGGCAAATCATCTTGCACAGGTTCTCCGGCCTCCATGCTTACAAGGTACGTGACAGAAGGTTCCGGAGGGCAATTGTCTTCCAACAGGACCCTCTTGTTGCTCTTCATAGCATTGTGTGAAATGAAATAGGTATTTGGGGTCACTATGAAATATCCCTCCCCAGTATGATATATCTTCCGTTCTTTAATTAGCATTCCAAGCGTACTGTATAGAATGTCATGGGTGGGAGCTGCAATTCCTAGTATAGAAAAGATTAAACTGTGTTATGATTTATTTCTGTAATACGTTCAACATGCAAAATACATTAGAATCTTTGCCTTCTGGAGGCTCAGAACAAATTTATATGGTAAGCCTAAATTTTGAGTGTGCGTGTGTTTGTGCCTTCAAGCCACCAGTCGACTTATGGTGACTCCATGGATTTCATAGGGTTTTCTTAGGTGAGGAATACTCAGAGGTGCTTTTGCCAGTTCCTTCCTCTGAAATATAGCCTACATAATCTGGTATCTGTTGGTGGTCTCCCATCCAAGTATTAACCTGGGCTGACCCTGCTTAGCTTCCAAGATCAGATGAGATCTGGTGCTTTTAGGGTATATAGGCTGCTGGATCCTAAATTACTCAAATGTAATTCCCATTGTGTTTAATTGAACTTACTCCCAAGGCCTGCTGGTCAAATCTCTTTACAAATGGAGAAATGAGAAAAGTGAGTGAATTGTTAATGGTCAGCCTGACTGCATGGAGATTAGAACATCTAAATAAAAACTTCAAATGTGGGCCCCTCCGAGGTAAACTGCTACAGCAAGCATAGAAGGAGATGAATATATGAGCACACAGGTTCATGTTTTTAAAAAAGAGTCTGTTCAACAAAGGAACTTCTCCAATCATTACACCTGGTGTAATCAGGCCACCTGGCCCTACCAATAGGCAGACTGCAGTGACTGCCTCAGGCAGCTGACATCAGGATACATTATGAGACTGCAAAAATATCTTCTTATATATATAATTCTCTTGGGTATATTGCCTCTCCCAGTGTGCTGATTGGCTGCTCAGGAAACACACTCAACCCACACCCAACCAATCACCACCCACATGCAAATTCCCTCTTCACCTCACTGTGGCCCAGCTTGGGACATGGACAATCAACTTGCGGTGGTGACGGGCTGCCTCTGACAGCACCCAGGCAGCCAACTGGCGGTGGCGGTGGCACCAGGGTAACAGAGCGAGTCACCCTCAGCAATTCCAGGAAAAGTGTGGAATGCTGAGAAGGGGAAGGAGGAATTTAAATCCACCAGCCTACCTTACAGGGTTGTCGGGCATTTTGGGGGGAGTTTTTTAATGGTATATGATACGCCAAGTCCAGCTAGTATATTTTATATTTCCACAGAAATTCAGTATTCAGATTTTCTGACCAGGTCATAAAAATGTCTTGAATTGCTTGTGAGTGTAATTTTATTTATTTGAATGCAACTGTACAATGTTAACTAATTGGTGACATGTATACTTAAAGTACATTACAGAAACATGAAGGTTTGAAAAAAGATAAAACATTATATATCTATCTTGAGAACACAAACTTATAAATAAAACTACAGGCAAAATGATCCTCTCCCCTACAACCTCTGGAATAGGAGGGGATTGGCTTAATAGGAGATATAGATTGATATCCTGTTGCTTTGCTGACCAATGCTAGTGTAACTATCCTTTACATCAATGTAAGCATTTTCTTGAGCAGGCCATTGCGAAGGTCGGGGGACAGCACTGAAATCCAACACAGTCAAGAGAGGATGTTATCTTGCTGGCCACACATTATCTCAGCCTCTGTGCTTCTGCCTACTCCATTTCCACCTCCTTTTTCTGTGCTGGGATAGACACATCTAGAGATGCCAAGGCCGAGAGAGTGGGGAAACAGAAAAGAAAATGGGGAAAAAAACTAATGCTTCTTCATCTTTCCAAATGATTTTTCTTGAAAAATTGGGGGAAATTATTACTGAGTATTTTCTTTTAGAATGATGAATAGCATAGTTAATACAAGATGTTCATATATTTACTTTCCAAATTTATTTCTAAAAACTGAGTAACAGGAAGACTTTTATGTAAGACTACATACAGTATCCAATCATTGTAATTTCTACTGAGTTTCCTTTTCTCAGTTCTTTTTATGGAAATGAGTGCATTATGTTTGCTTGACACTATGGAGGTTTAGAGGAGACAAAATAATTTTCTTTATTTTACTAATGTTGATTCCCCTCTCCTCACTTTTATTGTTTTTTGCCTTTATTCCCCTCCCCCCCCCCCCGGATAAACTGGAAAAACCAAAGAACCTCCTTATGGTTCAACTGTTGCTTACAGTTCAGTACCCTGTAGTTCTATTTTTAACAAAAAATAAAAACGTAAAAAGTAAAATCAATTTATAGTTATTGTTTGAATAATTTCTGCTTCACTGCCATCCTTCTTTCCTTGTATTTTATGTCTTTTTAGATTGTCAGCCTGGAGGCAGGAAACGGCCAAATTAATAATTTGGGAGCCTTTTTGGGTGAAGGGCAGGGTATAAATGCTCTAAATAAAAAAATACTGTTAATATTCCAAACATGACAATTTTATGTCAAACCAAGTTACACATAATGCATTTTAACATAAAAATGCAGAGAAAATAGAGAAGGAGTTTAGTAGCACTTTTAAGACTAACCGATTTATTTTAGCATGAGCATGAGCTTTCTAGGATTTCAGTTCACTTTCTCAAAGGTAATGATGGAGTCACTATTAAAACCACAACTATATTAGCAGTGACATGGTTTTGGGCACCACCACAACCATGTCACTGCTAATATACCTGTGGCTTTAATAGTGATTCTATCACAGTATCTGAGGATTGAAATTCATGAATGCTTGCAAACTAAACAACTTAGTCTTAAAGGAGCTGCTAGATTCCTTCTCTCCCCACCCTTTCCTTTTTATGCTGAAATGGACTAACACAACTATCTCTTTGACAACTGCTACATAATGTTTTATATTCCTAAAGTATTAAAGTGACTTCCAAACTGTAAAGAGTGCTAATTTGGCCATTTTGGGGAAAATTTCATGGTATTTCCCTAAAAAGAGGGGAGGTTCCCCCCAATTACTTTAAAATTTATGGAAATTTTACATCTCTAATTACAATGGCCTACAGGCAGTGTTGGAAGTAGGAAAATGGCACCTCCTCCAAAATGATGACCTGCAGCAACTGTTTTGTGACAAGGCCACTTTTTAACATGTATACAAATGTTCAACATCAGTTTTATGCTGAGAAATAGTGAACAACTGTGGATCTTTATATGAATTAATGGCACCATCATGCACAAAAGGAGATACCAGCAGGCTTAGAACAACACCAAAGTTTGAAGAAACCAAAAACAACAACAAAAACCTTTAATAAGGCCCCCCAACAACTCAATGAGGACTGAGAATGCTCAGTGATTGTGATCTCTTTTTGAGAGGGGGGAAATGGGAAATGGAGCTAGATGAAACAGCATATCCTGGGGAAAACACAGCTGGTTGGGATGGGCAAAATGTGGTCTGCAAGTTGGATTCACCTCCAGGGTGTTTTTGTGGGTGTGCTCCCCAAATATATTTTTTAATATAACATCATCCTATTGGCCCTTTGTCCAATTGTTTCCTGCTGGCCTGTTTTAGGCTGATGGAGGGGACTTTTTTTAAGTAAAAAGGACGTGATTGATTTTAGGCCCTCATCACTAAACAGGGTGTGGGGACCTTAAAGTGGGACAAAATGGAAAATCATAGCCCTGAAGGCCATGTGAGATTAGTGTGAGGTTGGTTATGAGGAAAGTGTACAAAAAAAATTGCTGGCAATTTTTGGGGAAGCTGTAGCAGCACAGGGCGGAGCAGTCCCTAGGCACTGGAAGTTACCCACTCCTGGGGTACCCAGACTTAAATTTTAGAGGGAAAAACCCTGTCTCCCTTTAATGACTATTGCAGAATAACTTGGCCTATTTGGACAGCTGTTGTTATGTGCCTTCAAGCTGACTCTGACTTATGACAACCCTGTCAAAGGGTTTTCTTGGCAAGATTTATTCAAAGAGGGTTTCCCATTGCTTTTCTCTGAGTCTGAGTATTACTTGCCCAAGGTCACCCAGTGAGTTCTTCATCTTTCCAAATGATTTTTCTTAAAAAATTGGGGGAAATTATTACTGAGTATTTTCTGTTAGAATGATGAATAACATAGTTAATACAAGATGTTCATATATTTACTTTCCAAATTTATTTCTAAAAACTGAGTAACAGGAAGACTTTTATGTAAGACTACATACAGTATCCAATCATTGTAATTTCTACGCAGTTTCCTTTTCTCAGTTCTTTTTATGGAAATGAGTGCATTATGTTTGCTTGACACTATGGAGGTTTAGAGGAGACAAAATAATTTTCTTTATTTTACTAATGTTGATTCCCCTCTCCTCACTTTTATTGTTTTTTGCCTTTATTCCCCGCCCCCCCCATGAGTTTCCATGACAGAGCAGAGATTCAAAATTCTGGTTGCCCAGAATCCTAGTCCAACACACTCAAACCGGTACACCATGCTGGCTCTCATACTGTCATTTGGACAGTAGGGGGCAACAAACATATATGAAAGCAGTGGCTACTACCAGAAAGCTCGTGGAGCACAGTTATTATCTCAGTAATTTTTACAAGAAGAATGTCAGACATAAGGTTGAGGAGCCTTATCAGGCCATGCAGGGCGCCCAAAATGATACATGATAGCAACAAATTACTAAACTGTTGCCGGGGTTGAAAAGCAAGAAGGAGCTTGCTCAAAATCACTTCTCCCTAAGTTTGGGAAACACTTTGCACCCCAATAACAAACTGAAGTGCAGAACTTACTGTTTGCCTGTGTTTGCAGCTAAAAAAAAGAAAAAAGAGTGTATGAGTCCAGGAGCAAGAAGATGTAACAACAGGCTCCTGGTGAAAGACAGCTGTGGCATGGTGACAGATTGTGAGTGGATGGCTATGAATATACATTAGAAGTCCTATCACTGAATTTATGCCTGCCATCAAAACTGTGGATTTTTCAATTAAAAGCCTTGAGTGCAGCCCAGAGTGTAGGTTGGTGGGTTTTGGGGGTTTTTTTTATTACCAACTCTTAGAATCCCCAAGTCAGCATGTGGTCATAGTCCAAAAAAATAACATTTCCAAACTCTGGTGTACCCTTGAGCAACCAGTAGGTGGGGAAGTTTGACCCTCCAGCTCATATGATTTTGAGATACAGCATGATGTAGTGGGAGCTAGTATGATGCAGTGGTTTGAGCATTGGATTAGGGCTCTGGAGACCAGGATTCCAATCCTTGCTCATCCATGGAAACTCATTGGGTGACACTGGGCAAGCCACACTCTCTCAGCCTCAGTGGAGGGCAAAGGCAAACTTCCTCTGAACAAATCTTGCCAAGAAAACCCCATAATAGGTTCGCCTTAGGGTTGCCATAAGTCAGAAATAAACTGATGGCCCACTACAACAACATGCTGTAGTGGTCTGACCGATGGACTCCAAGAGAACAGGGATTGAATCCCCACTCAGCCATGGAAACCCACCAGGTGACCTTGCGCAAGTCACATTCTCTCAGTCTAAGAAGAAAGCAACCGCAATCCCCCTCTGAATAAATCTTGCCAAGAAAACTCTATTAACAGGTTCATCTTGGGATCACCGTAAGTCAGAGGTGACAGGTCTGCATTACTTATCCTCACACAGCACTGGGGTATAAGGTGGGATAGAAGCTGACTGATATTAATTTTCCATAGCCATATTCATTTCAGAGGTGAACCAGAAAATTTCTTACTCAGAGCCCAGTTGCATAATCACAACTTCATTCATCCATCCATCTATCCTTTAATTTATACCCCATCCTTTCCTTTCCCCAAAAATGGGACTTTAGAGCCTCACTGCACTCTGAGGAAAAGTGGCAAAACAGAGGAATGTTCCATCTTTCCTGTTGCCTTCCCACATGACATCAGCATCCTTTCAGTGTCCTTTCATTCTGATGGGAGAACAAGCTAAAACCACGCCTTTTTGCCAACAGGTTTTTCTGGTTAGCAAAATGGCACAGTTTTACCTCAGTCCCTTATGGGACCGGAATGAAAAAAAACAACACCAAGTTCCTGCTGCTTTGCCGCTTTTCCTCGGAGTGCAGTAAGGCTCTTAGTGTGGCTACAAAACAGAGAAAATTACAATGAAAACACACATTTTAAAAACATTTAGACACTGAAATTAAAACAGTATTGAACTACCAACAAAATTTAAACTATTTGAAGTATTACTTTAAAACAAAGAATAAAAACAGTACAGGACCATAAAAGCCCTTCTTCTATAAAACAATACATTCTCAAAAACCTGCTAGAATAAAAAGGTCTTCACTTGCCACTGAAAAGATAGCAAAGTAGGAGGGCAGGACCAGGTCTAATGGTTTGAAGTTACAGGAGAGCAGATTTTGATTGAACATTAGAAGGCAGTTCTTGACAGTAAGAGTGGTTTGGCAATGGAAACACTTGCCTAGAGAGGTGGTGGGGTCACCTTCTCTGGATATCTTCAAAAAAGGGGCTGGACAGCTAGCTGCTGGGGATGCTTTAGCTGACGATCCTGAGCAGGGGGTTGGACTCGATGGCCCATAAGATCCCTTCCAACTCTAACTTCTATGTGGCGGGACTGAGAGAAATACATTCCTCTAAGACCTCAATGCTCAGGAAGACTCATATGGGAAAATATGGTTCTTGGGACACTACAGGAGCCTCTCACAGATACAAGAGAATAATGAGAAAGATTATGTACAGTGGGCCCTCTGGGTCAGCAAGGGTTCAGTTCTGGGTCCCCTGTATTTTTTGCCATCTGTGGGATGGCCGCACCCCATATTATTAAATGGCAGTGACATCACTGCCATTTTAGGTATGGGATGCAACAATCGGGAGTCTGCGGATCAGGAGGACCCACTGTATATAGAACCCCACATAATGTACTCAAGGGAATTTAGTTTTGTTCTGTTTAGTCTTTGCATTCTCTCTCTCTCTCATTCAATTAGGAACTTCAATCAGAACAAAAGATTCTTCTAGACAGTCAGGAAGGGCAAATCAGTCACAGATCAGAAGGGAAAGGCTCATTCTGCACAGATGCAGGTTCAAAATGTTGTGAAAATGCCACTGCCCATTGTTTTCACATATGGACCACCTCCCACTACTTCTTTTGACCTGACTAGATTACAGAAAAAGCCACTTCCTATGCCACTCACATAACGGATCCAACTGAGTGAAGGAGAGGCAAGGAGCCTCTTTATTTTTAAATTAGCTAAGTCCCTGGCAGTATCATGAGTAGGGCATGGTGTGTGTGTGTGTAACAAATATAGGACTCCTAATTGGGAGATACTGTGCACCTCCATCTACTGCCCACCTTGTGGGGAGAAGGAATACTGCTGTCACTGAGGGCCAGGCCTTCCAGAGCTAGGAGTAGAATAGTACAGGTTTTGCCCTTATGACACTAGCGCAACATCAAGAGAAGGCATGACTCACTAGAAAAGATAATAATGCCAGGAAAGGTAGAGGGCAGGATAAAGAGAGAAGGACAGATACCAGATGGATAGATTCAATCAAGGAGGCCACAGACCTGAGTCTGCAGGATCTGAGCAGAGCTGTTGAGGAAAGGGTGTCTTGGAGGTGTCTCATTCACTGGATAGCTATGAGTCAAAGTGGACTCAAGGCAGTTAACAACAACACTTATTATTATTATTATTATTATTATTATCATCAACATCATTTAGTACCATCCATGTACATGGGGCTTTATAGAAGGTTACAGAATAAAACAATTATACCTATTCCAATAATATAAAATACTAAAATACAATAGGAAAATAAAACCACACACGCATACACATAATGCAGAATAAAACAAAATAGTCAGTAGAGGTAATCAAATATAATAAAGATATAAGCATTAATGCCTCCCACCACTGTGTTTCCACATTATCACCCTTATGCTGTGATTTCTAAAGTCATTTTCCCTCATGAAATTTGATAACTGCTAGAAACTGCAGTGCAGCATAAGTGAAAACAATTAGGTTCTATGTTTTTTCATATACCGACTTACAAAAGAAATTCAAATTGCTTCCCAGTTCCCAGATAGCATGCATTCTTCCACTCTTCCAGCTGCAAACTCTCTGAGTTGAACGTTTATATTAAGTGTCAGCAACCCATGATTTAACAGATTACCTGGGTAATGTTTCCCCAACTGATCCAGTAAGGTGTCCTGTGTAACAGTAATATGAGCTGCATTCATATCAGATATAGCACAGCACAAAACTTCTGCTAAAGGCACAAACTGGGATTGTGAAATCGGATTCATATGCACTGGCGAGACATCACCTAAATGGAATACAGAGAGAAGAAAGTAAAAATGAAATTAGCACCCTCTGATTTTGAAAATATTGATCTTTTTTCCCAGTTTAAAAACAAACCCAGCTCATCAGTTACTTTTAAAAAACACACCACAGTAAACCATTAAATAGTGCTTAAATAAAAACAA
Organism: Gambelia wislizenii; assembly: GCA_030847615.1. Classification (NCBI taxonomy): domain Eukaryota; kingdom Metazoa; phylum Chordata; class Lepidosauria; order Squamata; family Crotaphytidae; genus Gambelia; species Gambelia wislizenii. Next base: position 132,143,533 of record JAUMIR010000003.1, read on the forward strand.
GGATAGTTTCTTATATTTAAATTAAAATCTATGTAGAGTGGGCCCTTCGTGTTCACTGGAGTTTGGTTCCAGGACCCTCCGTGGATACCAAAATCCATGGATGCTCGAGTCCATAATATACAATGGCATAGTAAAATACATCCCTTATATAAAATGGTGAACAGCAAGGTATGCTTTTTGGAATTCTCCCCCCACTGAATATTTTCAAGCCGTGGTTGGTTGAATCCATGGATGCAGAATCCGTGGATACAGAGGGATGACTGTAACAGTTTTAAAGAGGAGTAATTTCTTGAACTGTATTGGCCAGTTTTGTCTGTTAAGAATCAGATGCAAAAGGCTGTTGGGATAATTTCCTACACTACTATATCTTGCTACTTGTCACATGTCATTATTACTGTAAGAAGTGGCTGCATTGGGGCCCTGGAAGTTCAGTAGGCTATAAATAATTGCCATAAATAAATAAATAGACCTCAGACTTCAAAATACTGGATGAACTGTAAAGGTAGGTGATCTACACGCAGACATGTTGGGGTTCCATATGAAGTGGGCAGGACAGAGTCCTTGCCTCAAGGACAGTACCCGTTTCTTTTGTCTCAAAATACTGAGGGGCTGAAATGGCCTCTTGCCTCATTCTCAGACAAGCAAAGCTGCACATGACTGTTGTACTGCCAGAGAAAGCTGGCAGCAGAGAATAGTGAGCTAAAGTGACCCAAAGTCCTCAGCTGGCCCTTTGGATGATGGAAGAAACTTGCATTCCTTCGGGCTCTCTCAGTCTGGAGCCTAAAGCAAGGAAAGCAGGCTCAGGAGTGGAAAGTGAAGAGGGACATCCTTGGAGGTTACAAATAACCATCTACTGGTATTTTTTTACATCCCTATATATTAATACTTACACATTTGCATTGTTGTTTTTTTCTTGCGCCCTTTTAATAAATCCATTCACAACAGCTACTCTTCCGGAAAGGCCACCATTCCACTACTGCTATTAGTACTGGCACAATTACAGTATATTAATTGGGACTGTGCTGGGGTAGGAGAGGGTATAATCTTCCCATCCCTGAGGGATTCCTATGGTATCACTGGAAGGTTAGTATCTTATCCTTAAGCTCTGCTAGGATTGACAAGAACACTGGGGAAAGAGTAACTGCACTTTGCTAGGGTGGGTGATCCACTCCAAAATGGTGTTTTCCAGATTAAAAGGTGGAAGATGTTTCTTTTTGTTGGAAGAAATGGGTACTGCCATCTAGGTTTTCTGCCTGACATAGGAAGTCTCTTGGGGCTTGTCTACACTATTAAAAAAACCAAATCCCCCTGTGAATTCCCCCAAATTTGCGGTGATCAAGCCACATGACATATGTCCTTTCCCTCAAATCTGGAGCGATCAGGCCACACAAGATATGGCCCACATATGGGGCATTACAGGGTATTTTACCTTGATGTGGAATATATATGTCGGGGTTTTCTCCATATTTTCATCCACCACCACCACTGCCATGGCCATTTTAAAACTCAGGAGACAAGTTCCCTCCCCCTGGCTCAGCAGTGCTCCTTCCGCCTACTGTATGCTTGCCTGTCACTTGCTTCATTCCCAGCTGAAGGGAGAGGTTTTCTCCCTTCCCCTGACTCGGCAGCACTGCTTCCACCCACTTTCCGCTTGCCCATCACTTGCTTCAAGCGCCTCTTCCTGCAATGGGCAAGCGGGAGAGCAGGTGGAAGCAGCACTGCTAAGCCGGGGAAGGGAGAAAAACTTTCCCTTCAACCAGGAACTTGCCTCCAGAACTTTAAAATGGCTGCTTCCGCTGCGGTGGCAACAGTGGACTAAACTCCGCAGGGACAGTCAGGTAGTAAAGACAAGAACCCAACGTCCCTGCAGAGAATAAATAAATATGCACAGGGCTTTGAGGCGAATGCAGGGACACAAGGGGCAGGACTCCATTTGGAGATTTTGCCCTACGTGTAGACAAGCTCTTGGTCTGACTCTGATAGATTCACTACCACACACAAACACAGCAATGCAAAGTAATTCAGCTTGAAATTAAATGTAACATACTAAAAAAAAAGTTCTCTCACATTACAGCTGTCAGGTGAGGGAGGGGAGGGTTTCTTTAACATTATTTCTTTTAAGTCATTGATATATAAACAACATTCCCTTTTGAAGATGTTGTTAAACAGTTCTTGACCTCTGTTTTACAACTGGCAATGGTTATGTATAACAGAATGTGCTTAGAGACTTTCCCAAGAACAATGTCTTCAACAATGTTGCTAAGCTACTACCAGCAGGTATATAAATCAGTGACAGCTTGCTTTCTGTGGAATAGGAGAATTCACAAAAAGCAACTGTGAGCAGTACTATATACTATTTGGGCTAGTCATATAAGGAGAAGAGCTGCTTTCACAATCATTTTGTTGCACAGCATACCCTTTTTTATTTTACCATTGCCAGTATCACAAATCACTCCACCAACTAATAATAGTCATACACAAAGTTTGCTTGCTAGCAAAAACCAAGTTACCAAACAAAAACAAACCAGCATCAATACTCATAATGGCACTAATTCCCAAAAGATGCTCTGTCGAGATATTTCTCCATAATGTTTAACAGGCACAGCAGCACCTATCCTGAAATGGCAACATTATTTCTGTACCCCGCACCTAAAAGTTTAATGTCTATCTAATTACATTGTTTAAGGTGTTTAAAGACTAAAGCCCTTTCGTTCTTCATATCCAGAATTAATTTAAGTTGCACCCCTGTCCCAACAGAAACATTCAACCCAATGAATATGGAGAAATTCATTAAAAGGTGAAATCTAAATTCTGAAGTACACAATATGCTGATACCTTTAGTAGGCTAACCAAAAAAACTGAGACATATGATGCATTGTGTGACCTCCCTTCCGCTCTCTCTCTCTCTCTCATACACACACACACACACACAATCTCTCTTAAAGAAAGAGGACTGTGAGAAATGCATGGCTCTCTACATGTGTTAAACCACAACTCCTGTCAGCCCTAGCCTTGCCACTCAATGGTAAGGGATGATGGGAATTGTAATCTAACACCATCTGAAGGCTATACATATTTCTTGCCCACCCTTTTTTTGACAGAAGTACATTTGATTACGGTACGTGCTTTCAAAAACTGCACTACACATGCACAGAATTGCCAGTTCTACACAGTTGTTTCTTCAGTTCTTGTCAATCCAAACAAGTGAAGTAAGGAGTTAATACTAGCTCTACACTCTGAGAGAGCTACTTTCTTAAGGACAGAAAGGTACTATCTTTAATATTTCCATTTCTCTGGTTTGGCATCTCTAACAAAAGCAGCAAAAAGCAGTTTTAGTACAGAAGAAATTTGGGGCTTGTCTACACCAGTGAAAAACCCCAAATCCCCCCCCCGAATCTGGCCTGATAATGCTATACAACGTGTGGCCTCTTCCCTGAATCTGGTAATGCCACATGATGTGCAGCCCTATCCACATCAGACTCAGGGATTACTCCCTTATTCTGGGTTTTAGAAAACTCTCAGGCCCAGTTTACACAGCAGATTTATTGCGGTAACTTGTGGTTTAATTCTTTCCCGCAGCTGTGCCAGTCAGGTTTTTTTTCTAATTATGTCGCTTTTAAGTTCAGACTTGAATAAGTGTGGGGGGCGTGGCCTCCCAAGCAGACAAAGGCTGTATGGGGAAGGACATAGGGCAAGACTCACAGACTCTGCCCAAATAGCAGGGGGGAAAGATCAAAGTAGTGGCTCTGTCTCTGTGTCTCTGTAAATCTGCCTGTAAATGAACTCACTCCTGAAACAGAGTGACAGTAATCTCTCTGCTAAAAGACCCTGCTGCCATGCCGTGGATCCTAAGGTGAACCTATCACAAGTTTTTCCAGCACGATTTCTTTAGTCAGGGTTCACAGATATTTTTCAATCTTCCTCAGTCCCCCCTCCCTTCCCCCCCCTCTCTCGTTCTCTCTCTCTCTCTCTCTCTCTCCCTCCCCCAAGCAGAGCTGACAGATGGTAACTTTATGACTGAAAGGTCTTGGGAATCCTTTTTCTTGGCAGACCTTCTGCAAAATAGCAGAGAGGATTTTTCAGTTTCCTGATAACTACTGAACGCAGTCGCTCTCTTTTAAGCCCGCCCCTTACATCACAGAAACCAATCACAATGCAGATCTGATGCAGCCCTTAGTTCACACGGCCAATAAAGCGCTACATTGCAAATATGCTGGCAAAAGTAGCGACATCCCCGGGCACGCTATATTTGGGTGTTTTACCTTCCCCCCTTCTGAATGAGGCGATGCTGTGCTGCGATCCGTGGGAACTGTGAGCTATCTTAGTGGTATATTTAGAGGAATATTTGCCCGTGTAAACGACCCCTCAGTTTTCTCTGGAGTTTGCTTGAAACTATGGAGAAAACGGTCATGTGAACAATTCATCTGCACTGGATTTGGGGGTGGGGAAGAAGGACAAGCACTGTCTGAAACGTTGCCATCCCCCCTCCTTGGTGCCACTTCTCATTCCAAAGGCAGAAGAACCCCAGTGCTAGTCACTCTCTCTGAGGTCAGAATGCCTGGCAAGCCCCACCATTGTGAGGCTAGCTGCCTGTTCTGACTTCAGAGAGAGCAACTAGCGCTAAGGCTTTGCTTTCAGGGAGCTCAGCATCAAGCCTTACATATGAGTACAGTAGGGCCCCCGTATCTGCTGATTCATTATCCACTGATTCAGTTATCCACAGGACACAAAACAGCATGCCTATCATAGAGTCTTCCTAGAAAATGCCTAGAGAGGCATCCTCTCTAGGCATTTTCTAGGTCCTCCAAAGTAAACTCTATGGTATTTTAAACCAGAAGTCCCATTATTTTCAATGGCGTTCATTGTTATCTGCAGTTTTTGGTATCCATGGGGGCCCACGGAACCAGTCCCCCTGCAAATTGTTACATTGGGTACTTACCGTGAAGGTACTTTCTGTAGGATAGATGGCAGGAACAATCCGTGAGTATTGGGAACCTAGGACCGCCCAGCTCGAGCAGGAAGTAGCGCAAAGCCTCTTGGGAGATTCCAGTTCTTTGTTCCCAGTCCTCCTCTCCCACGAGGCCAGTTCTCTGACTAGCATAGCCCTGTAGAAAAAGGTAGAAAAGACTCCTCCCTGTTGAGAGAATGATGCATGATACATTCATGGTTAGTGCCCCCTTGTACCCCCTTCACAGGCTCGTATGTCAGTCACGGGGCGGGCCGGATTGTTCCTGCCATCTATCCTACAGAAAGTACCTTCACGGTAAGTACCCAATGTAACATTCTGTAGGTTTAGATGGCAGGAACAATCCGTGAGTATTGGGACGTGCCATAGCCCCTTATCTTCCCTGGGTGGGAGTGACTGAACTCGAGTTTCAGTGTTGGTGTGCCACCTCGTGGAGGACTCTTCTCCCGAAGATGGCATCTGATGACTTGAATTTGTCCACCTTGTAGTGGCGGATGAAGGTGGATGGAGTAGCCCATGTCGCGGCCCTGCAGATTTCGTCAATGGGCGCGTTCGTTGAAAAAACTGCCGACGTTGCTGCTGACCTGGTGGAGTGTGCCATCACCCCGGATGGACGTGGTATGTTCGCGGTGTCGTAGGCCAGGAAAATGCACGCTTTGATCCAAGTTGCCAGGGTCTGTCTAGACACCTTAGCACCCATTGATGCGGGTGTGAATGATACGAACAGTGAGTCGCAGCGTCTGAATTCCGCTGTGCGTTTAATGTAGATCCTCAAGGCCCTCCTGACGTCCAACTTGTGCCACAGTTTCTCTGTCGGGTGAGATGGTCTGGGGCAGAAGGAGGGCAGGATTATTTGTTGCGATACGTGGAAGTCGGAGATCACCTTCGGTTTGAAAGATGGGTCGGGTCTGAGGTACACGGCGTCCTCTTCGAAAGAGCACAGGTGCTCTCTGATAGACAGCGCCGTGAGCTCTGACACTCTCCGGGCTGACGTGATTGCCACTAGGAAGGCCACCTTAATTGTCATTACTCTTAAAGGGACCCTTCTCAGGGGCTCGAAGGGGCTTTTGGTTAATTGGCGGAGCACCAGTGAGAGGTTCCATGACGGGAATCTGTGGTGCACTGGTGGGGATATGAGGGTCGCCCCTCTCAGGAACCTTCTGATGTGTGGGTGTGTTGAGATTCTGTTTCCCTGTGGGCACTGTATGAATGCTGCCAGTGCGGCTACCTGCCTCTTCAGCGTGTTGGGTCGGAGGCCCTTTTCGAGGCCTCCTTGCAAGAATTCCAGGACGTGTTTTGTCGAGGCTTTCAGTGGGTTTATCTGTGCGGCTGCGCACCATTGCGAGAACACTTTCCAGGTTGCTTGGTATATCCTCCTCGTTGACGGCCTGCGTGAGGCCAGGAGGGTCTGTATTACATTGTCTTCGTATCCGCAGGCCCTCAGTGCTCTCCGCTCAATCTCCAGGCTGTCAGCTGGAGCCACGACACGTCGGGATGTGCCACTGGACCCTGTAGGAGGAGGTCCTGGCGTGGAAAAAGCCTCATTGGTGTCTCGACCGACATCTCTGTCAGGTCGGAGAACCAAGGTCGCCGTGGCCAGTGTGGGGCTATCAGGACCACTTGTGCTCTTTCCGCCCGGATTTTCCTGCACGTTTTCCCTATGAGGGGAAATGGGGGGAACAGGTACAGGAGGCCTATTGGCCACCGGGATCGAAGAGCATCGGTTCCCTCCGCTCCCGGGTGGAAGAATCTGGTGAAGAATCGGCTTAGTTTCGCGTTGAGGTGAGACGCGAACATGTCCACTGACATTTCCCCGAACCTCGCTTGGATGTGATTGAATGTCTCTTGGTTCAGTTCCCACTCTCCTGGGAGAACCGTGTGTCTGCTCAGGAAGTCCGCTTGAGTGTTGACTTCCCCTTGTAGGTGTTGGGCCGTCAGGGACAGTACTGTCCTTTCCGCCCAGAGTAGTAGAGTTACTGCCTCCGAGTGTAGTGACCTGGATCTGGACCCGCCTTGTCTTGCTATGTACGATCGCGTCGTTGTGTTGTCTGTGAGCAGCAGCACATGCTGTCCCCTCAGCGTGTCGGAGAAGTATTCCAGGGCCAGTCTGGCTGCCCTGAGCTCCAGCCAGTTGATGCTGTGTTCCTGTTCGGCTCTTGACCATAGGCCTTGCACTGCCATGTCCTGACAGTGTGCCCCCCATCCTCGGAGGCTGGCATCTGATGTCACCACCACTTGTTGTGGTACTGACAGCGGGGATCCTTTGGATATGTTTTCTGTCCGTGTCCACCAAGTGAGGGAGTGTCTCACTGTGGGCGGGATATCTATGGCGAACGTCTCTTTGCGGGATATGCTTTCCTGGTGGGGGAGTAGTAGGGCCTGGAGAGGTCTGGAGTGAAACCTCGCCCATGGGACCACCTGTATGGCTGATATCATAAGCCCGAAGAGTCGTGCTAGCGATGCGATCTGGGCCTTCCGCCTTCCTCTTGCTATTGTGGCTTCCTGCCTGATGGCCGACTGTCTTTCCGTGGACAGGGCGACGGAGTAGGACGCTGTATCTATCTGAACTCCTAAGTGGACTATGGATTGGGCTGGCATTAGGGTGCTCTTTCTGAAGTTTATCATGAACCCGTGATCCTGAAGACACCTTATGGTTATCTCCAGGTCTCTGAGGGCCTTGTCCCTGGATGGCGCTCTTAAGAGGATGTCGTCCAGGTAAGGGTACAGGTGTATCCCTTTGGTCCGCAGGTGGGCGATTATCACCACCATCACCTTGGTGAATACCCTTGGTGCTGTCGCGAGTCCGAAGGGGAGTGCCCGGAACTGGTAGTGTTGGTCTCCGAACGCGAATCTGAGGTATCGTCTGCTTTCTGGGTGCATCTGAATGTGTAGGTATGCTTCCGATAAGTCGAGGGAGGCCAGGAAGTCTCCTTCCTGCACCGCCTCCCTTATGGACGATAGCGTTTCCATCTTGAAGCGCTTGTAAGTAATGAAGGAGTTTGTAAACTTGAGGTCTAGTACGGACCTTAGGCTTCCATCTTTTTTTGGTACTGTGAAGAAGTAAGAGTACACCCCTAAGAAACGTTGCGTGTCTGGTACTTCTTCTATGGCTTGTATCTCCAGTAGGTGGTTTATTGCTGTCCACAAGTTCCGTGCCTTCTGGTGGTTGGAGGGGACGGGTGCGGGTAGGAATCTGTTCCTGGGTCTTGCGTTGAGCTCTATTTTGTAACCGTGGGCGATCGTTTCCTGCACCCACCTGTCCGATGTTGTGTTTAGCCAGACGTCCAGGAACCTTGACAGCCTTCCCCCCACTGGAGATTTTTCCGAGTCAGGCTTGTTGTCGGGAGGAACCCCGCTGTGGCTGGGTTCCCCCCCCCCCTGCGGCTAGGGGGATGGCTGACGAAGGGTGTGTGGCGAATGACATAGTTGGTTTTAGCCCATGCTGGTCTACTGGACCTGTAGTCTGTTCTTCTTCCATTTCCCCTATAGTGGCGAAAGGAAGAGTTAAATGAATGTGGCCGTCGAAAAGGCTTCTTGATTTGCTTTCGGCCCGAGGAGGGCATGGCCTGTTTCTTGTCCTTCGTCTCTACTAGGATGTCCTTGAGTGCCTCCTCGCCAAACAGTTTTGTCCCTTTGAAAGGTGCTGTGGCCAAGGCGTTTCTAGACTTGCCGTCCGCATCCCATTGTTTCACCCATAGTGATCGTCTTGCCAGGTTGGCTGCCCCTGAGGCCCTGGCCGCGTATGTTAATGAGTCCTGAGATGCGTCGGCAATGAAATGGAGTGCTAGACGGATTCTGCTGAAGGCCTTGTCCAGTGCGCCAGTGTCTAGTTCTTCTGCTTCCATGATCTCTTGCAGCCATATTATGGCGGCCCGGGAGATCAGGGCTGTTGCCAGTGTGGATCTGATACCGAAGGCAGATGCATCGAATGATCTCCTCAGTGCAATATCAGCCCGTTTCTCGTCTGAGTCCTTAAGGGCGCCGTCTCCTTCCCTGGGCGCTAGTGAGTTGGACACCATGGATACAACCGGCCGGTCGACCACTGGGGTCCTTAATTTGTCGAGTGTCTCCTTGGGGAAGTTGTAGAACTTCTGGGCAGCTGACATGCCCCGCCTTCCCAAGGCTGGCTTGTCCCACTCCTCTGCCACCAAGTTCCAAAAGGATCTTGGAAAAGGGAAGAGTGGCCTCTTCGACTTACTTGACGGCATCAGTGCTGCCGCCCTCTCGCTCTTGGGAGCATGAGGGTCTTCCGTTGTGTCTTCTTTAGCAGTAGGGGGGCAGATCCCCAATGCTGACAAGGCCCTGCTGAGAAGGTATGGGAACTTATCCCCTTGGAAAATTCTGTCCGCTGCCTCGTTGTCTGAGTTATCGGAGTCTGACAATTCCCCCTCCTCCCTGTCAGGAGTCCTTGCCCCATCGTTGTCCGCCGTGTCATCCAGGTCTGGGATGACGTGCGTGAGGAGGTCCTCCCCTTCTGAGGCTCCATCCGACTCCTCAGATGAGTGCCTCGAGGGTGGCTCCTTTCTCTTTTTACCTGTGGGGGGAGCTGCAGGGGTTTCCCTTTGTTTCCCCTTGTCCTTCCCGGTCGGCCGACTAGGGGGGGGGGGCTTGCTTTTCCTTGGGATGGGTGTTTTTCCCCTTTCCTTACGCTTCCTCAGTAACTCTGCTAAGCTCGGGGTTGGCTCCTGTTCCTCCTCCTGGTCAGACAGGAGTGCTTCGGACAACATTGCCAGGGCTATTTTGATGGACTGTTTCTTAGCCTTGGCTTCGTTCTCCTTGCTCTTCCCCCGCTCTGGGACTCCCTCCTCCCCCTCCCGGGTGACTAGATCCTTGGGGTTCCCAATGGCATCTGGGTCATCGGGCTGAACGGGCTCTTCCCCTTTGTCTGGGGTGTCCCAGTACTCATCCCCCTCCCCTTCGCTAGAAAATTCCAGAGTGTCCAGGATAAGCCTGGACCTAGAAATCGCCGCTTCTCCTACCTTGTCCTGCGTCTTCTCCTGGGTCTCATCTTGCAGGTCGGGGTATTTGTGGGAGTTCCGGGGGGGCAGGGAAGAGACCTCGGCCCCCGCGGTCCCCTGGCCCTCGTGGTGCTTTCCGTCCCTTTGCCACCACTGGATTAGGGCTCTGGGCGCGCTCAGAGAGCGGCCACTGGCCAGGGCCTTTTCTGCCGCCTGTGCTGCCCGTCGTTGGGGGACCAGGGCTGGAATGAGGGCGGCGGCGGCGCTCGTGGAGGGGAGCTCGTGGTCGCCATTGTGAGCGCCAGCGCGCCCTTCAGCTCCTTTCTTCTGCTGCCTCTTGGCGCCCTGTTTGGCGCTTTCTGCAGGCCCCCTGATGCCTCCCATCTCCCCTGACTCCAACAAGAGTGGGGAGTCGCGTGCGGCTGCCGCTCTTCTGGCTCGTGGCAGGACAGAGAAGCGCGCGAGGGCGCGTGCGGCGGTAGCGTGCGGGCGCCGCCGAGCGTGGCGCGATCGCGGCTGGGGGGGGGAAGCGATCGCGGGGAGCCACGCGGGTCGCGGGGGGCTGGAGAAGGCAGCCGCGCGGGTCGCGGGGGAGCCGCGCGGGTCACGGGGGGCTGGAGAAGGCAGCCGCGCGGGTCGCGGGGGGGCTGGAGAAGGCGGCCGCGCGGGTCGCGGGGGAGCCGCGCGGGTCGCGGGGGGGCTGGAGAAGGCGGCCGCGAGGAGCCGCGCGGGCCGGGAGGGATGTCTGGGGGGGGGGAGGGCTCGTCCGACTCCGCTGGGGAGAAGGGAGGGAAGAGGCCGAGCGGGGAAAAGGCACCGCCGGGTAAGGAAAGGGATCGCCGGCTGGTGAGGGGAAGAGCGGCAACTCGGCAAGTCTCCAGGGGTGAGGGGGGGGGAGAGGCCGAGCGGGGGAGGGCGCCGCTGGGGCGGAAAGTGGTTGCCGGGCGGGCGAAAGGCCGCCTGAGGTGAGGGTAAGGCAGAGAGGATAAGTGTGGGAAGAGGGTTTTTTTTTTTTTTTTTTTTTTAAAAGCAGTAGGAGCAGCGGAGGGGGAGGGTAGAGTCGGGGTGTGCAGGGAGAAGAAAAGGATAAAAGTGAATAAAAATGGCGATACCAATCCGGAGGAGTTGGGAAAACCTGCTTCGCTGGGCTGAGCAGGAAGTAGAACTGGCCTCGTGGGAGAGGAGGACTGGGAACAAAGAACTGGAATCTCCCAAGAGGCTTTGCGCTACTTCCTGCTCGAGCTGGGCGGTCCTAGGTTCCCAATACTCACGGATTGTTCCTGCCATCTAAACCTACAGAAATGGGGGTCCTACTGTAACAGCTTTGAATGGAAGCCAAGTGCTTCACTGGGAGTAAAAATCCAAATGCAGATTGGGTTTTGGCAGGTATGGCACTTAAATCTGGGCCAGGGTAGTCCAAATTCCATGCACTGCAGCTCAAAGCCAAAGTACAGTTGTCCCTTCACATTCACTGGGGTTTGGTTCCAGGATCCTCTGTGGATACCAAAATCTGTGAATACTCAAGTCTCATTATATGCAATGGCACAGCAAAATGGTGTCCCTTATATAAGATGGCAAAATCAAGGTTTGCTTTTTGGATTATTATTTTTCAAGAATATTTTCAAGCCGTGAATACTTAAATCCGTGGATATGGAGGGACAACTGAGTCTTGATTTCATCCAGATTTTTACCCTCTGTGTAGTCAGACACTTAGACAGATCATTCTCTACCTGCATCAACAGCCCTACAAGCTTGCTAGCTAAAACATCCATGCCTCTACTACATCAAGTAACTATTATAGATCTTGGCAATGTTACCTTTTTTTGCACCACAACTCTCCAGAATCCCCCAGCCAGCATCACCCAAATCTGATTTTGATTGCCAATGTGGTGCACCATGATACTACTGTATAGCAGTTGCCATGTAAGTCATAAAGAAGCAGTCCTTCTGGCATGGTACTTCTCATAAATCATCTTTAAATTTTACACAAAATATTTGTTTTGGCTTAGAGAGAGCAAGAAAGAAGGAACCTGTCACTCATCAAATAAAGCAATTGCAAGCTCTTTTCACTGCTAGAAATATAGTCCATATTGGGCAAAACAGCTTTTATTGTGTATGAGAATAGGGATAGTTTGTTTACCAAATTCCATCCTAGGCTGACTGCCAAAAATCCATGTATTATTGACTATCCAATTATTTTACCAGTCTACTCACACATAGCTAATTGTTTACACACATGAAACCCGAGAGCCCATTTTTAGGGCATACAGTGAAATGCAATGTGGGAAAGTCATCTGCAATAGAAGAGTCAGATAACAAAACAAAGTGAACAAAAAGTCTCCAGATATGCTTCACTGACATAAAAGGATGTTTTGTTCTGTCCTGGTAACCTGAGCTTTGCTGGATTAACCATGCCTTCACTAGGCAGGTAGAACCTTGCTGACTTTTCTTTGACATTCAGATGCACTGTAAGTCAGCACAGTTCAGCTATGATCAACAGATCTGCAGCACAGTGGAGTTCCATTTTACTTTAATACTATTAAAGTTGAATATACCTGGTAGTCTCCATTACTGACTATACTTAGGACAAGGGCAGCTCTACTATGAAGCAAAGTGATGCAACTGCCTCAGGTGGCAAGTGCCCTGTCCAATAGGACAGAACCAGCCGGGCCTGCACTTCCTAAACCACCCTGCTACCTTCAGGTGTCGGGGAGGAACCTGGTCCCCTCAGAGGTAGAGTTGAAATGAGAACCAACTACTGACTTCTGTACATGGAATGGAGCAGACTGCCATCTTGTCCTTTGCCTCAGGCAGCAAATGGTCTCAAGTCAGATATGACAGAGCCAAACTACAGAAGACACAGAATAGCTGACTGGATTTCACAGTATTTCAATTCCACTTTACAGCAATTACAAGCGTGGATGGAGTGGTGTGCTTTGAATTTGGAAGAGTTTGGAGTGGAAAGGGTCATACATCGTGTGTCCTTATCGCACTAGATTTGCTAGGGGGAGGGGTTTGGGTTTTTTTTCAATTGTGTAGATAAGCCCTGAGACAAAATGTAAGCATATCTGATGAAGTAGATTTACAGTAAGTATATGAAAGCTTATGCTACCAACTTCTACTTCTAAGTTAGTGTCAAAGGTACTACAAGATCCCTTTGTAAATGTAGACCTGTAACTCTAACACTATCACTTTTCTTCTCCTGTATGATTTTTAGTATCTTTGCCTGATGAAGCCAGTGAAGCTTCAAAAGCTTGCATGATGTATTTTGCAATTTTTTTGAATTTTGGTTGGTCAATAAAAGTATTGCTCTTTTGTGGATTTTGTATTTTGTTGTATTTTCCTACACTTCTGAAACCTCCTCAGCAGTCATGAAGATTAGCAACTTCTTTAAAATGAAGAAATAACACCGTCAGTGTTAGAAAGCCAGACACTGGAAACCATCATAGGGCTGTCTAAACAGTGAAAATAATCCTCAGAGAATGCAAGGAGACTACCTATCTTAATGGGATCCTGCATCCTTATGCCGTATTTGGAAGGAGGAGAGCCAAAAACATTAAAAACTCTGAAGGAAAAGCCTTAGTGGCTTTCCTCAGAGTTTTTAACAAACAGGGAAATGTGCATTTCTGCTTGTTGGGACAAGCAATTCACTTTGAATCGCTTTCCTATCAGAGAGGAAGCACAAAGCTGATTGGCTGGATGAGTGTGGGGGCAGGGCTTTCTGACAGGGCAAGCGCCCGGTGTTGCCATGTTGAGTTTTCACCTTAGCAAACACTAAGGTGAGAAAACGGAGTGGTTTTTTTTCTTTTTTTGGAAGGGGAAAATATCACTCCAGTGCACAGTTGAAATAATGTTTTTAAAAGAAGTTCAATGGCGGCAGATTACAGTAGGTGAAAATGCAAGTAGTTTACCTGCAACCACCATGCAAAGCTTTTGGGGGGGCCAAAAAACCATTAAGACAAATTGCAGCTGCTGCGATTTGCCATTACTGCGGAGCAATCCGCGGTTTTTTGCCTTGTATAGATGGACGCCATATGTGAGTGCAGTAAAAATAGCCCTCACTTTTAGAACATAAACTCATCCTATCAAATTTCTAATAGAATTCCAGGTGACTATTTTTCCCTATAACTAATGAATGGCAGTTTATGACATAATTTGGACAGTTATCACAAAATAAATAGTCAAAGGAACAGTGCTCTGGAACCAGTGAAAACTAAGCTCAACGACAGTGTCTATCTGCAGGTTAATTCACTTGATAAATGGAACTAATGCGGTGACAATTTCAGCATTATAAGTCAACAAGTGTTACACTTTCTAATCAAAGGGCGGGGAAGGGAAAATGCAGTTTAAGACTACAGTATCACTTTATTTATTTTGTCTCCAAACTCATTTTCAGCTCAGGCTGGCACTTCAGAAAGAAGACAGTCCATGGGTGTAAGGAAAACAATAGTATTTTTCATTGGGAAAGCCATCATACTCAATACATGTTTAAAGATAAGTTTATTTTATTCCTGTTGCTCATGCCCCAGTGTGGGAAAAAAGGAGGTTCAAAAATGGTAGTCACCATTTTGCCAGCTTGCCACAGGAATGAACTGATCATGAAATGTACCTGCCTGCTGTAGATACTGGGGATTTTAAGAGCTAAAGTTATGGTAGAACTAAGAATAAGCTAACAGAAATTATGTTATTTACTCCCCTTCTAAAGCTTAGTTTTCCTTGGTTTCTCAAGCAGGTTAGACAATTTAAAAGCAGGCATAAAAATAAACAGTCCATTTTTAAAAAAAGTTACTAGACTAAAAGCCTCATTAAAAAGAAAATACACACAGAACCCAAACTACAACCAGTAATGAAAAAAAGCAACACCAGAATTTAAACTCTACTACAAAGGCACATATACACATACATATATGCACATATACTCACACACATGCATTATGGGAGACCGCCAACAAACACCACCTGCTGTAGGCTGTATTTCAGAAGAAGGAACTGGCAAAACCATCACTGGGTATTCCTGGCCTAAGAAAGTCCTTTGAAATCTATGGGGTGTCACCATAAGTAAACAGGTGGCTTGAAGGCACATACATACACACACACATTCAAGGTCTTTAAGCATTAATAGCTTGATCTGTCCTGTTTTTAAGCTGCACATGGTATTTGTGAAGTATAGTGTCCCTTAGTTCAACGTAACTCAATCTGAGGCCTCTAGGTGTGTTCAATAGTAACTCCCATCATTCTAACACTCCATGAGCAATCATAGTTGGAATCCATAGTTGGAATCCAAAGTCTTTTGCTGGATCTTATCATTCTTTTTTTTCCTGTGTTCCTCACCTACAGGTTAAATGCTTCCTTGGACTCCCAGCATCCAGGGTTATTTGGCTGAAACAATTGCCAGGCC
This sequence comes from Gambelia wislizenii, assembly GCA_030847615.1. Classification (NCBI taxonomy): domain Eukaryota; kingdom Metazoa; phylum Chordata; class Lepidosauria; order Squamata; family Crotaphytidae; genus Gambelia; species Gambelia wislizenii. The sequence continues at coordinate 132,158,855 of JAUMIR010000003.1, forward strand.
CCCAAATGCCTGAATGGGTCCACTGTCTACTATTTCTTCATTACTGCAATATCTGGTCAGCTGCAAGATAAATTAGGTTTCACTTCAGTTCAGGACTCCAACATGCTACTAAATTGAAATAACGGAAATCATCTAGTGTAGTATGATATAACTGGATTTCTTGGCATGGAACCCCATATACCTGTACTATATAAGGAATATTTTCCAACTGTTTCCGTTACTGGTGTGAAAGATGAACTATGAGTGTTGACTGACTTGGACATCTCCGCTATTAAGTATTTACCTCAGAACAACCTTTGTTCCCGTTTTTTTCTTGAATGTTTTTATAATTAGTTTCAAACTTTTAGATCATAGCACTATATTGCAAAATGCCACACATTCAAGTTTAATCGGCACTTTAAAAGGAAAAGGAAAGAAAGGCACTATGAGAACATTCACAGAACTGCCTGGTGGTCAGAGATTTATTAGGTGATGCTGTTCCCTTGCTTCACCTGCCAAAGAGTCAATAAATCATTATCCTCCATTATTATCAGTATAGGATTAACTCAGGATTTTAAAAGGTGCATAATGACTGATACCAATTCCATTTCAAAGTTAATTTCCAACCAGCTTTCTCCCCTCCCTACTTTTAGATCACTTGCTTGAACTGAAATGATTTTCACACCCTCTCCTCTTCCCTGCAGGCAGCTTTGGTTAGCCCTTTTTGTTTTAAATTCAGGACACAGAGGTTTCAAACAACCAGCTAACCCTGTTTCCAAATAGTCGAACAATTTAGAGCCAGTCTGATATCTAAATATCATGGAAACCATGCAGAGGAAAGCCTAAAAATATGACAGTAAACAAGCAGCTATCCAATGATGTACATGTTTCCTGAATGTTGCTGTGTACTTTCAAGTCATTCCCGTAAATTGACTCTAAGGGGAACCTATCATAGGTATTCTGGGGTCAGGATTTGTTCAGAGGTGGGTTGCCTTTGCCTTTCTCTGAGGCTGAGACAGTGTGATTTGCCCAAGGTCACCCAGTAGGTTTCCATGGCCAAATAGGAATTCAAACCTTGATCTCCAGAGGCTCTAATGTTTCAATAACCCTCAAGAAACTATTACAAGAAGAAGCGGGAATGATTCTGTTCAAATGAACTAACAGCATTTATGAAGAATAAATATCACATTAAACATACTACTATACAACCAGACAGATACAAGTATGTGAAGTTTGGGACAGGGTATTCCTTTCCATTTCCATTTCCCTAGGACAAAATTTTACTTTTTCCAGGGGAAACGTTAAAAAGAAAAGTATAAACACACAAACTCCTGATGAAATATTTTCTCCTTCATAAAGAGTGAAAAAATCCTTGCTAACAGAAAGTTTTATTCAATCCAAATTAAAAAAAACTGTATGTAAGATATTCAACAGAACAGAAGAACAATATTCTTGTGCATACTGTTGATACATATACTGTAATACTCAAATCCAAGCTATACAGTATTTTGTATTTAAACAAATGCTGCCGTTTTAATGAGAAAAGCACCTTGTGATGATAATACACTTATTGAGGAGTTCTATATTTTCAGTTTTCAGTCATTCAGTTATTGTTGTTGTGGTATACCTTCAAGTCGTTTCCAACTTATGGCAACCCTAAGGCAACCCTCTCAAAGGGTTTTCCTGGCAAGATTTGTTCAGAGAGGGTTTGCCTTTGTCTTCTTCTGAGGATGACAGAGTATGATATGTCCAAAGTCACCCAATGGGTTTCCATAGCTGAGCAGGAATTTGAACTATGGTCTCCAGAAATGTAGTCCAACACTCAAATCACAACAACATGCTGGCTATTACACCCAAATATAAAGCATAGTTCCTAAGATTATGACTCTATGAAACTGTTTGTGTCTGAATAATGCACTTTATTTTTATTGCAAAAATTTATAGCTTGTTTTCATTTCTTCCCTATTTCTCAAGATGGCTATATCTAGAATGCATTTGCTGATGGAGAACAGAGTGCAGCAGTTTGCAGCTCTTTCTTTAGTGCAGAGCATACCCACAATTATGCTTGTACAACACTAACAGCTTACATATATTCTAGGATTTCTAGGATTGTTTTTAGACCTTTTAGGAGCTTTAAAAAGAGTATTTTAATGTGTTTTAAAATTGATTATCTGTTTGTAATTTTAACTGGTATTTATTTGTTCATCACCTCAGGAGCCCTTTGGGCTGGGAGGCAATACAGAAATACTTTAAATAAACAAAATATAACTTTTATTATTTATTGTTTATTTGTTTATTTTATTGTTTATTATTTTATTATTTATTATTATAATATTGTTTATATTATAATATTAGATAGATAGATAGATATAATATATAGATATAATTCTTTTGGGTATGTTGCCATTTCCAGTATGCTGATTGGCTGCTTAGGAAACTAACCAACCAATCAAAGCTTGGTTGGGCAGCCAATCAGCACACTGGGGGTGGGAACATGAGGACTTTTTAAGTGTTTTCTAAACATGGAGTTTAAACATGGAGGAGGTGTGAGTAGTATTGAGGGGGATGTGGCATGGTGTGTGTGCGCGGGGGGTGGCGGCGAGGGGCGGCAAGGAGCGTAGCGGGTGTGGGTGGGGAGGGTGGTGAAGAGCACAGTGATGGCGTGGCGAGGGCGGCGAGAAGCACGTTGGGGGTGGGGAGGATAGCGAGGAGTGTGGCGAGGGTGGCGAGGAGCGCGGCGGGGGTGTGGGGAGGGCACTGAGGAGCATGGTGGGGAGGATGGCGAAGAGTGCGGCGGGGGAGGGCGGTGAGGAGCGCGGCAGGGAGGTGGTGAGGGTGGCAAGAAGCACGGTGGGGGTGGGGAGGGCACCGAGGAGCGCAGTGGGGGAGTGGGAAGGGTGGGGAGGAGCACGGTGGAGGTTGGGTGGGGAGGAGCACGGCGGGGGTGGGGAGGGTGGCGAGGAGCACAGGGGGGGTGGCGTGGGTAGGGCGGTGAGGAGTGAGGTGCTGTGGGGGGCAGCGGTGGCATGGGGAGGAGGGCACGGTGGCACAGGGGGGCGGGTGTGAGTGTAGTGCACACCATGGATGGGTGTGTAGCGTGGGCGGGGACAGTGTATGCTACGCCAGGTATAGCTAATATATATATATATATATATATATATATATATATATATATAGTATAATATATATTATATTATAATATTGTTTATTATTATTTTATTGTTTATTGTTTATTATTATTTAATAATAATATAACATCTATCTGTAAATGGGGCAAAATAAGGCAGGGAAATTTAGACTGGGAAAGCAACACACAGGAAAAAAAAGTTTACCATCCCCATTATGACACCTTGTGATTTTCCCTTTAAAATATATGCACAAGACATCTACCCCTAAATCTCAAAACATCTTGTCTATTTTAGTCCTTAGTAATATGGGTTTTGAAAGCACAAAGATGGTGCAATTGATGTTTTACACACACACACAACTGGAGCGAACAGGTTGGGAAAGACTGGCTTACACTAATGCAGAGAGATTACTTCTGGTAATCTGTTTTAGAATGTTTTAATGTATACGATTTTAAATGAGAATGCCTCATTATGCTATCAGTTCTCTGAAGACATGACAGCCTGTATTTGTAAGCAAGACTGAGAAACAAGCAAGCTGTGGCTACCAGGAGAATGTGCTCCATCTGACAAAGAAAGCTGAAACATGTAGTTATTATTACCCATTACACATACATGAATTTTCTGCTGTGGCTAAACTGTGCTGTCAAGAAGTGGGTTACACTAATCATAGAATCATAGTTGGAAGAGACCACAAGGGCCATCAGGCCAACCCCCTGCCATGCAGGAATACACAATCAAAGCATTCCCGACAGATGGCCATCCAGTCTCTTTTTTAAAAACTCCAAAGAAGGAGACTCCACCACACTATGAGGCAATGTATTCCACTGCTTAACAGCTCTTACTGTCAGGAAGTTCTACCCAATGTTTAGGTGGAATCTCTTTTCCTATAGTTTGAACCCATTGCTCCATGTCCGAGTCTCTGGAGCAGCAGAAAACAAGCTTGCTCCATCCTCAGTATGACATCCCTTCAAATATTTAAACAAGATTATCATGTACCCCTCTCAACCTTCTCTTCTTCAGACTAAAGATACCCAGCTCCCTAAGCCGCTCCTCATATGGGAATGGCTTCCAGATCTTTAACCATTTTGCTTGCCCTCCTCTGGACACCCTCCAGCTTCTCAATATCCTTCTTGAATTGTGGAGCCCAGAACTGGACACAGTATTCTAGGTGAGGTCTGACCAAAGCAGAATAGAATGGCACTATTACTTCCCTTGATCTAGACACTATACTCTTACTGATGCAGCCTAGAATCGCATTGGTTTTTTTAGCTGCTGCATCACGCTGCTGACCAGAAATGACACTAAAGACCATAATTTTTTTAGCAACTGTTATCAAAATATAGATTATAACCAAGCCTAACACTGACATGAATTCAATAATTTTATATGATTGCCAAGGCTTTTTGGTTTCAGTACCAGAGATATATTTTTGATATTTGTTTTAGTATGCTTTTTGCAGGTCATGTTAAATGAACTCTTAAGTTCCTATATATATGTCAAAACCCTCCAGTTGCAGTACTAGAGATATATTTCTCATATATGATTGTTTTAATATCAGCATTAGTATGCTTTTATGCTGGTGATACTTGTTGGTATGTACTGCACTTGTTAAGATTGCAGTGGCCATTGGCTTCATCCAAATGAAATGTGGCCCTTCAGAGAGAGGATAAGACCAACTACTTACTTTCAGCACCCAAAATAATGCAAATGTACAGCCTGTGTGGCTAGAAAAGAGTCATGAAAATGTGTTCACAACACTTGTGAAATACAAGAAGCTGGAATGAAGGTGAAAAGGTTTTCCAGTGATTTGGACTGGAGATACATTTGCCCCTGGGCTATTAATACTGACATCTTATTATAATGGACTAATGAGTAAAAACTAAGTGGTATTTTAGGACCTAAGGCCTAAATTCAATTGTCAGTGTCAACCAAAGTAGACTCATTAAATCAGTGGAAGCCATGTAAGGTTTGACTTACAAAGCTCCAACTGATTCAGTGGGTGCTTTCTCCACACTACGCAAATAATCCAGTTTAAAACTGGATTATTTGCCACGGCTCCTTCCTATGGAATCCTGACATTTGTAGTTTGGTGAGGCACCAGCATGCTTTGGCAGAGAGGGCTCAAGACCTTGTAAAACTACAAATCCCAGGATTCCATAGAAAGAAGCCATTGACAAATAATCCAGTTTCAAAATGGATTATTTGTGTAGTGTGGATTTGGCCTAATCATGACTAACATTTGGGCATAGGCCTAAAGCTTTAGATAACTAGAGGGCGGGAGAACAGTTTGAACAAATATGGGAGATTACAAAAAGACAGAATATTCCGTCTTCTGATCAGATAATACAGAAACTGAATCCTTCAAGCCCAAGGTTTTTCCTTTTTTCAGATTATAGATGTGCTAACTACATTGAAAAGAAAATATACTGTAATTCAGTTCACAATTTCCTAATATAAGAAATATTTTTGTCCACAACTAATAAAGGCTTGATATTTAATATTTAAAATATGAAGAACAAAGAGTATGTAGTCAATGTGGCATTGTGAATGTTGGCCTATGATTGGAGATCAGGGTTCAAATCTCCACTCAGACATAAAAACCCACTGGGTGACCTTGGGCAAGTCACATAGTGTCAGCCTCAGAAAACCCTTTGATAATTTCGCACAGCTTCCTTGCAAGGCTAATAGCACACAGGGAAGTGTCCTGGAATATAAAATCCCCCCTTAAACTGAATCAGACTATTGGTCCATCTAGGCTGGTATTGTCAAATCTGATGACAGCAGCTCTCCAGGGTTTCAGGCAGGATTCCTTCCCAGCCCTGCATGAAGATACCTGCTATTCCTCCCATCCATGCACTAATCAATTGTGACCTTGCTTAGCTTCTGAAAGAAAATTGGGTTCAGGGTGATATGGTGGTGTATAATGATGGGTATTCTGGGAGCACCATAGTTCTGTTCTTTGGGTGCACTTCCAGAAATTATACCATTAGCACTTCCAGGTCACCATTATTTGTCCAGCCCGTTCCTTTAATTTTCTAACCATTATAAATCAGTGCTGTTTAAAATGGTGGTCTGTGTACTGGTGTCGCTCCAAGAGCTGTTGGCTGCTGGTCTGTAGTGAGTTTCTAGGAAGGAAAGTAACAGTTGTAGCCAATGACCGTAAGTATGTTGCTGGTTCCTGGCACATGTCAGGGGAGGGCTTGCCAGTCACCATTACCAGATAACTTAAGATGGTCTATACGATAAGTAACCAAATTTGGAGACAGAGAGTGTTACCCCATCTTATTAGAATAAAATTTCAGAAGTGTTGCACCATATGTAATTAACAGGAAAAATTAACTTATCATAGGACATGACGATAGCCAAGAGCATAAGCAGGGAGCTCAGATAAATTCAAGAGAATAAATCTATCCGTGACTAGGAAGAATTTTTGTTGTTGTATGCCTTCAAGATATTTCCAATTTATGGCAACCTTAAGGCTATCATGGGGTTTTCTGAGGCTGAGAGTGTGTGACTTGTCCAAGGTCACCCAGTGGGTTTTCATGGCTGAGCAGGGATTTGAACTATGGTCTCTAGAACATCATAGTCCAACACTCAAACCACTATGCCACACTGGTTCCTAGGAACCAGTTACATTACACTTCTCTATTCCATATGGTAGAAATTAATAGGACTGGGTTCTCTCCATCTTATCCTACTGTGAGGTTTCCCTGGGGCATCTAGATGGCCAGTCATACAAAGCACTGGGCTGAAAGAGGCAGGCAACATTAGCAAACACATCTGCTAGTTTGAGCTACTCTTTGATATAATACAAAGACATTCTGTATATTTTAGAGATCATTAAGTCATCTGGAGAACATCATTAGAAAGTCTGAATGCATACAACCATTTCAAATTATAAAAGTCAGTACCTCTTAAGTCCAATATTAATGGACCATGGGCCTCGAGTTTTCAAACCTGCACTCATTTGCCAGATGGTATCAAAATATAGAACAGAGATGAAAAGCAGGCAGTCATGAAAGGAATCCAAGCAGCACATAAATACACAACCCCTGCTGCGTTGCCATCCCTCATTAGGCTTATGCAATGGCACTGGCTGAGGCTTGTTCTGTCACCACAAAACAAGTGGCTAGAGTAAGATTCATGAATATTTTCATATGTAAGCAAAGGTCAGGCGTGCTGCTTACAAACCACATATTTCCCTTTCATTTCAACATGCCAACAAGATGTCCTCTGTGGCAAACATTCAAGATGATGATACAGATTTTTATTCCCTTGCTCAGCCATTCTAAATACATGTCCTTATTCTCTTCAGTTATTCAGTTCAAATATTCATTCCATTATTTTAACAAGCTCAACATCAATTTAAAAAACACACATTATATTTAAAAAGCAACTACTGTGCTGGCAAATTTTGTTTTGTACTGTAAGTCAAAAAAGACAACTATAAAAAGATCAAAGAGTCTTATGGCACAAGAAAGACTAAAAAGTTTTATTTGGCATAGGATTTCATAGAATGCCATCTACCATTGGTTGGATGGATCTTTGTTACAACAAAACAAAAGAAAACCAGAGCCTTAAAGCTGCCATAAGCTCTTTGTTGTTTTTACCACAACAAACCTACATAGGCCATGATTACAACTCTGAAAACCTTTTATAAAAATAATAGCATTACAATATTTTCTCAAAAAAGAGGTGGCTACATGTAGCTCCAGGGTCAAATTTCACAGAAATTGTAGCACAATTATAAGATATAGTACACCACAAATACAATCTCTAATCAATAATTTAAAGCAAGTAGTAGTTACAAGATCATTAGCTTGCATCTGTTAATTTTCTCCCATTTCATTTTTATGCTCTGTGGATAAAGTTTGATTTAAAGGCCACCGATTATTAAAAAGTGGTTAATTCTTAACTAGGTTAAACTATTCTTAGCTCCTGTTAGGAGAAAAGCAAAGAAATAAGCAGTCATCTGGTGCATGATGGTAGAAACATTCTCCCAAAAACTATGGTAAGAATGGAAAGGGCTATGTACTGAGGCTTTTCAGGTGCTCCTCCTCACTTTGTGAGCTCCACATAAATCTATTCCTGAAATTTGGAAAGGCCCGTGGGAGTGACATTAAATGGGAAACAAGACACTACAGTCAGAAAGGGAATTTGGGAACTCCTTTGTCTGAGTGTGGAACCACTTTGTTGTTGCTGTGTGTCTTCAAGTTGTTTCTGACATATGGTTATCCTAAGGTGAATCTATCATGGGGTTTTCTTGGCAAGATTTGTTCAGAGGATGTTTGCCATTGCTTTCCTCTGAGGTTGAGAGAGTGTGACTTGCCTAAGGTCACCCTGTAAGTTTCCATGACTGAACAGGAATGTGAACTCTTGACTCCTGAGTCCTAGTCCAACACCCAAAGCACTATGCCATGCTGGTCCTAAATTTAAAAAGCAAGGGACATTATTTGCATCTTTCTGGATCCTATCATCTAAGTTTCCACTGAGGCCTGGGGGAATCATTTGTGCAGAATGGATAGCTCCAAGCACTACCAAACAAAAGGTCTTGTGCAACCAGTCCATCTTTCCTTCCTTCCTTGTCATTTTTTTCCATAGTAAGAAAAGGTGATAGCAAACCACAGGAGAGTTACAACAGGAAGTAGCTGGACATTTTGTAAAAGTCAGTGAATGAGGCATGACAACTGTACCATAAAAGCCTTGTCTGGGAAGCATTGTGTTCTCTGTGATCATACTAAATCACATTTGATTTCAAAAGGACTAAATAATTGCAGCAGGATAGGAGAATGAAGCCCAAGACATTTTAGGAAGATGTCATGGGATGGACATCTTTTAAGCTATTGTCAGTTACTGAAAGATCACTGATTTTGTAGAAACTTAGTATCAAAATTCTCCAGAGGACCGGCAAGAATATACAGTAGTCTTACAAACTTTAGCAGTCAATATAAAATACCTAGAAAATGATATCCAGCAATAGCTGAAGGAAGGGAGGATTATTTGGGCTCAGTCATCAGAACAGGAGGTAAAGAAGTCACCAGCAGAAGACTTTGGCCCTGGAGTTCATATATAACACAGGCCTTGTTCCAGCCCTTAGAAGATTTTAAGATGGGGGTGGGTGGGAAGGAACCGCAAGGTTTAAATTGAAACCATTTCACCCAACAAGCAGCAAACATATGGAACACGTTACAAGTAAAGCCACAAAAGTAAGTCACATGAATGTGTTCAACAGGCGACTAGAAATTTTTATGGAATGAAAAACATCACAGGGAGCGGGAAAGGAACAGATGTCAGAGAAGGAGATGGCTTATTGGGCCAAAGAATGAGGAGTGCATTATATAGTTCTGCCATCAATCTTTCTGAGTTTTCAAAGCATAACAATTGCCAAATTAAAGCGGTGGGAAATGCCTTTTTACTTGGCTTACATAAAAACTGTTGGAATACTAACTAGGAGCAAGAACTACCTAGATGTTCTCAAACAAAAGTTCTGATAGAAAAATCAGCTCATGAACACTGTGTGCAAGTTTTGTTGTTGTGTGCTTTTAAGTGTTTCTGATTTATGGAGACTCTACGGAGGTTTTCTTGGCAAGATCTGTTCAAAGCAAGTTTGCCTTTGCCATCCTCTGAGGCTAAGAGAGTATTACTTGCCCAAGGTCACTCACTCAGTGGGTTTCCATGACCAAACGGGAATTTGAGCTGTGGTCTCCTGAATCCTAGTCCAACAGCACTGCGCCATGCTGGTTCTTTGGAACACATTAGATAAATGCAAAGGGCTTTGAAAATCATGTCTACTTTCACACACCACTACCACACACTCTGCCTTTGGTAAGAACAAAGGCCTACTTCATCTGTCTTGCTAGGGATTCAGACTCAGAATTCTGATAATAGTTTCCAAGATTGGCTTTCATACTCCAACCTAAACTCTGTTGTTTGTATTTACTAGAGAGGACCCATAGGATTTACCTATGTTAACTCACCAGTCACTAAACAATTGAATATGTCTACTCTAGTTGGGACCAACCAACAGGATGCCAGCTTCCATGTGTTTATATCCCTACAGTCTATACAAGAGTGTTGCCTCCTTCTTTTATCCATTCCTCTTTTCCACTCAAGGTAAAAGGGAAATCTAGCACATCAGAGAGTGTGACTTGCCCAAGGTCACTCAGTGGATTTCCATGGCTAAGCAGGTATTCAAACCCTGGTGTCTAGAGTCATAGTCCAGTGCTCAAACCACTATGGCATGCTGGCTTGTTAGTAGAGGATTACTTCTTTAGGGATAGTAATCTGGGTGCAGGATACAGTAAAGCAAAGCCTCCAGCAGGCATGGCTCACCCAACTTCTGAACTGTGTACACTTTCAACAGAAGCCAAATTCACACTATGCAATTATAGCACTATTATTTCACTTTAACTGCCATGGTTCTGTTCTATGAACTCTTGGGATTGGCATTTGAGGGCAGAGCATTTAGAATCCTTAGACAGAGCACTCTATTGCCTCATCAAACTATAAAACCTAAGATTCTATAGGATGGAACTACTGTATAGCAATTAAAATGGAATAATAGTGCTATAAGTGTGCAGTGTGAATGGGCCCCAGCTCTTGGAATAGGTTGTTATTGTTGGCAGCATCATGGGAAATTCTAAAGAAGTGCAGACCAAAAAGCTTCCCCAAGCTCTGCCTCCCTTCCTACATAATGCAGGAACAAGATACTGTACTGCATTATGGGCAAAGGCTCAAGATGATGCTCTAAAGAATAAAATAGGGAGTGGGGCCATGCTGCCATCTGGAAAGACCCAAAGAGAACTCTTACTGGGTGAGCAGCTGTTAGCCTTCCCTTTTGTACAAAGTTTATGGTTCAAACATTTCCTGTGCAAGTGTTAATAATTACCACCTTACAAGATTAGGCATTCTGTTGTAATATGTATACACCTCAGGTCTGTAGACTCAAGCAAGCCTGTAAATTGAAATACTGTACAACTAGCATGTGTCTTAATGATTAACTGCAATGCAAAATGCTTCTCCCTTTACAGACTGCCATGTTACTATGACAAGAATGATCCATGATAATCAGCAAACTGTAATTCAATCTCCAACACACCTTCCTTTGTGCCTTTTCAGGGTAACCTCAAGATAATTCAGGAATCTAATGGTAATTTGTTACAGACATGGTTTTATGAAACTATTAATGTTGTAATAAAACGTGCATTGATATCAAATATATATCAATGCAAATATCACTGAGAAAGAAATACTTTGTTATTTTTCTCTACTACCATCATTTAAGAAATTCAGCCATTCAGGAGAGCACCAATATCATCATCATCATCATCATCATCATCATCATCAATATTAACCTTTATACCCCACCCTCTCTTTAAAGAGCTCACTCTCATTCTCCCTGCTTTGTCCTGACAACAAATCTTTAAAGTAAGGCTGCATCTGCACTGCAGAAATAATCCAGTTTGATAAATCACTTTATTGCCATGGCTCAATGCTATGGTATTCTAGGACCTGCAGTTTTCTGATATTTAGCCTTCTCTGTCAGAGAGCTTTGGTGCCACAGCAAACTATAAATCCTAGGATTCCATAGCATTGAGCCATGGCTTAACATGTATAGGTAGAACTGAACCTACATGAAGCCAATTTTCTAACAGAGTGCATTACTGCCTTGCTTACATATGCAACACTTCCTTAGTTTTTACCAGGAGTCTTTTTAAATGGAAATACAAATGATTTAATCTAAGCAATTATGCATATAAAATCTATCTATCTTTCTACCTGACCCTTACCATGCATACACACAACCTGTAATTGTTTGCTCTTCTGGAAGGCATAGAATTAAGCTTTCTTGACTGCAACAGAAAAAAACACAGTTGTTTGGACAAGATAGGTAGAACTGGGAAGGAAAAATCAAAACAAAGAAAAAGGAGAAAAAACTTGATCAAGCAAGGATTTGACCTCTTTAACATTTTTGCAAGTCTGACAGTCCAACACTACATCTCTATTCAGAATCAAGTCTCACTGACTTCCATGGGGCTTACTCTCAAGTAAGCAGGTACAGGACTGCAGTCTGAGTTTACACTGTTAGCAATGGTTTACTGGTTACTGAATGACCTTCGACAGCACCCAATGTACATTACCAGAAATAACTTCTCAGTGGGTCACTGGGACATTCCAGTGGCACACCACAGTCCACAATGGGTCAGAATTTGGTGTTCCAGCTTACAAAAAAAGGTCACCAAGAAGCAGCTAGAAATAACCTCCAGTGGGAGGAGAGATCGTTAAAAATAAGAACTTAGGGTGGGAAAAATTCAGGTGAGGGAGCAAGGTTCATCTATCTGGCCCTGATAGACTTTTATGCTATCCCTTTGCATCCCTTTACAGGAATTCAGCAGCAGACCCAAATCTGCCCACTGGTTTACCAACAGCTCACTTAGCCCTAACGCTGGCTTTATAGGTCTATTGCTAATATACAGTACAATTCCTGTATCGACAGATTCGGTATCCATAGATTTAGTTATCCATATCCAAAAACGATGTTCTCTCTAGGCATTTCTAAGTCCTCCAGTGTGATTCTATGGTCAACTTCCAGCCCAAACATACCACAGAATAGCACTGGAGGACCTAGAAATGCCTAGAGATATATTCTCTCTAGACATTTCCAGGTCCTCCAATACAATTCTCTGGTATGCTTGGGCTAGAAGTCATTCATCTCATTGAAAATAATAGGGTTCCCTATCATCCACAGTTTCAGGTATCCATGAAGAGTATCTTGGAGCATATCCCCCATAGAATAGGGGGTTCTACTGTATAGCAATCTCATACAGCATGTGCTACTTTTCCTAAGAAGAACTGCCACTTCAGAAGACTCCTGCAGATATTGTGAGCAGAAGAGCTGCCCTCAATAACTAGGGGGCTCTCACTTAACTCTTATTTCATTTGGAAGTAAGGAACCATGTAAATAGTGGTGGTCCTTGTGATGATATAAAGAAACTCTGTCAGAGAGTTTGGGAAAAGACTTGGAAAAAATACTTTTTGGTCTGCTACTCCCAGAATTCCTCAAATGTTGGTTGCAGGATTTCATGAGTTGTACTGTAATTTTAAAGAGTAACTTCCTGAAGTTTTGCTCAGTCCATACAAATCGACAAACTAAGGCTGCATCTGCACTACAAAACTAATCCAGTTTGACACCACTTTAACTGCCATGGCTCGATACTATGGAATTATGGGATTTGTAGTTTTGTGAGATATTTAGCCTTCTCTGTCAGAGCCCTGGTGCCACAACAAACTACAAATCCCAGGATTCCATAGGATCATAGAATTGTAGAGTTGGAAGAGACCACAAGGGCCATCCAGTCCAACCTCCTGCCAGTGATAGTTAAAGCGGTGTCAAACTGCACTATTTTTGTAGTGCGGCAGCAGCCTAAGACAACCAGGGTTTATATGGTAAAGCAACAATCATAAAAAAAGCTCCCCCCCCCAGGAAGTTTCTACAAAGAACTCTGCAATCAATTTCTTAACATATTCCCAGCACTTGAACATGAAACGGCTTCCATGCCTTTCAGCAAGAAATTCCAGACCAGCTAACACTGAATGAACTGTATTACTCAACAGTTAACTTCAACAACAGTTAGTGCAGACACATAAGAGTCTCCCATGTGGATCCAGTTGCAGGATCAAGGAGATAGCTGTTAAGTGAAAATGTACAGCAGTATTTCTAGATCGCAGCTTTCATAGCCATTTCCTTTATGTGTTGGCTTTCATAAAATACAGCAGAACACAGCACACTAAAGAAACTATGCTACAGAAAATTGCTACATTTATGGAAACGGCAATAATTTTTCTACCATACTAGGTTTACAAACAGGTGTCACAAAATCCACACAAGCTGCCCATTTTGCAATCGTTAGACAGATTAATATTCAACAAAATGAAAGCACAGAAAAATAAATATTTAGGTGTCTGAGTTTAAGGTGGAAAAATGCATAGGAACTCTACTTTTATTGAAGCAGCACAAAGACTACTAACATCCCAGTGGTTAATATAAGCAGCTGCATCCTCCTTGGAGGTCTTTTTTTTTCCTTAAAGAAAAAAAAAAAGCAAGTTGTTTACTTAGAGGGTATTTGGCCTCACAGAGAGGAGATTTTTTCTCTCTGAAATAAAAGGCCTGGCCTCTTTTTCAATTAAAAAGCAGTATACTCATCAGCCCAACAGAGCCAGCAAAAAGGGAAAAGATTAACCTTTGGAGCATCTACCGGTACCTTGTACAACAAATCCCTGTTTACCCTCTCCCTATCTCTCTATCTCCCCACAAACAATGGGGTGGTCACATTGGATTGTGCCTGAGAAGCTAAGGAACCCTCAGGGGCAATGAAGAGATTAAAATCAAAATGACATCCCCGAGTGACAGCAAACAGCGGAATTTGGGGCTTTAGTTGACTAAGCCTAACAAGGAATGCATAGTCCAGATATCAAATTCCACTATTTTTTTAAAAAAAAAGATATATGTTGGTCTAATATGAGGTTACAGCTCACTTGCTCTGTCTTTACACTACACAAAGGGAGCAGAAGTCCAAAATTATTGTGGATTGGGGAGGAGAGAAAACAAGCCACTTTATCAGAGTACATGGAAATAAAAACCTTGAACTTCAGATTAATTTTAAAAGTTACATATTCACAGCATGGTTCAACATAGACAGGCCACATATGGCCTCCCAGATGTTGTTAAACTGCAACTCCCATCAACCCTAGCCAGCATAGGCAGTGGGAGGGATGATGGAAATCACCATCAAACATCATCTAGACCAGGGCTTCTTAAACTTTTCCCACTCCCAATCCTTTCACTAGAGAAATTTTTACACGACCCAGGGTATATAGGTATATAAAACAGGTATACAAATCAAATTTACTGTTGCCAATTTTTTGTGACCCCCAAACTTAGTTACTCGACCTCATATGGGGTCTCCACCCACAGTTTAAGAAGCTTTGATCTAGAGGGCCACACATGGACAACTCTTCACCAGTTACATGCAGAGGTTGGAGAAGTTGCATTTCAACTACAGCTCCCAGGATTCCCCACCCAGCATGGAAAAAAGTAACTTCTACAAGTTCTAATTATACTACTTTGTGTTTACATTGTCATGTCCAAAGAGATTAAATTCTACAGCCTTTCTCAACCTTTTTACCCTGGTGGAGCCCTTGAAACAATTTTCAGGTCTCAGGGAACCCCTGCCTAAGCATTATTATAGCTACAGCTCCCAAAAAAGTTTTTCTTCCAGTCACAGTATCTTGAGGAACCCCTAGCAACCTCTTATGTAACCCTAGTTGGGAAACCCTGGATTAAAACATGCCCCACATTCAATGTTGCCCCTGTGAAGAAGGCAAAAGGGCATGTCTTACCATAGGGCTTACACCCAAAATAGAAGGTATAGGATTACAGGTTCACATTCAAATCAAGAGATCCCAGGACTCAAATTCAGGAGTAAGCCCAGGCCTCTTAACATTGGTTACCCTGTGGAACAATGGAAAGGCACTCTGTATGTGCTCAACAGCACTTCAATTACTTCTGCACTTGCTCAAGGACTTAAGCATTCCCTCCTCCTCCTCAAATTTCAAACACAGGGGCTAAAACTTGGTCAAGCAAAAGTTGGGCAGAAAAGACTGAAAAGATCTTGGGGCCAGCTTATGGATAAATTGGGAGAAATGGGGCTTGAGTCCGGACTGGACCCTCACAGTCTGGTGAGGAGACAGCTAGCAGATTCGGGGCAGTGCTTGGAAGTCCACAGTACAGTGGTTCTTAACCTGTGGTCCAGGGACCCCCAGGAGTCCGTGATGTCCTCACAGGGGGTCGACGAAGGCTTGAAGGAACCACAGTACTGTGACTGTGTAGTAAAAGGGCCTAAGGCAGTGGTTCTTAACCTGTCGTCTGGGGATCCCCAGGGTCCGCAAAGGCTTGAAGGCTGCTTGGCCCACCTCCTCCCTGCAGTGGAGCGGCCACATGACAGGAACTAAGGCAAAGGCTGGCTGGCTGGCTTAGCCTGTGCATTGCCATTCAATCTGCTCCAGCCACAAACTTGCAGGAAGAAGCAGGAGAAAAGTCTTGGCTCCTCCTCCAATGCCTTTGAAGGAATGTTTAAGGGATGGTGAAACTGTATTATTATTATTATTATTATTATTAATACAGTATTATCATCAGACACTGTTGTTGTTGTTTTAAATCTTGATCTATGTCTTGGGTGCCCACGGCAACAAAAGATATTTATTTAGTAAAGATTTATTTAAGTATATTTATTTAAGTATAGGAGCCCTGATGGCGCAGTGGTTAAATGCCAGTCCTGCAAGTCACCACATTTCAAGTTCGATTCCAGCGGGCTCCAAGGTTCACTCAGCCTTCCATCCTTTCATAGGTCGGTAAATTGAGTACCCAGCTTGTGGGGGCAATTAGCTAACACACATTGGAAACTGTTTAATGCACTGTAGAGTGTAAATAGCTATTGCTTAAAACAATTTGTAAGCCGCTCTGATAGTCTTGTGGCTGAAAAGCGGGGTATAAATAACTAAATAAAATTTAAAAAATATTATAAATGAGCTATCTAATTAAAGAAATGAAGCTATAAAGATAACCAACATATTGGGCGATCAAACATTAAACAGCTTCCTCTCTAAGCTTCTATTCCATGACTTCCCAAGTATTACTACCTTATAAGAATCATTTTAAAGATATTTAAAGGAGGAGGGGGGGTCCCTGTTAAAGGAAAGCTGAAGAGCCACCACCGCTGCCTTGGCCTTTGGGAGCCCGCGCAAGTCCTGAGGTAACGGCAGCAGCCGGGCCGGGAAACTCCCCCTGGCTGGGGGTCTCTCGCTCACTCACCCACCGCCCTGATGAGGAAGCCCTGAGGGGGCCGGAGCGCCCTGCGGAGCCAAGCGTGGCGGAGGAGCTGCAGCGGGGCGGCGGGGCCTTGGAGCAAGAGCACGCCGCCCCTCAGCCAGCCTTGCAGCCGGACCCGCGCCACGGCCCTCGCCAGCCCGGCGTCCCAATAGCAGGCGGCATTGGCGCGACGGAAAGCCTGGAAGACGCCGGTGCCTTCGCCCTCCGCCTCCTCCTCCTCGTCGTCTTCTTCCTCCCCGTGTTGTCGTTGCTGCTGCTGCTGCTGCTGCAGGCGGCGCAAAACCACCGCCAGCGAGCTCGGGGCCAACTGCACGGCGCGCCTCGAAAGCAGCATCGGCGGCGCCATCATCCTCTGAGGCAGCCCACCAGGCGAAAGGGGAGCCTTCGCGCCTTCTCCTCCCGCGGCCTGAGCGCTGCTGCTGCTGCTGCTGCTATGTGGCTACCAAGGGAACCGAGCTGCTCTTAGCCAGGGGCGGGGACTCTGGGCCTGGCCAGTCGGAGGAGCCACCTGCTGCTCCCTGGCTGCCGCTACAGCCCGCTTCTCCCGCCTGCCTGTGAAAAGAAACCTTTTCCCCATAAAGGCAAAAGTGACTTTCCCGCCCACATGCCAGTGCTTTGGTCCTGCGTGTGGGGGTAAACACACACACACACACACACACACACCACTCGGCAGCACCCCCTAGCTGGGAGGAATCCCCAGGACCGGTTTAAGGAATTTTGAGGTTCCCTGCAATGCTTTATTTTGGGAGGCCCATGTGTTTATCTCAGGTCAATGTAACCTAACTCAACCTAAGCTATTCACAGTACAGGATATTCAGATTATTACTGATAATGTTTTTGCAGGAGGAGGGTTACTACAGGGCCCCCCAAAATTTTGCAGGAGGAGGGTTACTATAGGGCCCCTGCGGATGCTGACGCTGCTGGTGCCTTAAACCTGCCCTGGGAATCACCACAGAATACCTCAGGGCAGGGTCGGTTTAAGGGCCCTGCAGCACCTGCAGCCGCAGGGGGCCCCATCATTGTGGGGGGGGGCATAGTAACCCTTCTCCTGCAAAAAACATTATTAGTAATAATCTGAATATCCTGTACTGTGAATAGCGTAGGTTGAGTTAGGTTACATTCACCTGAGATAAACATATGGGGCCCCCAAAATAAAGTGTTGAAGGGGCCCAAAAATTCCTTAAACTGGTCCTGCCTCAGGGCTGTGGTAAAGGGGCGGCAGGGCAAAGTAGATAAAAGAGGAGGTACAGGAGCGGCTGGCTACTTTCAGTCACCTTGAGGTGTTTTGAAGAGAGGTCGGATCCCTGAGGGACTTAAACATTCACAGGACTGCTACTCTTGTCCTTCTCAAGAGCTGGGGCAGGCTTAGGGTTCTCTGTGTATATGGAGATTATCAGAAGACCTAAATATGGCGTGACAAGGATGCCAGGGCTTCCTTGGCTTCCCTTTCAGAGGAAGTACTGCAGTGGTCATGTTCCCCGCCCCTTCCATTCTGCCATCATTCTTTTTAATTCACTGCCTAAGCCGTGAATAGATCACCTGTCCCCTTCCTGTCATGGAATGACGGGCAAGTGAAAAGGTGCCCTGTTATGCTGGCGCGATGCTAGCCACAGTGGGAGGTCCATGCCGAACACTTCCAAGGTGCGATCGGGACAATGAGGTAAGTGACACACTTTTTTGTACCCTCCCCGAGTTACTTGTATTTTTTTTATGTGTGTTTTTGTGCTTCGTTTTACTTTTTAACCTTTATTTTTATTTTTGCATTTCAAGTGTGATCGTCCTCTCACGCGAATGGCTGGCATTTGCATTCCAGGAAGTGAAATGCAGCTCCGTGAGAGCTCCATCCACTCTAGGCTGCCAAGGGGAACGGGCAGATGCGCTATTAGGTAAGTGTTAATGTTTTTGTTACTGGGACTTGACGAGGAAGGGAGGGGGGCAGGGAAGGAGATAGCGAGACAGGGACGCTATTTTTGTCCCCATCTGATAATTTCCTATGTGTGCCTTCAAGTCGCCTGTCAACTTATAGCAACCCATGAATTTCAGAGAGTTTTCTTAGGCAAGGAATATGGAGAACTGGTTTTGCCTGTTCCTTCCTCTGAGATGGGCAAGTTACACTCTCTCAGCCTCAGAGGAAGGCAATGGCAAAACCCTTCTGAACAAATCTTGCCAATCCCATTATATATTCACCTTAGGGTTGTCATAAGTCGGAAATGACTTGAAGGCACACAACAACAGCAAATGTGCCTTCAAGTCGCCCATCAACTTATGGTGACCCCATGAATTTCATAGGGTTTCCTTAGTAAAGAAATACTCAGAGGTGTTACCAGTTCTTTCCTCTGAAATATAGCCTACAGCACTTGATATTCATTGGTGGACTCCCATCCAAGTACTAACCAGGGCTGACACCGCTTAGCTTCTAAGATCAGACAGGATCTGGTGCCAAGTGGTGGTTTAAATTGCTTGCGGTTAACTTCAAATCCCCCTGTAATAAATCTAGTGAGTCATGGTTACAATAGATTTATTTCAAGAGGACTTGACATTAATTGCAAGCAATTTAAGCCCCCTTAATTCCAGAGGGTCTGTACTGAGTATGGCTTGGGTCCAAATCCAACCTTATGAACGCAAGTTAGTAAAATAAATAACAGTCTTTCCAGCGAACATTTTGCCATGGCTAAGAGGCACAATACAGGTTTTGTTTTGTTTTGTTTTTTTTTTGTGCATTCTCTATGCCACCTTTCTCCCAAAGTGGGAGCCAAGGGGGGCTCACAGAACAATTAAAATCACAATTAAAAGCATTAAAAATATACAAAGTAAAAAACAGATAAAAACAACATACACACACACACACCAATAAAAGCCACTATTATTCAAAGGCCTGCTTAAACAAGAATGTTTTTGCCTGCCAGCAAAATGAAAACAGAGGGGGAGCAGCTGCAGATAAGGCTCTCTCTCATGTCCTGACCAAGGGAGCCTGCAGTGGTGGTGAGACCAAGAGAAAGCCTTCCCCTGAAGAGCTTAAAACCCTTTCAGGTTCGTTGAGGGAGATACGATCTTTCAGATAGTCTGGACCTAAGCTGTGTAGGGCTTTATAGGTCAAAACAAAAACTTTGAATTGTGTCCAGAAATGAACTGGTACAATGTCAGGATTTGGGCAGCTGTAGCAATACTTTCCTACAGTTATGGAGAAAAGGTAATTATGGCCAAGTTTCTGTAGCCACATGGCAGGGGTGATGGTGGAAATTGAATTGTCAGCCTGTATAGTTATGTTGGGCTGCCTTCTTGGTCCTTAGGAAGGCAGCACCCTTGGTGGGGAAGGCCACCCCCACGGCCATTTCAAGGCTACTGAAGCAGTGGCTGGCTGCAGGTTTGCAACTGCTAATAAAAGGAAATGCTACTTGCCTGGATCTCAACTGAGTACACACATACTTACTGGAGATCTGGGAAAACGAAGTATCCTTTCAATACCTATCTGCAAAACTACAACCGAACACTGCTTGGGTATTCCTGCCCTCCCCTGAAATGGCCATGGGAGCACACTTCCCCACCAACAGTGCTGCCTTCTTCACTAAGGGGATTTACAAAAGAAAGTAGTGAATGTCTTCCCACCCCACCCATGAAGTCATATACAGTGCAGTACACAAGTAACCCTAGCATATGTCACTAACCAGGATTCCAGCCAATAAGAGGAATGTGTCTCTCTGTGTGTGTGTGTGTGTAGCAGTTTCTGCACACATTAAAGATGGAACAAATTATGGCATAAGCTTTGATGGACTATAGTTCACTTTGTCAATTAGTTGTCAATTTGTCAACAAGTTGAGTATCCTCTTACAAAAGGATTCCATGTCCAAATTCTTAAAAGAGTATCAAATAACTACAAATATTTAAAATGGGGGAGCGGTTAACATTGCAGAAGATACAGAAGAAAAAATTATACTTCACATTAGCTTAGAATTTGTTTTTAATTTCGGGGAGAAAAATCCAAAACTGCACAACACATAGGAACATGCAATGTGAGAAGCATGAATCAGGGGAAGCTAGATATAGTAAAATAAGAAATGGAACATATAAACATTGCAATACTTGGGGTGAGCAAGCTAAAGTGGAGAGGAATGGGACATTTTGAGTCAGATAATTACACAATATTTTACTCAGGAAATGAAAATCTAAGAAGAAATGAGGTGGCATTTACAGTGAGTAGAGATGCATTAAAAGCAGTCAAAGGATATAATGCAAAGTCTGAGCGAATCAGATCAATAAGACTTCAGGGAAAACCAATCAATATAACCTTAATACAAGTTTATGCTCCTGCTAGAGAGGCAGAAGAAGAAGAAACTGAAAGATTCTATGCTGGAGTCCAGGAGGAAATTGATCACACACCAAAATGGGAATACTTGATAATCATGGGCTATTGGAATGCCAAAATAGGAAACAGCAAAATCAAAGATTGTAGGAAAATTTGGCTTAGGATCAAGAAATGAGACCTATTGAATTTTGCAAAGCCAACAAGTTGTTTATTGCAAACACATTCTTCAAACAACCCAAGAAGCGACTGTATACATGGATGTCGCTTGATGGCCAGTACAGAAATTAAATAGACTACATACATTGGAAGTAGAAGATGAAGAAGCTCCATTGTATCTGCAAAAACAGGACCAGGAGCCAATTGCGGCAGAGACCATAAACTGCTAATATAAAAATTAGAGTAAAGCTAAAGAAGACTACTAAACAAACCATCATGCTGAAATGCAACCTGAAGAACATCCCCATAGAATTTAAAGATAATGTGAAAAATAAATTTGCACTATGAAGCTTTATTGGCTGGGAGCTAGAAGAACTCTGGACTGAAACCAGGGACATTTTCAAGGAGGAATGCAAAACGACGCTACCTGTCACCAAAAAGAAAGAGAAGCCTCAATGGATGACAGATGAAACTCTTAAAGCAGTTAAGGACAGACAGGAATCAAATGTAAAAGCTGCCAGAAATAGAGTCAGAATTCTGAATGCAACTGTTCAACAACTTGTACACAAGAACATGAATAACTGCTATCATAATCAATGCCAAGAAATAGAAGATGACAAATAAGGAAGAACAAGAGACTTCTTTTACAATGTCCGAGAAATCAAGGGGAAATTTAAACCAAGAGTGGGGATGCTCTACAACCAGCAGGGGAACACATTACTTCACAGAGGACTTTTTCAGACATACTTTAAATCCGGAAGGAGCCGTCGGGAGAGGAACGCAGCTGCTCCGCGGCAGGGGGCAGTTTCTGATGACGCCGTCCCTCTCGCGCTACCCTCCGTGTTCCTTCTGTGTCGCATAGAAGGAAAAGGCGCCACTTTTTACTCACGGAAGTTCTTCATGAATAAAAAGTGGCGCCTTTCCCTTCCATATGACACAGAAGGAACACAGATGGTAATGCGAGAGGGACGGCGTCATCAGAAACTGCCCCCTGCCGCGGAGCAGCTGCATTCCTCCCCCGACAGCTCCTTCCAGATTTAAGGTACATCTGAAAAAGTCCCAAGTGGTAATAAAATATGATGGAAAGAATACATGGAGGAACTATATAAAAGAGATGAAAGGATGACAGGTTAATTTGAGGAAGAACCATACGAAGATGAACCTCCAGTTGTAGAAAGTGAAGTGGAACCTGCCATCAGAGCACTTGGGAGAAATCAATCACCAGGAACAGATGGCATATTAATAGAGTTGCTTCAAGCTACAGAGACAGGATCTACAAAAGTTCTAACTAAAATCTGTCAACAAATATGACAAACAAAACAGTGGCCTAGAAATCAGAAATCCCAATATACGTTCTAGTCCTCAAAACCAGGGATTGCAATAACCACAAGACCGCTGCTTTATCCTCCCATGCAAGCAAAGTGATACTCTAAATTCTACAACAAAGATTTTTACCATATATGGAGTGAGAAATACCAGAGGTCCAAGTTGGGTTCAGGAAAGGAAGAGGCACTAGGGATCATATTGCAAATGTATGTTGGATAATGGAGCGCGCCAAATAATCTCAGAAGAAAAACAGCCTGTGCTTTCTAGATTATAGCAAAGCCTTTGATTGTATAGATCATGACAAAGTATGGATCACTCTTAAAGAAACTGGTATGCCACAATATTTGATTATCCTGTTGCATAATCTGTGATGAATGTTGCTGTCCTTGAGCAAGCAGGGATCACCAGCATTGAGGCCATGATATTGAGAACACGGCTGCGCTGGGCAGGGCACATTTCTAGGATGGAAGACCATCGCCTCTCAAAAATAGTACTCTACAGTGAACTCACCATGGGTCAGCGTAAGAGGGGCACTCAAAAAAAATGATACAAGGACTCCCTGAAACAATATCTCAGGCTCGGCCAAATTGATCACCAACAATGGTCCACCCTGGCTTCACATCGGGAGGCATGGAGACGCACTATCCACAATGCTGCAGCCTTATTTGAGAACTCACGCCGAACACGTCTTGAAGAGAAACAACAACACAGAAAAAATCACAACCAGGAAACATCACCCAAGAAGACCTTCTGCTGTGCTTTCTGCAACCGGACTTGTTTATCTCGATTGGCCTTTTTAGTTATCAGCACACTTGCAGAAAGCGCAGCGTGAGTCCTTCCTGAATCTTCGTTTGCGAAGAAAAGCCAGAGAGAGAGAGAAATCTGTATTTAGGACAAGAGGCTACCATCAGGACAGAATATGGAGAAACTGAATGGTGGGGGGGGGGTCAGGCAAGGCTGCATTTTATTACCCTATCTGTTTAACTCATAAAGCAGGATTTATCGGATAGCTTGGGAGAGCCTATCAGACTTTCTGGAAAAAAGATGGGGGAACTTCGCAACAATCCCCTATTGAATAACTCTAATAATGTAAAGAAAGCAAGAATATAAAACCTATGTATAAGTAACATTATCAAATTCAAATCTATTTTTATTAAATTTAAATCTCAGTCCTTTATACTCTGTTGAAGAATTTAAATTGCATATACAAGGAAAATTGAGAAGCAATATGATGCAATCCAGATAAATATGAGAGTGAGAAAAACAGTTGAATAGAGAAATGACAAGTAAGAGATACGTTTATGTGTTGGAACTTACAGGCATACTCACTGTATAGTTAAATCAGATATTACAAGTTATTTTTACAATTTAAGCCTTCATGAGAAAGCTGGATAGGAAGTTAGGTCAGTATGTTTGAGCGATATGTGCAATAAGGAGAATGTTATAGAGGATGGTAGATGGGTGAAGATTCTTTTTCTTGTTCTTGTTCTTTTTATGTATGAGATGTATGTTCTGTCTTACTAATAAAAATATTTTTAAAAAAATAAAGCAGGATTAAACTCAAAAGAAGGAGGCATGAGAATTGGAGGAAACAACATTAACAATTTAAGATATTCAGATGACACCTTACTACTAGCAGAAAATAGCAGACTTAGAACGATTACTGAAGAAAGTCAAGGAAGCAAGTGCAAAGGCAGGTTTATGGCTGAACTTTAAGAAAACAAAAATAATTACCACAGATAATTACATAAATTTAAAGTAGAGGAGGAAGACATTGAAACAGTTCAAGGTTTTCCCATATCTTGGCTCAGTCATTAATCAGATTGGAGATTGTAGACAAGAAATCAGAAGAAGACTAGTACTTGGAAGGGGAACTATGAAGGAACTAGACAAGATCCTGAACTGTCAAGATATATAATTGAATACTAAAGTTAGGATTGTCCGTTACATCATATTTCCCATTTCTATGTACAGTTGTGAAAGCTGGCCAGTGAAGAAAGCTGATAAGAAAATTAGCTCATTTGAAATGTGGTGCTGGAGAAGAGTTCTATGGATACAGTGGACTGCTAAAAAGACAAATAAATGTGTCCTAGAGCAAATCAAGCCTGAACTCTCCCTAGAAACCAAGATGACTAAACTGAGACTTTGGCCATATAATGAGAAGACATAACTCACTAGAAAAGGCAATAATGCTTACAGAAGGCAGTAGGAAAAGAGGAAGACCACATTCCAGATGGATAGACTCAATCAAGTAAGTCACCACCCTGAGTCTTCAACACCTGAGCAGAGCTGTTGACAACGGGGTGACTTGGAGGTCTCTCATTCATGGGGTCACCATAAGTTGAAGTTGACTTGACAGCAGTTAACAACAACAATTTTCACCAACTCTGCTTCTCTGTGTCTGCTAAAACTGTACCAACCAAACTTCCTTCTGTCCTCTATCTGTGAAAAATGTAGGAATCCTTCCAGAAAAATAAATAGCAGTCCTACGGAGCCTGTTGTGAGCTGCAAATAAACACTGCTAAAATAAAACAAGCATTCACAAAAGGACAGGACAGAGGAAAGGAGTCCATACCCATATCACTTTCGCTGACTCCCTCACAACCTGCAGCAGAAGATTTGCAGCTTTTTACAGCTCTCAAACTGCCCATTGACTTTAGCTTATCTCCAAGCAATTAAAAACCAATGGAGCAAATTCTCCTTAAAATACTGTTCTTTTATTAAAGCCTCTAAGGTTAGGTGTCATGTTAAACAAAGTAAGCAATGCATCCACATAACAAAGTCACTTTGCTGTCAAGTAAGGCCATTTACCCAAAGAGCAACAAATTAAAAATTAAATTATTGTTTTTAAAGAATTGTCTTTTTTTGGCAAGGATTTTGATGTTAGTTTTCTAGCTAACAGAAAGCTACTGTTCTAGTTTTCTAGCTAACAGAAAGCTACTGTTCTAGGAATATGTTTTTAGAAGTAAGTTCCAATAACCATTAGTGGAACATATTTGAACATTCTTTTTTAGACTCTACAATTAAACCAAATAATTGAGGTGATATATTTTTATTGTACTATCTGCAATATGCTAAATTATGTACACATAATCCCTTAATCCAGAAGCACTCTCTGTGAATTTTCAGCTTCTTGAAGAGCAAAGATATTTATGAATGCAAATCGACATGCTTACAGGTAGACTAAGTACTGTAGTGGTTTTGTCACACTTTTTTGGCATATTACATGAACACTACAATAAAAGGGTGGGATAGTGTAGGCTATTTTATCTTCCTAATAATCTGTCAGGATACAAGCATTGTAGCATACATGATTCCATATTTCTTTCTTTCTTGTTTTGTAGTTCTGCATAACTTTTGACTATGTAAATTAAATATTTTAAATCAGCATCCAGATTTCACTGCTACACAGAACACAACAGAATTTGAACTGAACTTAAATCTCTGCAAATGACATGCTTTTTGAAAGCACATTTTACTTAATGTGGATATATAGAAATGTTATTGTTACAGTAATGGATATATTAAATGTAGTTATGGCTTATTTCTATCCAGCTAAAGATTATGGACTCACAATGTATATTATTACATTTTAGCTTTCATTAAACTAATCTTCTTCTTTTAGAAAGCTATTGACGTAATAGATAGAATCTAAAAAATGATTTTTAGCTGGATTTACATTTCTTACAGAATAAGAATGTTGAGCCTCTATTTAGGCAAAGGGTATACTTAGTGCACTCAATGAGTATTGATGTGTGCATCATATATTCATCCGAATTTCATTTATAATTCTACCTACTTTCAATATCACCAGGAGAGATGATAGGGCAGTGACAGGAAAGTGGGAACAAAAATATTAAATCTTACTTGCTGTTTCCCTTATTTGCTGCTTATGCATACATCCCGAAGTATTTTAGAAAGTTGTTCTGGGCAGCAACAGGGTGGTAGCAGTGCAAAATTGTGTTTATTTGTGTGTGTGTGGGGGGGAAGATGCAAAGAACAGTTTTAAGAAACAAGTGTTTTGTGCAACAACTGTGGTTTTTCCACACAAAATACAATTTTTGAACAAAACCCAAAAGCCACATATTTCTGAAATACAGGGGAGGCTAGCATGAAAAACATGCTTGCACGAAAGAAAATCTGTTTATGAACACCCCCCCAAACAAACACTACCACCTTACATATATATATCTGTATAGAACAATTTCTCAGAATATCTTGAGATGCCAGGAAAAAAATGGTGTTTTATCTGAAATGGGGATAAAGCTACATAAATTATTTGTCCTTGCAAATGAGGGTGAAGTAATTGAAGATTTACATGCTTTGTGGGCGTGACCAGTCATCCAAGATGGTGAATGTGTATTAGAAAAGCACAGCCCTGGTGATTTTTATTATTTTTAGAGCTCAAAACAAAATTATAATCACCTGACTAAACAATATTGCATGCAAGGAATTAAATGCCTTTCAGACCAACCCATTTTGGGTTTCTATCTGCTTACGAAAGAGACAAAAATTCCTCAGGATGGCAAGCAGCTGCTTGAGGAGGCAAGTATGGCACGAAGCCCAAACAAAACTAATGTGGGGATGGAGACAAGGGCAGCAGCAGTTGACTGATCTATCATTTGCTGGCCACCTTGAACAATTACATAAAACCCTTGTCCAAGACCTAGAAAAGAACTGGGCTCTGGCGCTAGAGCCAATTAACTCAAAACATACAGCCCTTACTAATTGAATCAGCAACAGTGAAGACACTGCAAATGCAGACTTTAAACAAGGCTCTCTACAAGACACCTGGACCCAGCAGCTAGAACGCACTGCAAAGACTCATCAAAGTAAAGTGAAGGACCTTAAGAATCAAGGAAGATGTCTTAATATTCAGCTGAAGGGGGTCCATGAAGAGGCAGAACAAGGGGATCTGCTCCCCTTCATCTTAACTTGGATTAATGGCCTTTGCCCTGACTTGGACCTTAAGCACTTGAGGGTGGAAAAGGAATACAGATCTCTTAAAACTCCACAGAACTCGGGCGCTAGGCTTTGGGATATTATCCTACATTTTGCACTACCAGAAGAAAATGCCAATCCTCAACAAACTGAGGCTGCTGACACACTGCAGAAATAATGCAGTTTGACACCACTTTAAGTATCAGCTCCATCCTATGGGTGCTAAAATATAGGAATCCTTCCAGAAAAATAAATAGCTGTCCTACAAAGCTTGTGAGCTGCAAATAAACTCTGTTAAAATAAAACAAACATTCACAAAAGCAGAGGGCAGGGAAAAGGAAGCCCTACCCAGATCACTTTCACTGACTCCCTCACAGTCTGCATCAGATTTGCAGCTTTTTAGAGCTCTCAAGCTGCTCATTGACTTTGGTTTATCTCCAAGCAATTAAATGCCAATGGAGCAAGCTCTCCTTAAAATACTATTCTTCTTATTATGTCTTGTTATGTTTGTTGTTCTTTGTTTCATGTTTTTCCCTGTAAAGAGAAAATCAATAAACATTTAAAGGGGGTGGGGGGTGGGGGTGGGACAAGGGAATCCTGGACAGGTGCTGTTGGATTGCAACTCCCAAGCAATCAGAAATGCTGGGAGGTGCAGTCTACACACACACACATTTCTCCACGTGTTCCTTTGGATGCCTCCGTGGTGCTTTTAAAGCATTAAAAAAATTATGTTCTTCTATTAAAGTCTCTAGTGTTAGGTGTCATGTTATGGAATACTGGGGTTTGTAGTTTGTTGTGGCACCACAGCTTTCTGATACAGAAGGCTAAATATTTCACAAAACTAGAGATCTCATAACTCCCTAGCATTGAGCCATAACAGTTAAAGTGGTGTCAAACTGCATTATTTCTGTAATGTGTCAGCAACCTTAGTGCCATCAACAACCTCTCATGCAGGGACTCTAAAGTGAAGGTGTTTCAGAATGTATCCCCTGACACCTTAAGAAAGTGCAGTAACCCAACCCTTTACATTGCTGTTACAGCAGGCAGAAGTGATGTACAAATGGGGGCTTCCATTTAAACCCATAAAGAGAGAATGAAAATTGCAATGACGAAAGCACATCTCATCAATATTATGCTTTAGAGGTTCCGGTGTCCGAAGTATTAGAAGAACTAGCAAGATCACCAACCACAGAGTCGCATGCTAGTGACAGAGACCAGGAGGATTGCAGCTGGAACGTGGTTAAAGTAGTGGTTTGAGTGTTGGACTATGACTCTGGAGACCAGGATTCTAATCCCTGCTCAGCCATGGAAGCCCACTGGTGACTATGGACAAGTCACACTGTCACATGGAAAATGTAGTCTTTGCTGAATGATGGGCATTACACCACCTTTGCAGGATGATGGGACTGCCTTCATGACACACACTTTTTCAGCCTCAGTGGAAGAGAAAGGCAAACCCCCTCTGAATGAATCTTGCCAAGAAAAACCCTTGATAGGTTTGCCTTAGGGTTGTCATAAGTCTGACATGATTTGAAGGCATACAACAACAACAACAAGTCCTATTCAGTAGGATTTACTTCCAAGCAAACATGATTACTTGGGCAGCTAAATGTCTTTGGTATGTTTAGTCACCATGAAAAGCTTTGTTACAGTGAAGAGGGGAAATGCATATCCCATGTTAAGAGTATCGATACAACAGGAATTTCTGGTCATAAGTAGACCAGGATAACATGCCAGGTTCTAGAATTCTTGGTAAACTTACCCATGCCTGTAATGTTCCACCATTCCAGTGACACGCTTACCATTAGTGCATTCTAGCCTAAGCATTCAAAGACTGCTTGTTTAATGCTTGGGGTCACAAGCAGAATGTAATCCTTAAGCCATTAATTCAGTCATTACCCTAGAATGGTCCCAATTAGGAACTAGCAGTCCATACTTTACATACCAGTCACATTTGCTGTGTGCATTATGGTTATTGCTGAAATCTAAAATATCTAAAATATTAAAGAAAGACATGCTCTCTCCAAACCTATGTGGATACATAGATGTATACTGGAAAGACATGGTGTGCAAGGGTGTCATAGCCACATTCCACTGTATACCTGCAGACAATGAAGTTGTTATTTGTCACCACAAATGCCGTTGTACAAGTGGCAGCTCAACTGCTTGTACATAATTTGAATTGGCCCAAACATCCCAGTCCTAAAATGCACTCTGTTTAAAGCAAGCTCCATTGATGATGGTGGATTACATTTGCAATTAGGTGAATGTGCAGTGAATAACGGAATGTTAAGAGAAGATGACCACAGAGGAAATGCTTTATGTGGTACTAACACTCATCTGTGAAGTTGTTTCCTTACATCAATGGCCAGTTGTGCTAACCAGGCAGTGTAAGCAAGGTATTACTGTGTAGGATTAATAGCTAAATTTGTGGCATAATGTCAGGACCTTCTGTTTGCACTCTCATTTGCTAGGGTGATATTTATGTGTCTACTTCAAAAGCAGAAGACTCTTCCTGTGAGTTTGACCCATAAGCCTATCAAGATGGTCCAGACACATTTTAGCTTCCTGTGAAGCAAAAGGGAGCTGTTCTAAGTCTGGTACATTCCACATATAATGTATGCATTTGTTAGGGATAGCTGCCTATATGGGTCAGATATGGGCATATGTTTCATGACCTACTCAACAATGAAAGAGGTTTTTGTTTTGTTTCTCAAAAGACGTTTTGTAGAGTCCCTTTTCCTTTCCTAAGTATTTCCATTCAAATCAAAATTTGGCTCAAAAACAAGAGAAATCTTTTGTTTTACTTTTCATCAGACTTACTTAAAGTACCATGTATATGGCATTATTTCTTTCAGCAATTGAAGTATCTTTTCTATTCCAGTCCTGTACCATACATGTCAGTAATGTCAGTTAACATTTTAGTTGAATATACTGTATCAGGAGATACATAATTATCAGTGATACATAATTATCAGTGACTTACGTATTGGACAACAGATGCAAACCTGTACAGTGGAAGTCAAGTATAAGGCAATTTGGTGTCTATTTATGCACAGTGAAAGTGTGTGGCAACAAATTTGGCTCTTCTGTGCAAATGTGCCTTGCTGTTGGCCAATCTTCCTCAATGGAATGGAGAAATTTGGGTTGTAATTCTGTAGAATAATTTGTAAAACTAGCTGGACTCAGCGTACGATACACCATTAAAAAAACTCCCCAAAAAAGGACCAGTAGACTTCACGACAACCCTGAAAGGTAGGCTGGTGGATTTAAATTCTTTCTCCCCCTTCTCAGAGTTCCACACTTTTCCCGGAATTCCTGAGGGTGACGCTCTGTTTCCCTGCTGCCGCCACTGCCACCACCATCACCAGTTGACTGCCTGGGTCCCGTCGCAGGCAGCCTGTCACCACCACCAGTTGACTGTCTGGGTCCCAATCTAGGCCACATATTGAGTGACAGGAGTGCATTGTGAGGTGGAGAGGGAATTTGCATGTGGGTGGTGATTGGTTGGGTTGAGTGTGTTTCCTGAGCAGCCAATCAGCACACTGGGAGAGGCAACATACCCAAGAGAATTATATATATAGATTGGTGTCCCACATGCAAATGCACTGGATGCCAAAATGATGGCAGAGCTGGAGGAGATACGTATAAATAAGAGGGACACCTGATGTATGCACAAAAAGGGATGACAGACTGTGCATTCATTGCCCTTTTACTGCCAGTAGCCACTGATTAAAAAATGAGCAGTACAGAGGTGGCAAGTCCTCACCTTTTGCTAGTGCTGCTTTCAATTCTACCAGGAATCCAAAGAAGATGGGAGTGAGTGTAGAGACTGTACCTTCAAACTTCCCTTGCAGCACATGGGCTATTCCTTCACAGTTGAAGAAATCTGAGAAAAATGGCAAGAAGAATTGTCCTTGGAGAAGGAGTATCTCTGAGTCCACCTTCATTTCCTCCTACTCTTCATTCAACTGTAAGGTAAACGATGTGCATGCAGACGAGAGTTCAAATATAGGAATGGGCTACTTACACTGCATTGCTTGATGTGTAATGCAGGCTTAGTGCAGTGTGTAACCATGTCCACATAAAGGAGATTATCAGATTAGGCTAATGAGGAGCCAGAATAACGACAGCGGAACGCAAAAGGACGCCAATATCACATGACATCATCCTTTTGCATTCCACTGTTGTTATTCTGGTGTTTCTTTTTATTGACAGGCTGAGCCATCAATAGATCACCCGTCCCGTTTTGGTGCCAGCATTGCCAGTGTCTGAAACCTCGCACCATTATCCTGCGATGAATACAGCGTCAGTGGGCGGTCCTGCCAGAACACTTCTGGGTGGGATCACGAAAACAAGGTAGGCTACCCTCTTTTTATGAACCTCCCTGGGTTAGTTGTTATTATTTTATGTGCTTTTTACAACTTTTTTCTTGTTATTTTACGTTTTATTTTTTAATTCCCTGCGCTCATGTCTTCTTGCTAGAACAGGAGGGATTTCAGTCCAGGAAGTGAATAGAGCTCTGTTAGAGCTCCATTCATTCCTGGGCTGCCTGTTGATGGAAGAGAAGGTAGGTGTGATGGGGAGGCTTATTGTGCTGGGACAGGGACAGGATTGGAGATTGTGGGACAGGAATGCTTTTTGTATTCCTGTCTGATAATCTCCGAATATACACAAGGAGCATACATTTTATGAAACAAAGAGCATACATTTTATGAAACAAATGCGGTGTAGAAAACCAGCACATGCATACTTGCACGCACAAAATTTCTGATCAAGCAAGAAACAGGCAGAGAGAAACATTTCCTGCATGGCAGGAGGTTGGACTGGATGGCCCTTGTGGTCTCTTCCAACTCTACAGTTCTATGATTCTGTTCAGTGGTGTCACTAGGGTTGATGTCACCCGGTGCGGTAACTCATGGTGTTGCTGCCATGGACATCCTCTCATACCAGATGATTGATTGATTGATTGAAGGTGGCCCACAAAAACAAATACAGAATCCTTAGTAATTATTTTTGTACTAATGTTACTTGTAAATTGTAATTCCCATATATCACTGAATGTAATGGCAACAGTAGTGACATAAATGACTATCAAAATTAAAATAATGTCTTTCAATTACAATATCAGGGATTTTTTATAACAATTAATACATTTCTGCTGAAACACTGCACAAAAAAATTATAGACAGTAATTTTGGTGTCACTACTTTGATGTTATCACCTGGTGCGGTCTGCACCCCCTGCACCTCCCTAGTGACACCACTGAGTCTTTTCCAATCCATCCATGGCTCTCCTTACATCTGATAGCAAAGCATACCTGAGGAATGAGCGGAAGAATTTTCTCCACTTGCTCTATCTCTCTGTTCCCACTTCTACATTGCCTTAAAGATTCAGAAAGGACTCATCCCGCGCTTTCTGCAAGCGCGCTGATGACTAAAAAGGCCAATCCGAGATAAACAAGTCCGGTTGCAAAAAGCACAGCAGAAGGTCTCCTTGGGTGATGTTTCCAGGTTGTGATTCTTTCTGTGTTGTTGTTTCTCTTCAAGACTTGTTCGGCGTGAGTTCTCAAATAAGGCTGCAGCATTGTGGATAGTGCGTCTCCATGCCTCCCGATGTGAGGCCAGGGCAGACCACTGTTGGTGATCAATTTGGCCGAGCCTGAGATGTTGTTTCAGGGAGTCTTTGTATCGCTTTTTTGGAGTGCCCCTCTTACGCTGAACTGTGGCGAGTTCACCGTAGAGTAGTATTTTTGGGAGGCTATTATTATTATTATTTTACAAATCAAGACATACTCTAGCTAGGTTCTTAGAAATACTTTCCCCCTAAGTCTTGACCATCATAGCATTTGTGCTCTTGATAAAGAGAAAAAGGCTAGGGGAAGGGGAAATGCTTCAAATTAAAAGTTCAACATTCTGTATTAATTCAAGAAATGTAAAACTGAATTAAGATAATGATATTTAAATTATCTTTAAAATAACACTTGTTCAGATTTACTAATTGAGAAACAGAAATCAATTACTTTGAAGTACAAGATGGTATAATTGATCAACAGAGGATACTTCTTAGTACTGATTGTAATGAATATTTGGAACAAAAGATAATAATCTTCTACTTTTACAGGATGTCGCTACCTGGTATTCAAAGATTCAAACATACATTACAGCCTACTCCATACAAAAGGGTCCCAAGGCCCGCGGGTTTGTTGCAAGAATTATATTTTGGGAATAAATTAAATGTGTAATAAGTTAATGATTGGGGTGTACAACAGCTTTGTACAAAATAATGTTGTTAGTTTATTTAAAAGTGTCAGTACGAACAGAACATTGTGAATTAACTTGGACTTTATTAACAGCAGCTTAAATTTTCCTAGTCACTAAATGGTGAGATGTAAAATGGTTCAGTAAAGTATGGCATTTTGTGGAAATAGCAAAATTAACAGTAAAGGCATGTGTACAAAATACAACTGTGATAGTATAAAATTACACTCCAAAATTGCATTTGTACAATTCTTCCTCTAGTCTATCTGTTTTTTTCCCCATTTAAATAAAGGAGAAGACTTGTGTGGCTCTTCAGGAGTTGATCAGTTTCAGCTTCCATCAGCCCTAGCCAATGATGAGGCATGATAGGAGCTGTAGTTTCACAACACCTGGAGGACTGTACAATTGCTACCTGATTTAAATGGTGTTGACTCAATTCATTGTACTGTATTCTTTTATCGTAGAGTACTATTTTTGGGAGGCAATGGTCCTCCATCCTAGAATTGAGCCCTGCCCAGCGCAGCTGTATTCTCAATATCATGGCCTCAATGCTGGTGATCCCTGCTTGCTCAAAGAGGGGCACTCCAAAAAAGCGATACAAGGACTTCCTGAAGCAACATCTCAGGCTCGGCCAAATTGATCACCAACAATGGTCCGCCATGGCCTCACATCAGGAGGCATGGAGACACACTATCCACAATGCTGCAGCCTTATTTGAGAACTCACGCCGAACAAGTCTTGAAGAGAAACAACAACACAGAAAGAATCACAACCTGGAAACATCACCCAAGGAGACCTTCTGCTGTGCTTTCTGCAACCGGACTTGTTTATCCTTGATTGGCCTTTTTAGTCATCAGCACGCTTGCAGAAAGCACGGGATGAGGCCTTCCTGAATCTTCGTTTGCGAAGAAAAGCCAGAGAGAGAGTGATTCTTTTATCAGGGCTGGTTTAAGGGCCCTGAAGCACCCGTAGCTGCGGGGGACCCCATAGCTGCAGGGGAAGTGGCATCGTAACACGTGGCTTTCACATGGCAGGCCAGCACACGTGTCCTGATCTCCTTTGCCCTTCTTCCTGCTTCAGGAGCCTCCGTTCCAGCCATAAACCTCCCTCCCTCGCCCCTCCCCTCCGGTCTCCTATTCCCTTTAAGAACAGAGCCTGATCCCTCTAAGCTCACCCCTAACCTCTTCCAGGTCCCCTCCTAATTGGCTGACCAGGGCATCAATATGTGAATGAGCTGTGGCCGTCCCCTCCCTCCCCCTGCACAGAGAGGAGGCTCTTCAGAAGTGTTCCTCCACCCCACTTCATTTCTGCCCAGCCTCTTTGCAGCTGCCCTTCCCTGGTTTTCACATTCTGCCAGATATTACCTGAATACATACTTTGGGGCGGGGGGAAGAGCGAAGCAGTAGGATAAATTGTGCAAATCAGCCCTCAATTAACAGTTTTAGAGTACTGCAGCACAAAGAATTGATCATTTCTTTTGCTTTGGAATGCACTGTACATCTTAAAATACAGGGACCAACTGTTGCCTTCTAGATGTTTTTGGCCTGCAACTTCCATTGACCTAGATTCCATCTGGTGCTGCACGGGTGGAAGTGAAATAAACCCCATCCCCCCCTTGCAATGAGTATGGTGGAGTAGGGCAAGCAAGTGGCATTGCCAGCAGAGGAAAGCACCTAGGAGAGAGGCACTCCTCACATGAGGAGCCTCCTCCAAGTGCAGAGCTCAGCATCCTCTTTAGGGACACGCTTCTTCTCCCAAGAGCAAGGCTCCCCAAGCAGTTACTTAGGTGTCCGCCTCCTTGGATCAGTGGGCCTGCCTGCCTTCTCAGGAAAGCTGCCCCCAGGACTGGGCTGTGGCCTCATCCCTCAGTGAGGCGATGTCCCAAGTGGAGTTCCACCGCAGTGCTTGGATTTCATTTCACCACAGAGGCTGAAACCAGTAAAGGCGGGCTCCATATCCTTGCTTCAGGCGAGTGGTGGCCCCGCTTGGAGTGCCTCAGCCACTGTCACCACCACCAACAACCCTATCCCCAAGGTTGCTGCCATCAGCAACAGAGCCTGCTTGGTGTCCAGGGAACCAGTGTTGCCTCAGCATGCAGCCAGAGCTGGGTTCCATGTCTGGTTGGTGCCAGAGGCTTCCTCCTGCCTGGCGCTCTCCTTCCCCCAGCCTGGCCCGGCATCTCTCCATGCTCCTGTGGAGGGAGGAGGTGGGCCATGCAACTTTCAAGCCTTTGCAGACCCCCTGTGAGGACATTGAGGACCTGGGGGGCTCCAGACCACAAGTTAAGAATCACTGCTTTAAACACACACATAGTCAAGAGAAATATGTGGCTTGATGAAGGTAGGGGTGAAGGTAGGTTGTTCAGGATCTCCTGGCAGGTAGTTGGGTGATTGGCAATAAATTAGCAAGGATTTCTGGCTCCTAGAGCCCAGTCACACTACATAATTATATCACTTTGATTCCACTTTAACTACCATGATTCGGCCTTCTGGAATCTTGGGTTTGGCAGTCTGGGGAGGAGCATCATGGAATTCTCCGCCAGGGAGCTCCTCCAGTGCCTCTGGCCAAACTACAAACTCCAGGATTCCCTAGGATGTTGCCATTACAATTAAAGTGGAATAAAAGTGCTATAATGATGTTATTATATTTATTTATTTATTTATTTATTTACTTATTGTATTTATACCTCGCTCTTCAGACACAAAGGCTATCAGAGTGGCTTACAAATGGTCAATTTGACAGTTCCCTGCCCTCAGGCTTACAATCTAAAAAAGACATGACACATAAGTGAAAGGGAATGGCAGTGGGGGTAGGGATTAAATCCAGCAGATATTGCTGGTTCTTCTCTCCCTCCAAGGGCAGGGTGATGGCAATTGGGCTGGAGGGAGGGCCTTTCACCTGCTTCTGGGCCCAGGCCTGATGGTGTTCTGCCTGCCTCTTCTTCTCTCCCTCCAAGGGCAGGGGGTGATGTAGTGTGAATGGGCCCCCAGTTGCTTAACCACAAAACCAGTAGTATCCACAAAAATACTCTCACCTGCCTGACCAAGAGTGGGTTTTTGTATCATTAAAAGCAGTGAGTTTCATTCAGTGTTCAAAACAAATTATTGGGACTCAGAATTCTTCCCTTCTGGATATATGCCTTTTGCATTAGGGACAAGGGAGCACAAAAGCATTGGTAACCCTTCATTTTTTATTTTGTAATAGTAGGGCCAGTATGTTGTGCTCACTACATAAGATACTTCTGAAACAGCCTGTTTGGGATAATAATTAAGCACTATTTTGAGATGCAGAATTTTTTGCCTTTGGTGGTATCACTGGCAAACTGTTTTGTTCCAAAAAGTCTTCTGTGTAGAGCTTTGCCTGCTACATGGTCAGATAGTGCCAACAACAAGGATGCATAGAGCTCTCTGTTTTCCAGACAGTCATCTTTTTTTTTTTTTTTTACCAAAGAAGAATCTAGGGAGTATGGGTCTTAAAAGGAAAAAAAAATTGTAGTAAATGGCATATTGTCATTTCCCCCCCCCCCTCCTGGAGTGTATCCATACTGCATACTTATTTCAATTTGATACTACTTTGACTGCCATGGTCCTTTCCTATGGAATTCTGGGATTACTAATGAATTAGAAATGCTTTCCCCCATGTTACCACAAAATTCCAACAGTTGTCTAACAGTTCTTCAGTATATCTATGAAAATCATTTAGAAGACATTTTCCTAAATGTGTCAGTTGCATTGAGAATTTTTGTGTGCATACCAGTGTCAGTGGCCTCTGCAGAATGGACCTTTTCTAAGCAGTTAATTAAAAGGTACTTGAGATCTTCTATGAGTGAGGGATGACTAAGAGGCCTTTCTATAATAGCTGTGGAAAGGCAGATAGCACATCCCCTAGATATTGAGAAGTTAGCGAAGGTGTTTGCTGCTCAAAAAGCAAGAAAAGTTAAGAAATAAATATTTTTTTAAATTCAAAGAAGTTAGAAAAAAGGAAAGAAAAGTTTATTTTATAAATGTTGTAATTTTAAATTATTTGATACAAATTTTACATAAACTGGTTAAAATAATTTTAAAATAATAATTCAGGCTATATTTTGTATTTCAACATTTACAACATAAGATTGTAAAAGTAAGAAAGGATACAATGCATTAAATATATTAAATTGGACTCAGCTCTTTCTTTTCTTTGAGGAAATCTAAACCATTATGTTAATTGCTAATAAACAAAAATATTACATTAGTTCCTATAATATAGTAGTTTTTAAACTAAATTAATGGTGTCAAATTATGTAATAATCAGAATTCCTGGACTGTGAATAGGTTAGGTTACATTGACCTGAGATAAACATATAGGGCCCCAAAATAAAGTATTGCAGCCCCCCCCCCAATTCCTTAAACCTGCCCTGTCTTTTATGTATTTATAAATGTCATGGAAATATTTAAAAGAAGAAGAAAAAAAAAGCCAGATACAATGATTAAGAAGTGGCCTCTTTGCTAAATGGCAGCAGTTACACACAAAGAGACAGTGTGGGTTCCTGGAAACATAGTCAGAGGTATCCATGTTGGCCATGCAGCAAAATCCAACTTCCGCAAAACAGTGATACCTTTATTGGGACAACTAAAAAGCACAAAACACATCATGCAAATGTTCAAAGCTTGATCAAGAGAGGGAATAGTGCAGTATTTTGTCTCAGATGTTATTTCTGTTGTCAGTCAAGATGGCCTAGAGGGATACCAATGCAGGCAGAGGCCACTCCCCTTTTTGGCCACGTGGGGACTGGGGACCTTTTTTTAAAGACTTTAGAAAACAAATTTCACACTATAAACCTATTAGACAAGGCACCGATTGGAGGGTGAAGTAAAAGGCAGGCAGTAACATTTCAAATCTATTAACAGTAGCAAAGTAACATCTATTGAGATCCAGGCTAACTCTGTCCCATTCAACTGCCCCTTTCTTAGGCTGGGAACATTGAAGATTCATTGAGAACACTGAAGCCAGTGAAGCTTTGAAAGCTTGCATGATGTATTTTGTGTTTTTTACTTGGCCCAGTGAAGGTATCCCTGTTTTGTGGATTTTGGAGTGTTTGTTCCTGACGCTACAGTGCTACCTGAAAATGTGAGATGGCAACCATTTAATCATCGGTGTTCCCTCTGAACCAGTGGTTCCCAAATGTTATTGGACTGCAACTTCAAGATTCCCTTGCTGCTGGCCATGCTGTTTGGGGTTCTGGGGAACTGAAGCACAGACAAATTGGTCTGATTTTTAAAAACACTTTAGAAAACAAATTTCACACAATAAACTTATTATGAGACAAGGCACCAATTGGAGTACCTATAGCAGAAGAGAGGAATCTAAAATATACTTCAACACCAGCAACTTAGAAAAACACATTGATCAAAAGAGAACTGAGAATCATACTACAAGCCTGAATTAACAATTCTATTTTACTTGTGGCGCTACTAAGGTTGGTGTCACCCTTCCCTCTGATGGCGTCACCTGGTGTGGTTTGGTTTCTCCACATACCCCTAGTGCCACCACTGTATTTTACCATATAAGATTGTCACACTTCAGGGACAACCTATGGCATAAAAGCCTAAGAGACAACTGCATTTGCTTGCAGATGCTAAAATAACTGCTTTGATGTGACACTCAGTCTTTTCTGTATCACATTGCACTCTGATCACACCTCCTCAAACAATGTAACTGTATTTATACCTAAGGCTTTAAAACAACACACTTCACCAGTGCATTTGACAAACAAATTCTAATGTACAAAAGCTAATGCTAAGATAAATAAATGACGCTACCAGACTCCTCATCCCTTTTATTTTTATTCTGAAACAGGCTAACATGTCTGTCTCACTGAAAACTGAAATACTAGTCATGACTAATGTTGTCATTGCTATAGCATAATCACCAAAATGAAACACTATTCTTTGCAGCTCAACATGTTTTTATCCTTCATTAGCAAGTATTTTTAGACCATATACAAACTCTGCCTTGATGTATATTTGAAATTATCAGTCAAACAAGTCATCACCAGGACTTGCCATATATACCATCATGGTCCCTTAGGCAGCAACCCACCAGCCTTTTCTCCTGACACCTCCAGCCATTCTTTGCAGCTCAACATGTGATTATCCTCTATTAGCAAAATATTGTACAACAATCCAAAATTGAGCAATACCATTGTTGTCGTTGTTGTTGAGAAATTAAAATGTACTCTGCCTAAGAAACGAGCAGTTGTTCCTTGCACGGGACAGAGGCAATCTGGATTTCAAGAGAAGTTACTTTTCTATTGCTAAAGGGATTGAAATTTTATTGCCTTTTATTGCCCTTTGTCCCTAGGTCCCCACATGGCCAAGAAGGGGACTGGCTTTTGCCTGCATTGAGATCCTTCCAGAACAACTGAACTACGTCTGATACAAAATGTAGGCCTGTGACTCTACCATTGTCACTTTTATTCTGTATGATTTTTAAACATCTTTTGCATGCTGAAGAAGCTAGTGGAGCTTCAAAAGCTTGCATGATGTATTTTCTGCATTTTGGTTGGCCAATAAGAGTATCACTCTTTTGTGGATTTTGGATTGTTTTATTTTGCTGCATGGTCCACACAGCTACCCCTGAAAGTTTCCTCTATTAGTAAGTATATCTATACAGCCTAAATATCCTAAAGGCACCAGATCCTGTCTGATCTTGGAAGTGAAGCAGGGCCAACCCTGGCTAGTACTTGGACAGGAGACCACCAATGAATACCAGGTGTTGTAGCCTATATTTCAGAGGAAGGAACAACTGGCAAAACCACCTGAATAGTCCTTGCCTAAGAAAACCCTATGAAACTCATGGGGCCACTGTAAAGTCAACAGGCGACTTGAAGGCACATACACAGAGCAGACATTTTTAAAGCCTACTCTCTTGCAGAGTAGTGGCTTAATTCATCATATAGCTTGCCCAGCGCCAGTCTGCTGGCCTCAGAGGTAGTGGAGGACATGATCCAATCAGCCCTGTTGAATTAAAACTGAACTGCCAGTCTAGCTCTTCTGTACATGGAATGGAGATGAAGCATTAAAAGCAGTTCCAGCATAACAGGATACAGGAAGGGCAATATTTAAATGCCTGCATAAAAGGGGTAATTTAAGTATCATACCCAGACCTGATGATAAACAATTTTATTTAATGGGTTTCAGATGACAAGAGCTTACATCACAATAAATGTGCCTTTATGGTGACACAAGACTTTTATTGTTCTTGCTGCAAGTGGTTCTCCAACTTGTAAACTGGATATAAATAAAGTTAATTCCTAGGAAGGATAACAGAGCTATGTTATGGATCAGACAATTTTAGGAGGGCAACAAAGGAATTCTAAGAGGCTGCAGATTGCAGTCTCTTTTTCTCCCACCCACCCCCCATTTGTTTGCTACAGATGTACCAGACCTTTTATTTAGGTCAGGCACAAAAGCCTTTGACTGTGCTTCAGAGATATCATTCTGGGGGAAAAATTAGGTCAATGAGTAAAATTAATTCTGTCCAAATTGAAGTGATGAAGAATGAAGAAAGCAGCCTTAGTCAGGGCCCCTTTTCTGTCCATAGTGTTGTTTATGAACATGTACAACGGGTGCCACTGAACCATGAAACAAACAAAGAACAAATTATCACTATCAACAGTTTTGTACTGGAACAAGTGACCAACATATGCCCTGAATATTGTAAGGCTCCAGGTTCTTTCTTCCCATTCTGTGTCTGATTTAAGTTCCATGCAATTCTAAGATTTCAAAACGTTTAGTCCTAAAAAAAGAGGCTACCAGATACTACCAATTAAAATTAAGGGCAATGAAGTGCTGTTCAGTTGTACTCACTGATTTCCCAACATTGATGCCATAAATGTATGCTTCGTTTTCTGGAACGATGCAACCACCACTCAGGGCTTACAGGTAGGAGGACACCGAGTCCTCACAGAGGTACTCTGTGTTGCAACTCTGATGAGTTTATTTTTCACACTGCAATCTCAGTGCTGACACTTCTTCCTCAATATCTCAATTTCTCCCCTCCCCTTCACTACTCACGTATTCTTCAGAAATCTTGCTGTTTTTTCCTTTTCAGTTTGAATGAGTCTGCTCCCTTCTGTGATCAAGTTTTACCATACAACTTCCCCTTTACATGTTCTGAATCTTCTTTGGTGCCTTTATTTACATACCCCCCACCCCTTCACAGGCATCATGGCATTACCAAATTGTTTTCAGGTCCTTCCTGTTTAACTTATGTTCACAACTTATTTCACTCTATGTTTTTCTTTGTAATACTGTACTCTCAAAACCACTAAATGGAATCCCATTGTACTTTCCAGAGACAGATTATTTGAATGTAGTATCCCAATGCAATGTTTTACCCAAAACATCAGGATGGGGGAATAAAGGAAGAAAAGAGGGCACAAGAGCACGTAACACACACACCATTATCCACATATATTTGAAGGTTGGAAAGAGTGGTGACAGCGCCTGGCCTCCTCAAAAAGACAAACTGCAATCTAGAGAGTGATTTACAGATGTGCGTATGCCACCTGATTACTCACAATCATTAGTGACATGTTGCTGAATGTCAGTGCCAGCTTCACTGAAAAGCACATCTGAATTTACACAAGAGGGAGGTTTACACACAAAAATCCTCCAAGTATGTGCTCAGGGCCCATGCGGTTAGCATTTTCCCCCATTGTTACTGATGCCATGACTATATTCCCTGGCACATTCTACTGTCAGAAGGATTTCACTATATCCATGGCCAGTGTGGGAAAGGGTTTTCCATATATGTATTGGTATGTATCAGGCAAAGCATGTCTGGGGTCAGTTTTCAGCTCTTGGGACCTTCTGCAGACTGCCAAACCCACCCACCCCAAACAAAGTCCACTTCTGGTTTGAAAAACTGTTTTGCTTTTTTAAAAAAATAAACAGTGCAAGGGGCCCTGCAGTCTATTTAAATTGTGAATTGCCTTTCCTGAAGACTTACAGGACAGGGAAATCACATCCCCCTTTTGACCAGAAAAATACAACTTTGGGATGTGTCAAGGGCCAAAACACAGCACTGGAGGGCTGCACCCAGCCCCAAGGCTGCAGTTGTACAGCATTCCAGTGTACATGCAGAGGTTCTGCACTTGAGGAGGGACTATAATTGGGTCAGGCCCCCATCATAAACAGGAGCTTTACATGTGTACATTTCCCCCATGCTGGCCAAACGCACAGATGGCAGAGAAAAATTTCCACTCTCAATGAAAGCTGCTGGGGGCATGGCCACAGTGAACGGTCCTGATTGTACACACAGACACAAACACATTTAACATGTAGGTTCATGTGAACCTTCCCCAATCGTAAAGAGAAAAAATTCATCAGTTATATATTTGGTCTGTTTTGGCTCTTTCAATGTTTGTGTTCTGCTAGAACACTAATCACTTTATGGATTAAGTTGATGATAATGTACAGTTTTCAGTGTGATTAGGAATGGGAAGTATTTATTTGAGATGTGTTCACAAACATGTTAGAGATATTTGGATTCAAGGAGTCAAAACTGATGAAATAATGAAATGTTCTTTTGAACAATTTCAGACCTTTTACGGTTTCTGCTATCAAGTTGCCAATCCCACGCATTATGGCACTCTGGTAAATTATATACAATGGGTCCTCGGTATCCGCTGGGGTTTGGTTCTAGGACCTCTCCATGGATACCCAAATCTGTGGATGCTCAAGTCCCATGACATACAACGGTGTAGTAAAATGGCATCCCTTACATAAAATGGCAAAATCAAGGTTTTTTTTTTAATTTTAAAAAATTATTCTTGAACCATGATTGGTTGAATCTGTGGATAAGGAGGGCCAACTGTAATTACATCTAATACAGGAGCTTGTATTTTATTTTTGATTCTAAGTTTCTGTTGTAACTCTGCTACCAAAAACCCATGTATAGCAAAAGATAGTTCTATTACAAAAACAAAAATTGTATGTCACCACTGAAATTTAGATCTTTTATGAACTTGGGTGAAATGCATGTAATATATGAGGCTATTTTTGATCGTAAGAAATTAACACTGGGGAAGTAAATAGCCAATTTAATGAAAGCCAATATAAACTTAGTAGCAATTTCTCAAAATAAAGCGGTATACTGACATCTGCTGGTCTTTTATCAACAGTTAACAGAACATCTTCAATTCATACACTTGCTTTTGAAAAGTTGCTAATATATTAATGAAGGGATAGAACATTTAAAGGAATAGAAAATATGTATAATAAATTACTATTTTCATATAAATCCCAATTTATCAATGTTTTGATAAGTTCCTTACTATTTTACTTAAGTACTGTGCATCGAAACAGGAACATAGCAAAAAGAGAAAAGAAATTACTTAGAGGAAAAAAACTGACAAGCAATTCAAAGTTTTCTTTAAAAATCTTTACTTGCAAAATAAAGCAGCATGCTATGATTTACTTATGAATTTAAAAAGACTAATTAGACTGAAATAAAACCCTAAGAATGGCATTTCTATAAATAATGAAAAAATGTTCCCACTAGACTTTAAAGGAAAACATTTGGTAATTAAATACTTGCTACTTCCC
Source organism: Gambelia wislizenii (assembly GCA_030847615.1). Lineage (NCBI taxonomy): Eukaryota > Metazoa > Chordata > Lepidosauria > Squamata > Crotaphytidae > Gambelia > Gambelia wislizenii. The sequence continues at coordinate 132,203,425 of JAUMIR010000003.1, forward strand.
ATCAAGTTGAAGTTTGTTAGCGTTGAAACTATAATAAAGTTTACCCTAAAACATTTTGCAACGCAAAATTATTTTCACTCAAGGAGTGTCTAATAAATTGAGGGCTATGAATTACAAGCAATCTTTGAAGTAGGCTCACACATTTATAAAACTTTATACACCCTTGCTTGGACTGAAGTATTTATACTACTAAAATCAAACATGCATCACTTTCATACACTCGAGTTTCATGATTTATATTACATTATATAACAGCATATTTTTCAGCAGCAAGTTCATCATACATTTGCTCCATTTTCTTTGGATTTCTGATCTTTATCTTCACTTTTCACAATATCCTGTGGAAAATAGGACAATCCATCAATGAAGGACAACAGTAACTTAGTGTCTAAAACATGAATCTGGCATTCTGATTACTCTAGAAGACTCCTTCAATCAAATGTTGAATGATGAGTCAACACATAAATAATTCCCATTGATTCAATGGGTTTACTCTAATCAAGGCTAACAACAGATTTAGGGCATGCTATGTTATCAGTATTAGGGCCAGCATGGTATAGTGGTTTGAGTGGTTGATAATAGAAGACTAAACCCCTTTTATAGGCTTTGACTGTGTTGTCTGCTGTGATAAAAAAAAGAGGGAGGAAGGAGAGGGTGGGAGCCTAAAGAACGGGTATGTGTGTGAGAGAGGGAAGCCCAGACAAGCTCTCAAAAACATACAAGGTAGTTTTGATATGTAATTGAGGTCATGCATCATGGCACTCTTGAGCGTGGTACAGTGGTCTGAATGTTGGGCCTACAATTCTGGAGACTGACTTCTAAATCCCCGCTCAGCCCTGGAAACCCACTGGGTGACCTTGGGCAAGGCACACTCTCTCAGTCTCAAGGGAAGGCAAAAGCAACCCCTCTGAACAAGTCTTGCCAAGAAAACCCCATGTTAAGTTTGCCTTAGGGTTGCCATAAGTCAGAAGCGACTTAACCGCACACAACAACATTATCACTATCTTAAATCAGTCTCATCAGTTGATTGTAAGAGATAATTGTAAGAGATAATCAATTACAAGTGCTGAACTGTAATGTGTACACTTAAGGTGTTATCATATGACCCTGCCCGGAGTGTGGGAAGCCTTTTCTGTGGCTCCTCCCACACTCCGGAATTTCTTCCCAAGGGAAGATAGACTGGCTCCTTCTTTGTTGTCCTTTAGCCAGCAAGTTAAGACTTTTCCAGCAAGCTTTTGGAAACTGATTTTAACAAAAGGGCTTTTTATGGTGCTGTACTGTTTTTAATTTTTCTTTTAAAGTAAGATTTTAAATGGTTTTAATTCTATTGTTATTTAATACTACTTTGATCATAATTTTTGTATGTTTTGAACTATATCTGTTTTATGACATTTTGTAAGTCAACTTGAATCCCAGCCTGGGAAAAAGGCAATCTAAATAAAGTGATGGATGGATAATGGATAGGTGTTTTGGACACCACTTACATTGAGCAGTGGAATGTGTAAGGGAACATAATTCCAACTGTCACATATCCTACATCAGTGGTTCTCAACCTGTGGTCCGCGGACCCCCAGGGGGCCGCAACGTCATCACAGGGGGTCCGCAAAGGCTTGAAGGTTGCTTGGCCCACCTCTTCCCTGCAGTGGAGCGGCCATGTGAAAGGAACCAAAGGCTGGCTGGCTGGGCCTATACATTGCCATTCAATCCACTCCACCCACAAAGTTTCAGGAAGAAGCAGGAGAATAGTCTTCCCTTCCCCTCCAGTGCCTCTGAAGGAAGATTTAGTGATTGGTGTAATTGTATTATTATTGTTATTGTTGTTATCAGGTATTATTATTATGTTTTAAATCCTGAGTTAAGTCTTGGGGCTTCGTAGCAACAAAAGATATTTAAAAGGGGTCCCCGGTAAAGAAAAGTTTAAGAGCCACTGACCTACGTAAACCCACCTCTCAGTAGCAGACAATAAACAGTACCGTATTAGATGATGCAACACCTTACGGCTCTACAAAAATTTTACTGGCTTAGGAGTCAGAAAACCACTCCCACCACAAAACACACACACACCACCTTGTATTGACAGTCAGGGTTGGTCAAAGAACACAACTGGAACAGAACTTCAATTTCCTGCAGCTTTTTAATATACATCATTGAAGTACTTGTATCGCGCTTCTAAATGATACATATTTTCTTCCTTCCAACTTCTATGACCCCAGAATAGTTATTGGTGCTAAGCAAAAGTTCTTCCTTAAAGATTCTTTAAGACTCATTTTGGGATGTGTTTATCATCAACATCAATTGTTAACTGTTTTAATTTGCATGCCTTATTTCAACATACTTAACACGACCTCAGTTAGTCAAAACAGCATAACTAATGCACAAGAGGAAGGTCTCAATAAGTCTGAGGTATCAAGATTTGCAAAAGTACAACCAATTTTAAGGGGAAAAGTTGAGGAAACCATCCAAAAACATCCCAATGCGGACTGAACAAACTCAGAGGCCACTGAAGGCTGAGCTTCTATCAAGAGAAGTTTAAAAAAAGCAAACCAAAAATGGGTGATTGGATGGAGAGGGGAGATGGAATCTAATATGCTGAAAGGCAGCTTAGCTGGCAGGCACACTTTAACACTAGTTACTGTTTTCCAGTACCACACTGGTTACATGCCATAATTCCAATTTGGGGTCTCAGGGAACATATAATGATGTCCTGCTCAATTCCATACTAAAACTTACATTGATCTTAACAGGTCTGGATGGAGGCCTTAAGATACAGACCAATAGATCTTTCTTGGTGAACAAATGTACACGGAAGGAGAAAGTAGTTTGTTCTACCCTCCATCACCTCTTTACAGGGAACTTCACAGAATGAAAAAAATCACCACTTTTACCTTTTTAAGAACAGTGTGTATTTCATCCATAACTGTAGCCAAAGTTTTGATTGTCTTATTCAGCTGACTTTCAAACTGTAAATTTGTCTCTTCTGATGCCTTCAAGTTTTCTTGCAGCTGGCCAAGGTCTTTTTTTACTTCCTTAATATCTACAGACAGGCCTTTATTCAAATTCTCCAAATTTAATATAGTCTTTTCATCTTCATCTGAAGAAGAAAAAAATTCAACAACTTTAAAATAATCTTTTACTCTGTAACTTTCTATGTTCTAAGTCATTAAAGAATATGTGTACATTATTACAGATTCTGTGTTCCCACCTAACTGTGCAGTTGTTTTTGCAGAACTGAGCGAGTAAAAGTTACTGATGATTAATTATCCCTTTTTATTTAGGCCTGCAAGGCAAGACAATTCAGAAGCTCTACGTGATTTAGAATCCAATAGCCCAATAGTTAACTGGACTGAACTTTAGGAGGTTGAGTAATAACCATGTTGAGAAAACAGCACTGGCTCCACATTAGATTTTTAGGCACAATCAGTAGTGGTTTTGACCAAAATGGTTTCAGGCCTAAATGGTTTAGGTCCAAAACAATATCTGTGAACACTAGAATAATTAGATGGGACACCATACTTGAAGTGAAAGAGGCTGGCTGGCAGGCATCTTCTTTCCAGTAGCATCCACTCAGTGGAGCTTCTTCAGGGAAGAAATTTAATAGGTCCACCTGATTTTTAGAAAGTAAGTATTTTTAGAACAGCTAGGTTATGGAAGTTCATTGTAGAATCCCACACTCTCGTGATTTTATTAGAAAAAGTAATGTTTATTTAGGATTTTTATCTCAATAACACTGTTTTCTGTGTTTGTAGTAATCTTGTATTTTATAGATATATAATTTTTGATTCCATATTTTGTTACCCACTCTCAGGACAGCTTTTCGAAGTCATGTTTAGTAGATATAAATTTCAAGATTACAAGAAATATTTTGCATATTTCCTAGTGAGTTGTATCCAGTAGTGCCCCTCCACCAGAGAATTGATCCTCCCCGCCGCTGCAGCCACACTCCTCACTCCAATCCTCCCAGGACCCTCTAGAGCAAGTTGAAAGGAAAAAGAAAAGGGAAGTCCTGTTGGCACGACTGGAAATTGTGCGCACAACCCTGGAGGTAGAGCATTTTTCTGTTAGATACAGAAACATTCTCTTTTGTCTGCCCCCCCCCGCATGCCTTTAAAAAATACTTCTGTCATTCAGATCTCTAGCTATTTACATTATTCTGCAAAATGCAATTCCATGTTTCTGGTCCCGAGATGTTCTTGAATTACACCTCCCAGAATCCTTGACCACCGGCCATGGAGGCTGGAGCTTTCGGACCTGACATCTAACTATACCTGTGGACCAAGTCTGGGACCACTGGCATTAAAGTATCTGTGTAAGAACAGCAGTTCTGAGAACCAGATGAAACAGTGAAAGAGAAGAACTAGACACCCAAGTGTCTTGTGCTTTTTCTCCTTCTAGTATATGAAGTTTGTCTATTAAATAATGTGACTGATACAATAACTCATCTTTATTCATATGTATTACAATTCTAATGTTTGTGCCCTTCAGTATACTCTATGTTCACACTCACACGCTGATGCAGTCTTGTTTTCCACTCGTCAAAGATGTGGAGCAGATCAGTTTCTGTCAGCTTTTCAACACAATCTGTTATATTCTTTACTGCATCAGCTGACTCAAAACGTGTTCCTTTAAGCACCAATTTCACTTTAGGGAAAAGACAAATGTTACATGGTGCCAAATCTGGCGAATATGGAGGATGATCAAATGTAGTAATGCATTATTGGACAAAAATTGCTTCACAGAAAGTGATGTGTGAGCAGCTGCTTTGTCTTGATGAAGAATGAAAACATTTTCCCACAATTCTGGTCTTTTTTTTCTGACACTCTCTCTCTCAGCTTTGTCAAAACTTCCTTATACAGCAGGACCCCTGTATTCACTGGTTCATTATCCACTGATTCAATTATCCATGGGACACAAAACAGCACACCTACCTTAGAGTGTTCCTAGAAAATGTATCCTCTCTAGCCATTTTCTAGGTTCTCCAAGGCAACTCTATGGTATTTTAAACCAGAAGACCCATTATTTTCAATGGCGCTCGCTATTATCCACGGTTTTCGGTATTCACGCCCCCCCCCCCGAACTAATCCCCAACAGATACAGGGGTCCTACTGTAATAATGCTGGTTCACTGTTCTGCCTTCTGGAACCCATTCTGCCAAAATTACGCCTTTGATGTAAAAAACCCCCAATGAGCATGGCTTTGAATGTGGACTTGCTTTGATGTGCTTTTTTCATCCTCGGTGATGATGGTGTTTTCCAGTGCACTGACTGTTGCTTTGTCTCAGGATCATTACTGGAAGAGCCAGGTTTCATCACAAGTGATGATTTTTCAAAAAAGTTTTGTGTGTGCCTTAAGTTGCTGCAGAATGTCAGCAAAAATTTCCTTGTGGCACTCTTTTTCCTCTGGTGTGAGAACCCTAGACATCATCCTGGCACAATTTTTCTCACGTTGAGATCCTCATGGAAAATTTTCCATGCAGTGTCTTTGTCAATGTTCACGGCTTCAGCTATTGTTCGGACACTGAGTCGGCGGTCTCCTTGAACAATCTGGCTGATTTTTTCTACAATTTCTTTGGTTCTTGAAGTGGAAGGTCGTCCAGGGCGTTCATCATCTTCCACATTCTACATCCTTCTCTGAATCTTTTGTGCCACTCAAACACATGCGCATGAGACATGCAGTTTTCCTGTAGGCCTCAGTAAGCATTTGAAAAGATTCTGTTGGTATTTTGTTTAATTTTACTAAAAATTTCAAACTGACACATTGCTCAACTTTTAAATTTAGTATTTTTCTGGCACTCAACAGGTAACACAGCTGCTCTAAACGACGACTGACAATTAACTCAACAGCCGAAAGTGTTGATGTTTGTCATACAGGTTCAGACATGTTTAAGGTCACCACTCAAGTGTTCACAGTCAGTTCTCCTTGATTTGTCTGAAAGGTAGAAACACAGTCTCGTTATTTAATAGACAGACCTCATAACTTCTAAGAACTTGTGGAACTTATTTTGTGGTTCTTTCCCATGGACACCTAATTCACAGGCACAAAAAGTAACTTGCTAGTGCCTCTACTACTGACATACCCATCTGACAAACCTGTATTATTGACATACCATGATAGAATATGTTTTCTTTTGTTTTGAGTACATGGAAGAAAATTTGGAATACGTTTCTTCCCTTTTCAAAGCCATCATTATTTTTTCCAGATATTTGCTACTATGACAAACCTTTCTGAATGTATGAAACAATCGTCTATAAATCTACTACTCACCTGTCTTTTCTTCTAGTGACTGAAGCTTTTGTTCCATTTCAGCCCGTGCCTTTTCACTCTTCTCTAGTTTCTGCAAGAGACTCCCTACATCCACCATAGCTCCATTGTAAACAATGAGACCAACATTTTCTTCTGCTCCTTTAGATTCTTGTTTTATAGCAGGTGATGGCAGCAGCAGCCTGTTTCCTATAATGGACCAAAAACACTAATATAATTTCACACTGCTACCAAATGTGTATAAGGCACTTCAATTATGGTAGTACAAAGTTGTTACTACAGTTCAGGCAGAATGGACGAGGGGCAAGCATACACATATTTAGCGTCCCCTGGGCATCCACAAGCTGCACAAGCTAAAATGTAGCCAATTTAATTGGATAGGCAGGTGCCAATGTTATATTTACTGACTCTGCTTCAACTCAGTATCTAAACTAGAATAAGAATGAGCAACCTTATCTACTAAGTATCTTGTAAATTGGCCACATTAAACTAACAAGCAGTTCTTCTCTTGTCCCGCTTGCAAACTAAAACATAAAAAGACCTCTGAATACTCAGATAAGCTTAACTGGTCAGTACTAAGTGGGTGCAATGGTGGTGGAAAAGTACAATTTCTTCACTACCATCACTGAGTAGGTCTTAATATGAGTAGGTCTAATTTATGTTGCATCATACATGCCATAAGTCTATCATTATCATCCTTGCTTTGTTCCCTGCTATTTCATTACTACCAGTTCCTTGGGACACCAAGAGGATAATTCAGTTCCACATTCAATGAAAGGACATTTGTTTTAACAGAAAAAGGCGGCGGGGGGGGGGGCAGGGGAAAGGACTGAATCTAAAGATGGCTTGTGTAAGAAATCTCTTCTGAATGCCACGCCCTCCTCCTGCAGTCCACAACACATGATCCCCACCATTCTGACTCTCAATAGCACATATTCAGTCAGGAGGGTAGGCACAACAATAAGGAAAACCCCACTATACCAAAAGAACTACACCCACACTTCTCTGGATTCCTTATTTATTTGGAATCAACAGAAATCTCTCCTTATTTACTCTACCTTCTGAAAGTGGTCAATAAACCCTGAAACTAGTTGATTACCACTGCATTGGGGGCAAAAAAGGATTCATGTTGTTCCACTGACAAGGGAACAAAGTACCTCCCCTCACTCAATGCAAGATCACACAACTTCTGCTTCTGGACTTGTATAAGATGAATAACCCACTTGACTGTGGATTGCTCCTCTGCACTGGTTTAAGGTTTTTAAAAATGTTACCTAGCATTTCCTCCTGTGGAGGTTCCGTTTCTTCTGGAGTTTCTTCATCTTTAGAAGTATCTGTTAGTTTTCTATAAAAGCAAGATTCACGAAGCACTACCTTATTCAGCAGTTTCTTAACCTAAAATAACAAAAAAGACTACAGTCATCCCTTCACATTTGCGGGGGTTAGGTTCCACAGACCCCCACAAATGTGAAAATTCTGCAAATAATGACTGCCTTTCCCCTCCCCTGCAAAAGCAACCACGGGGCCTCCAGGGGCCCCATAGTCGCTTTCCCCCACCTCCCACCTCCCTCCCCAGGCCTTCACGGGGCCTTCAGAGTCTCCATGGTCGCCTCCCCAGCCCTCCCCCTCCCTCCCCAGTTCTTAACGGGGCCTTCGGAGCATCTCCGAAGGCCCCGTGGAGGCCTCCCCGGCCCTCCCTCCTACCTCCCAAGGCCTTCATGGGGCCTTCGGAGGCCCCCTGTCGCTACTTTTGGGAGGGCGGGGAGGCCCTCCCAAAACTGTGAATATTCAAAACTGCAAATGCTAAGTTCGCGAATGTAAAGGGGCAACTGTATGTATATATATATATATATATATATATATATATATATATATACAGACACCCACACACACCCACACACAATATATATTCATCAATACATACAATTCTCTTAGGTAATACATTTATAATATAATTAATTCACAAAAACATTCAGTACCATGTAATAACTTAAGAAACAAACCTGAGCTCGTGAGAGATGCAGTCCAAGTGTGTAGAGTATCTCTTCTAAGTCCTTTTCCAGAAGGTACCCACAATGGCATTGATCAAAATAAACAAATGCCATTAATAGATCACGGTTAACAGTTATCATCTGGATTTTGTCTCTATCCTAAAAAACATATTTTGTAATAAATAAATTGCTAGTTAATTATTAGCCATTTGTGAATCATTTTTAGATTAGAAAAGGTAGTTGCTAATACTATTCAAGTATTATTTCCTTTAATGTCAAGTACTATACACAGGGCCCATAGGTAATTTTAAAAATACCAATACATTCTTGATGCTAGAACTTCCAAATGTACTACAACACTACACAATTTCATAATGTTAGGTAAATTCCAATCAATTACAATATTTACAGTACAGTCGTCCCTTCACATTCATAGAATCATAGAATCATAGAATTGCAGAGTTGGAAGAGACCACAAGGGCCATCCAGTCCAACCCCCCTGCCACGCAGGAAATCACAATCAAAGCATCCCCGACAGATGGCCATCCAGCCTCTGTTTAAAGACCTCTACGGAAGGAGACCCCACCACGCTCCGAGGGAGTGTGTTCCACTGCCGAACAGCTCTTACTGTCAAAAAGTTCCTCCTCATGTTGAGGTGGAATCTCTGTTCCTGGAGCTTGCACCCATTGCTCCGTGTTCCAGTCTCTGGAGCAGCAGAAAACAAGCCTGCTCCATCCTCAGTGTGACATCCCTTCAAATACTTAAACAGGGCTATCATATCGCCTCTAAACCGTCTTTTTTCCAGGCTAAACATACCCAGCTCCCTAAGTCTCTCCTCATAAGGCATTGTTTCCAGACCTTTCACCATTTTAGTTGCCCTTCTCTGGACACGCTCCAATTTGTCAATATCCTTTCTGAATTGTGGTGCCCAGAACTGGACACAGTATTCTAAGTGAGGTCTGACCAAGGCAGAATAGAGTGGCACTATTACTTCCCTTGATCTAGACACTATACTTTTATTAATACAGCCCAAAATTGCATTGGCCTTTTTAGCTGCTGCATCACACTGTTGGCTCATGTTCAACTTGTGGTCTACTAGGACTCCTAGATCCCTTTCGCACGTAGTCTCATTCAGCCAGGTCTCTCCCATCCTATATCTATGCATTTCATTTTTCCGCCCTAAGTGCAGTACCTTACATTTCTCCGTATTGAATTTCATTTTGTTAGCTTTGGCCCAGCTCTCCAGTCTATCCAGGTCATTCTGAATTTTGATCCTGTCCTCTAGGGTATTAGCTACTCCTCCTAATTTGGTGTCATCTGCAAATTTGATAAGTATGCCCCTAATTCCCTCATCCAAGTCATTGATAAAGATGTTGAATAGCACTGGGCCCAGGACAGACCCTGTGGCACCCCACTGGTCACATCTTTCCAAGACGAAGAGGAGCCACTGCTGAGCACCCTTTGGGTTCGGCCGGTCAACCAATTACAAATCCATTGAACAGTTAACTTGTCTAGCCCACATTTTACAAGCTTGTTTGCAAGAATGTCATGGGGAACCTTGTCAAAGGCCTTACTGAAATCAAGGTATGCAATGTCCACAGCATTCCCTTCATCTACCAAGCTGGTAACTTTATCAAAAAAAGAGATCAGATTAGTCTGGCATGACTTGTTTCTCTGAAACCCATGCTGACTTTTTGTGATTTGGCATTGTCTTCTAAATGTTCACAGACTCTCTGTTTAATGATCCACGGACCCCCGCGAATGTGAAAAATCCGCGAATAACGACTGCCCCCCCTCCCCCACCATAGCGACCATGGGGCCTCCGGAGGCCCCATAGTCGCTTCCTCCAGCCTCCCCACTCCCTTCCTAGGCCTTCCCGGGGCCTCTGGAGACCCTCCCGAGGCCCCGTGGATGCCTCCCCAGCCCTCCCCCCTCCCGCCCAAGCCCTCAACGGGGCCTCCGGAGACCCCGCGGAGGCCTCTCATGGCCCTCCCCTCTCCCTCCCAAGCCTTCATGGGGCCTCCGGAGCGTCTCCGGAGGCCCCATGGAGGCCTCCACAGCCCTCCCCCAGGCCTTCATGGGGCCTCCGGAGCGTCTCCGGAAGCCCCATGGAGGCCTCTCCCGGCCTCCCCCCTCCCTCCCCGGGCCTTCGTGGGGCCTAGCAAGGCCCCGCGGAGGCCTCTCCCAGCCTCCTCCCTCCCTCCCCGGGCCTTCGTGGGGCCTAGCTAGGCCCCGCGGAGGCTTCTCCAGGCCCTCCCCCCTCCCACACCGGTCCTTCGTGGGGCCTCCGGAGCGTCTCCGGAGGCCCCATGGAGGCCTCTCCGAGCCTCCCCCCTCCGTCCCCGGGCCTTCGTGGGGCCTAGCAAGGCCCCGCGGAGGCCTCTCCCGGCCTCCCCCCTCCCTCCCCGGGCCTTCGTGGGGCCTAGCAAGGCCCCACGGAGGCCGCTCCCGGTCCTCTCCCCTCCCTCCCGGGCCTTCGTGGGGCCTCCAGAGCGTCTCCGGAGGCCCCACGGAGGCCGCTCCTGGTCCTCCCCCCTCCCTCCCAGGCCTTCGTGGGGCCTCCGGAGCGTCTCCGGAGGCCCCATGGAGGCCTCCCCGGCCCTCCCCGCTCCTTCCCAGGCCTCCATGGGGCCTCCGGAGCGTCTCCGGAGGCCCCATGGAGGCCTCCCCAGCCCTCCCCCAGGCCTTCATGGGGCCTCCGGAGCGTCTCTGGAGGCCCCGCGGAAGCCTCTCCCGGCCTCCCCCCTCCCTCCCCGGGCCTTCGTGGGGCCTAGCAAGGCCCCGCGGAGGCCTCTCCGGGGCCCCCCTCCCTCCCTGGGCCTTCGTGGGGCCTAGCAAGGCCCCACGGAGGCCGCTCCCGGCCCTCCCCCCTCCCTCCCGGGCCTTCGTGGGGCCTCCGGAGCATCTCCAGAGGCCCCATGGAGGCCTCCCCGGCCCTCCCCACCCCCTCCCCGGGCCTTCATGGGGCCTCCGGAGCGTCTCCGGAGACCCCATGGAGGCCTCCCCCGGCCCTCCCCGCTCCCTCCCAGGCCTCCATGGGGCCTCCAGAGCGTCTCCGGAGGCCCCATGGAGGCCTCCCCAGCCCTCCCGCAGGCCTTCATGGGGCCTCCGGAGCGTCTCCGGAGGCCCCATGGAGGCCTCTCCCGGCCTCCCCCCTCCCTCCCCAGGCCTTCGTGGGGCCTAGCAAGGCCCCGCGGAGGCCTCTCCCAGCCTCCCCCCTCCCTCCCGGGCCTTCGTGGGGCCTCCGGAGCATCTCCGGAGGCCCCATGGAGGCCTCACCGGCCCTCCCCACCCCCTCCCCGGGCCTTCATGGGGCCTCCGGAGCGTCTCCGGAGGCCCCATGGAGGCCTCCCCCGGCCCTCCCCGCTCCCTCCCAGGCCTCCATGGGGCCTCCGGAGCGTCTCCGGAGGCCCCATGGAGGCCTCCACAGCCCTCCCCCAGGCCTTCATGGGGCCTCCGGAGCGTCCCCGGAGGCCCCATGGAGGCCTCTCCCAGCCTCCCCTCTCCCTCCCCAGGCCTTCGTGGGGCCTCCGGAGCATCTCCGGAGGCCCCACGGAGGCCTCCCCAGCCCTCCCCCCTCCCTTCCAAGGCCTTCGCGGGGCCTCCGGAGGGTCTCCGAAGGCCCCATGGAGGCCTCCCCCGGCCCTCCCCGCTCCCTCCCAGGCCTCCATGGGGCCTCCGGAGCGTCTCCGGAGGCCCCATGGAGGCCTCCACAGCCCTCCCCCAGGCCTTCATGGGGCCTCCGGAGCGTCCCCGGAGGCCCCATGGAGGCCTCTCCCAGCCTCCCCTCTCCCTCCCCAGGCCTTCGTGGGGCCTCCGGAGCGTCTCCGGAGGCCCCACGGAGGCCTCCCCAGCCCTCCCCCCTCCCTTCCAAGGCCTTCGCGGGGCCTCCGGAGGGTCTCCGAAGGCCCCGTGGAGGTCTCCCCTGCCCTCCCCGCTCCCTCCCAGGGCTTTCACGGGGCCTCTGGAGGCCCCGTGTCGCGGTTTTGGAGGGGCCCGTGGGGGCCCCTCGCAAAACCGCGAATAATCGAAACCGCGAATGTCAAGTTCGCAAATGTGGAGGGGCGACTGTAGTGCTAGTTCAGAATGCTTGGCTTCACTTTGCAAGGACGTAACTACATCACTATCTGACATTAGCTTGTTCTCAGAAGTTAGATACTACACTAACTATGAACTGGAACTATTTGTACACTATGCAAACTGGATGGCATGTTTTTATTTCAGCTCCAAAATTTTACATGGTTTCTAGAAATCATAATTATTCTTCAGTTTTGCAGAGTCTGGAGATTTTCAAGGATACAATCTTCCAACTTTCTTCTCACTTTGAAAGAAAGGCTTGATTTATGGCCAATTTAAACTACAAAGCAGATGTCTCTCTCTGGCTTTTCTTCGCAAACGAAGATTCAGGAAGGACTCATCCCGCGCTTTCTGCAAGCAGATGTAGGCTGCACTCAAATACACAATTACTTGAGAGTGAGCCCTACTGAAGTCAAGGTTGCACTGTTATTCTTACTGATGCCAGAGATTAATAAATTTGAGTTACTTCAGTTTGTAAGTATGATCTACATGACTGGGTGAGTTAGTGGTCAATAGCTTGTTTATGGTAATATTCCAGTTTTTTTACTAGACTATTTTTACCTGAAACCAATGATTCCCACCCCCCACCCCCCCGCAAAAAGGAAGAAGAAAAGCAAAAGGGGGAACTGGGCAATTCAACAAATTTCCCTCCAAATTAAATTACCTTGTCTTTAGAAGCTCTCTCCTTGCAATGGCGGCTTCCCTCTCTTCTGTCATCTCTCCTATTCATTTCCTCATCATCCCTATCTATGGAAACAGAACATACATAATAGATCAGAGCTGTGCATTCCTATTATAAATATCTTTGACAGAACATACACACATTTTTCAATGAAATATCAACAACCTGCAACTTAACAAGACAGGGGACAAGTTCTACTGATACCCACATACAAAAAATGAAAGTTGCCATTATTCTGAAAATAACCAAGTACAAACAGGACTTTCATAACAAAAGGTACAAGAAGTGATATATGCAGTCCATTAAACATTTCAATTCTACTGCTATAAAAGAATGCATGGATAACAGAAGGTTCTGCAACGTTGCCCTTGTGGATCAAGTTTACAGCTGCCTGCTTTTAATAATAAGAACAATCACATGCGCCCCTCCCCCCGCAATATACCATCATCTTCATCCTCAGCATCTTCAGCTTCCATTGGATCATATTCCTCCTGGTTATTGTCATCTTCCATTTCATCTTCATCTTTTGAATCATCTTTTCTCTTCTCTTCTCTCTGTAATTATCAGATATTAACACAATTCAAAGTTTGACAGAAATCATGAAAAGAAATGCAAATACTTATGTACAAAAAATTTCTGAAACACATCACAGACCAGGAACTCTGCACTCATCCCTTCCCTTGCAAGAGGAACAAACTAAAAGTAGGAAAAGATGATTTATAATCCTGCTTAGGTCTCCGAGTGTGTTTTGTTCTTATAGAGGTTTGATTTAAAGCAAGCAGACAAGCACACAGAATATTTTAACATTAAGACATACTTCAGTTTGGGAAAAAAGTGTATTTCTAACAAACCTATTTAAAAGTCTGAGCTCTTTAAAAAGAAAGAACTCAACTGCAGACTCACTGCCACTGATGTTCTGAAAATATTAACACCAACATAACAAATAAGTCAATCTTAAATTACATGGAATAAAACTTAATAAACAGTTTCCTCTCTCTGTTCTTAATCTTGTAACTGAATGTGTTTTTGAAATGGCCACTGACCTTCCTGTCATCTCTCTCATCTTTTTTGTCTTTCTCATCTCCAGATTTTCTTCTCTTAGGCTTTGGCTCATCATTTTCATCATCCCGCTCTTCCTTTTTCTCTTTTTTCTCATCTTTTTTGTTCTTTTTATCTTTTTTATCTTCTTTATCCGGAAGAGACAAGAGTGATCTGTAGATTCGGACACCAAAATCCCTTTGAAGCATTTCATTGAAAAGTTCTGCAAATAATGAAACCTGCAGAAGGAACATCAAGGGAAGCTAATAATCCTTTTATGTACCAGCAGTGTTGCTCTTAATCTGCAGTACACTTTTAAAATAATGAAACATTAACAAAAAACAAAACAAAACTAGAATTAACAAGGTAAACAAGCAGCATAGAAAAATAACACTATTAAACTTCAAGGGTAGAAATTAAAATTAAACTCCTATCATTAAAATTATAAGCAAATAAAATTATATATTATTCTGGCATTTGAAACTCATCAGTACAGTAGGACCCCGTATCCACTGATTCATTATCCACTGATTCAAATATCCATGGGACACAAAACAGCACACCTTAGAGTCTTGCTAGAAAATGTGTCCTTTCTAGCCATTTTCTAGGTCCTCCAAGGCAACTCTATGGTATTTTAAACCGGAAGTCCCATTATTTTCAATGGTGTTAGCTATCATCCACCGTCTTTGGTATCCAAAGGGCCCCCCAGAACCAACCCCCAGTGAATAAGGGGGTCCTACTTTACTACAATCTTTGTTCAAACAAAAATCCAGCAAGGGAGTTTATAAAACAGGAAGCTGAAGCAGAGAAATAAGAGACTGTCCAATTGCCCAGCATCACCTAACTCTATGGCAAACTTCAACTTATAAAATAGACTTTACTTGGAGAATAAATACTAAAGCAGTATCAATGGATACTAGGCTTGGAAGATCCAGATGAAAACTCAAAGCCAGGTCTTGAGAAAAACATAATGCCTTACATCCAGTGCAATCTGAGCCTAAGGCACTTATACAACCTTCAGAAATACAGTTGCTCCTCCACATTCGCGAACTCAGCATTCGCGGTTTTAATTATTCGCAGTTTTGGGAGGCCCCCCCGCCCCCCCCCCAAAAAACCGCGAAAAGGGGCCTACGAGGCCCCTTGAAAGCCCTGGGAGGGAGCGGGGAGGGCCGGGGAGGCGTTCACGGGGCCTTTGGAGACCCTCCAGAGGCTCCGTGAAGGCCTGGGGCGGGTGGGGGGAGGCCGCGGAGGCCTTCACGGAGCCTTGAAAGGCTCCGTGAAGGCCCCGGGGAGGGAGGGGGGAGGGTGGGGGGAGGCCTTCACGGAGCCTTGGAAGGCTCCGTGAAGGCCTGGGGAGGGTGGGGGGAGGCCCCGGGGAGGGAGGGTGGAGGGAGGGTGGAGGGAGGCCTTCACGGAGCCTTGGAAGGCTCCGTGAAGGCCTGGGGAGGGTGGGGGGAGGCCGTGGAGGCCTTCACGGAGCCTTTCAAGGCTCCTTGAAGGCCCCGGGGAGGGAGGGTGGAGGGTGGGGGGAGGCCTTCACGGAGCCTTGGAAGGCTCCGTGAAGGCCTGGGGAGGGTGGGGGGAGGCCGCGGGGAGGGAGGGGGGAGGATGGGGGGAGGCCTTCACGGAACCTTGGAAGGCTCCGTGAAGGCCTGGGGAGGGTGGGGGGAGGCCGCGGGGGCCTTCACGGATCCTTCGAAGTCTCCATGAAGGCCCCGGGGAAGGAGGGGGGAGGGTTGCAGAGGCCTTCACGTAGCCTTGGAAGGCTCCGTGAAGGCCTGGGGAGGGTGGGGGGAGGGCAATCAATATTCGCGGTTTTTTGACATTCGCGGGGGTCCGTGGAACCTAACCCCCGCAAATGTCAAGGGACAACTGTACTGAAGGGGGAGGGGGGCTAGTTAAAGTGATTACCTCAAAAGAATGTTCTTTGTTATCTTCCAGTCTGTAATCCAAAAGCACACTAAGAGACATAATACTACAGTCAAACTTTCCACTTTTGGCTGCCCAGTTAGGATGCACAATGATTGCTGGTTCATCAGGCAAGATGTATCGTCTCTCTCGACGCTGGCGCTCCACTTCCTCTAAACGTTTCCTTTCTTCTTCCTGAAAATTTGAGAAAACAATGTGCAGTGAAGATTATAGAGCACAGAGAAGACAGTGTAGGCTCAGCTGTACTTTGCCGTCTTCCTCCAGGCAGAAGATGTCATATGGAAGCTAGGCGTGCCACACAGACTAGAGTACCGGGTTTAGCCTGGAATGACTTGATTCCATATGTCTAATCATAATACTCCTTATTACTTTCACCCTAATCTCTTTAATAGGCTTGTTAACCAAGAAAAGGGAGAGTACCATGTACCCAGCTCCCTGAAAAAAAGAATGGCACAAAAGAAGTTTAAGAAGATGAGAGGTTATGTGCATGAGTCATAAGGCATTTGGGTGAAGGTGAAAAACGGAACCCAGCACACTTTTTTCCTACAAAGAGATAGTCTGTAAAGGGTTTGACCTGGGGCCAGCCACAATGACTAGAAAAACTGTTTAACTATGATGTGAACTAACATCATTTGTGGTGACAATGCTCACTACAACAAAAGACGTGCACGCACAAAGAACAACGGTGTAGGACTGGAGCTAGATGAACAAGCTGTGATCCACAAGGATGCCAGTTTATATCTTCTCTCATCCACAAACTGAATAGGTATTGCTTTGTAAGTCACTTTTACACTTCAAATTCCTATCTATAATATGGAAATAATAACCATGCCATACCTTGCAAGGTTTTTGTATGGATTACTGAACTATAGTAAATAAAGCACTTTTTATAAGTATTACATTATTATTATTATCTTTATTTATAGCTCGCCTTTCCCCCAAGGTTGGGATCCAAAGCTGCTCAGTTTTAAAAACACAAAATTAAAACCTACAAAAAGTGCACACTAAAACAGAATTAAACCAATGATAGCATTAAAACAACGTCAAAACACATTATGCAAATCAAAGACATGCTGCAAACTGGTATTCTAGATGAACATCAAATGATACTCAGTAGACAGGATGTATACACTGCAACAATTTACTTCAGCTACTTCTGTGAATGAATCAAATAATTCCTAAATAACTTTGTACCTAAACAAACATGTTAAATATATACCTCTTTGTCATCTTCAGACTTCCTCTCTTCTTCATCCTCATCTTCCTTTTCAGACTTTTCCAGTTCTTTCTGTTCTTCTCTTTGTTCTTCCACTTTTAACTGCTTTGTTAGCCGGGCTATCAACTGGGATTTCAGACCCTTTGGGCTGAGAGTTCGGCTTTCTAACTCCTTTCGTAGGTCATTAACCTAGTAAATAGTTGAACCAATCATTGAGTATATACATAACCAAACAGAGAAACATAGCCTTGTCAATTTACTGGAAGATAAGGCAGGCAAAATTAGCAGAAAACCATAAACATACACACCTTTATTCATAATATAGCCTCTAATACAATCAGTGATTTCCAAAGATTGGTCTTAACAAGAACAAATAAAGTGGCACAAACTTCCAAATAAAACATTGGATCATGTCCAGAAAAGAGAACAAAAGGGGAAAAACATACTGTATTATCAAATAAAACTTTTAATAATAGGGCTTTGTTCTGCAACCTAAACATTCTGAAGTCTTCAGCTACGGTTACCTTCATTGCTTTTGGATCAAGTTTAGACCAATGTGTAGGAGTAGAAATCTCTTTTGCCTCCCCATCATCCTTTTCCTCTTCATCCTAAAGAATGAAATAAAGACATCATTCTTCAAAAGTTTAAAACTAAAGTTTCTTCTGTCTTAAATTCTGCAGCTGATCTGGGCAAGGTCACAACTGTTTCATCAGACAGTCTTCTCCTAAAGTTACCATTTCAACAAAGCCACATACACACATTCTACTACTTTATAATGGTCACAGTGTCTTGCTCACGAGCCAATAGTCATCTCTGTGAAACACAAAAGGGTGATAAAAAAACAACAACACAAAGAACAGTAGGGACACACAGACACTGTGGTCACCACTAACCACACAGTGTGTGATCTTCCCCAATTTGCAAACCACCCCAAATAGTCCTCATTTTGTTAGACCTTTTACATTTGCCAAGACGCCAATCAGCCACATAGCCTTTAAACACTACATTATTTCAATATCTTGCCTATTTCCAAACACCATTATTTTTAGAGGCTAACATACAAGAGAAAACTTTAAAAAGTTTTTTGGTAAAAAAGCAAGATGCTTAACACAACATTTAAAACTGAATCTCACTCAACAACTGGTCCCAGATTCCAGCAACTAATTCTAAGAATACAAAGATTTGTGCATTGGGTGCACAGTTTTAATTCCGCCTGTTGTATCAGCACACACTTTTACGTTAGTACACTAGCTGTAATTAAACAAAACAAAACAAAACAAGATTCTACACTGCTGAAAGCTGGTTTACCAGTCATTGTTACCAGTTATGTTCCTCCTAGGTTATGTTTGTGGTGTAGTATGTGGTGTGCATTTTGTGCCTGTGTTCCTGTGCCTGTGAGAAGCAGAAATAGAAAAAGGGATTAGCGTTCAGTGCCTGTTCTCCATCAGCCTCCTTGCGTTCACCCTGAAGCTTCTCGACCAGCTGCTGCTTGTATCCTCGGGAGAGGGTTTCCCACTCTGAGCGGGTGGGAAGGCAATGCCAAACATCCGGGAAAAATAAAACCACTGTCTCCACATGAGCTGGAACCGTACGCCCCTTGTGGGTCTCCTCAGGGCGATGGTAGCGAATCTCTGCAAAACGGTACCTGTTGCAAGGGAAGAAGCATGTTGGAAAAAAAATTCTACAATACATTTTACAGAGCCTAGATCACTGTAGCACATCAAGTAAAGAAACTTTGCTGCGACAACCTGAATTTCTTCTAAAGAAAAAAAATATGAAAGCCATATGTTCTCTTTGAAAACTTGTACAATTTATTCCAAGAATCTGTTAAGGAATACATTAAATATCAAGTGCCAAATAGCAATGTATTTCTCACTTAAGCTGTGCTAGATTGGTTGGAATCTGAAAAAAGTGGAACTATCTTTTAAATTTTGTGAATGGCAAGTACTCACTAAGTGGTCAACAGGTGATTTAATACAGAAGTAGCAAATCCACCAAGAGAAAATATGGCTGCCCCCAAACATCTAATTATTTATAACACGAGAATAATGAAATGAAGTTTCCTTGAAGATCTTCTCCAGCTACGCGTGAAATGAAAAATATTTTAACATATAAGCACTGCAAAGGTCACACAAGAAATGCATAATTTTAAAGTTCATTGTTCTTCAAACCTTTTGGCACCAAATCACTTTTCTTTAACTAGGGCATCACTTTGAGTAGTTTACCTGCACAGCTGCTGGTGCTGATAAAAAAAGGAAGGCGTTGGCTTTATCAAAATCAATTTCAAAGGAACCATAAGCATGCTTTGTTGTCGCCAAAATATTTCAAGAATAAAGTACTTACCATTGTGTGCATACACTTAAATCTATCCCAGTTAGAGCCCTGCAACAACGGATAGCAGTTTTAATCAGCACAGACGGGTCTTTTTCCGGGTCAGGTCCATCCAGTGAGGGAGACCAGTGTCCACCAATAGCCATGGCTTCATCTTTACCCTTCATGCCCACTAAAAACTAGAAAAGAGAGGCTATTTAACTAAGAAAAAGAAAGAAAAGAAATTTCTCTGAACTGTAAAGGCACATTGTCCAAAGAATTAAATTACTGGTTTTAATATTGTTTTAATGTTGCAATATGGTATGATGGTTTGATTTTTATGTGAATTGTCTTGCTTAGGAATGAGTTCAGTTTTTGTTTTCCTCAGTTTATTTCAGTAATGGAATAGGTTTAAGCATCATTACTCATTAATTTTGCAAGACTTCTGTGCAAAGTCTATCCTATAGAAAATTCAGTGTCCCACAAACAATAATATTCTATCCTAAAAAAATAGGGACATATACTTTAAAAAAAGTTACTTATACAATAATTGCTAGAAACCAGAGTTTTTACCTTAATAAGTCTAGCAGGGTGTTGAAAACCATCCCGGACCTCTTGGGTATCTTCAGCAAGGGCACAAGATTTATGATACAGATCTTCCATGCTAGGACTGGCCATAAGCATCACCTGTTAAAGCAGCAATATAAACAGTTGGTAAGATAAGGTGAAGAAGTCATTAAAAAAAACCTAATATCCTGTAAGGAACTGCTGAATTCAAAGGGTCTTGATCAACACATGAGGCTGAAAAGCAACCAATAAGTTCTGAATGGCTAAACGATAAATATAAAAAATGGGACATAAATTAATGTAAGCAGCTTGTTACAACAAGTCCCAAATTTCACGTAGAAAGATTAGGAACATGAGAGACATGCTTGCAAGAAGTGAATTCAAGTAGTGCAAAATAAACATTGTTTGTAATCCTGTATGCTTCAGCATAGTGTACAGGTCTGCATGCAGACCTGCGCTAAGTTGTATACCACTACCCATGTCTTACGGGATCAGCTTCTGAAGCCCTTTGCATAGCAGTTCCCTGCTTTTTGGGGAGCTGGAAGGATTGCAGAAACAATCCCATAGTCAGGATGCAAAATTATTACAGCAGTGCTAAGACCCCCAGAGGACCCCATCGGATCTCACTGTTGATATCATTATTTCACATCTGGCTACTGGGAAATGCTCTTGCAATCCTGCCTGCTTTTCATGAAGCATGAAATGGCTGTGTGTGGGGCTTCAGATACTGTTTAGTAAATTGGGGGGTGGGGGCGGCTTTGGGTGCTGAGGTATACCAACGCTTGCAGTGCCTAAAAAATGACACACACATGGATAAGGGAAACTGACACATGCACATGTCCCTAACAAGGTGCTTAATAGGATGCAATATCATCAAGGAACAACTGTACCCATGGAACATCACCCATGTGGAGGACAGGTATGTCTGTTGCAGACATACTTCTAAAATGACAGTATGGAGACTACGTGAACCACAAAAGATATGGCTTGCACCATTTCACTGCTTGTAAAAACAGCTTTATCATTTCTGCTATCAAATGAGATGTTAAATACTGTACAGTCGTTCCTCCACATTCGCGGGGGTTAGGGTCTTGAGACCCCCGCGAATGTGGAAAAACCGCGAATAAAAAAGGCTCCTCCTGTGACACCCCCCCCCCGCGGAAGGGAGGTGGCAGGAGAGAGGGAGGGAGTCTGGCCAGCCTGGCTGGCCTCTCCCCAGCCTTCCTGAGGGGACTCTGGGCCTTAGAAGCCCCGGAGCCCCCTCAGGAAGGCCGGGGAAGGCAGCGGGAGGGAGCAAGGGAAGCTGCCCGGCCTCTCCGCGGTCTTCCTGAGGGGACTCCAGGCCTTAGAAGCCCCGGAGCCGCCTCTGGAAGGCCGGGGAAGGCGCGGGCGGGAGCGAGGGAAGCCGCCCACCCAGCCTCTCCGCGGCCTTCCTGAGGGGACTCCGGGTCTTAGACGCTCCGGAGCCGCCTCTGGAAGGCTGGGGAAGGCGTGGGCGGGAGGTTGCCCCGCCTCTCGACGGACTTCCCGAGGGGGCTCGGGGCTAAACCGCGAATAATCAAAACCGCGAGTGTGAAAGCCGCAAATGTGGAAGGGCAACTGTACTACCAATTGTAAGATCTTGCTAAAAGAGGAAACATAACTGATTTTAAAATGAACCTCCAGGCTCATGTTGGAGGACAGGGGATTGCATTGGTTCCCTTGGGAATCCTGAAGGGCCACACATGCACACTGCACAGCACCCCTGCAAAAAATAATGTTTTTGCCCCCAAACACCCTCTAAGGACTGAGGAGCATTTTCACCATGTTGTTAGGGGGTCCTGGACCATTTTAGGCAAAGGAGAGGGCTTTTTTACAATGGTAAATGAAAGGCATGTCTTGTTTACTTCTTTTGAAAAAAAGGCCTCTCCTGGGCTTAAAATGGCCTGGGGACCCTTCAAAATATGGGGGAAAAACATCCCCCATGCTTCCTATAGAGAAAATGTAAACAACTAGGGTAGTTATCAATTTCTTCCATCATCTATTTGTAATATATAAAATCTTTAGCCTTCCCTTCATATGCTTTCAGTTATGAAGAAATGATACTAGAATCCTTTTGATCAGCAATTTCTTTTGCTTTAAGTATGCATACACAGGCCATATCCAATGAACAAATAATAAAGTGATTTCTATATTTTATTACGTTTGTATGCATGAATTTACATGTTGTGCTTTATATTCTCCACATAGCCCCCTGAAGAAGGTCTTTAAAGTACCTGCAGGCCAAAACACATCAGGCTTTTTAGCTAGCAAACACCATTTTTTTCAGCATCTTGAGAAGTTTCTCGTATTTTTCATGCGTTTTATGGGATACTCTCACTTTTTGTTTTTCTGCAAGCACTTGGAAAATAACTTAATCCAGGTGTAATCTAAATCCTTTCCCCATGTTTTGTCAATTAAAGAGAAGAGCCACAAAAACATCACAGAAATTATATTGGGTTATTATGAAGGGATTTTTGCTTTCCAAGTTTGTGTGATACTGAGAAAGTTATACATACCTTTGCACTGTAAAGATGATCTGCATCAGGTGGGTCCAATACAGCCATGTTCTTATCCAAAGGATCTACCTCTCTATGCATTACATAGAAGTTGCAATAGTTTCCCAGCTGAAATGGTCTTGACATGGGAAAAGCATCCACCCATGTAAACTGAGCATCAAAGAAGTCGCTTGGTATGTACAAGTTCTGGTACCGTCGTCTCAGTTCCATCATATCACAACTAAGGCTTTGAACAATAAGAACACATACTATACAATGAAAAAGAGATTTGGGACTTAAAACAGCTCAGCATCAGCAACATATAGAACTAGAACTTTTGGCATTACAGTAGCATCCCCGTATCCGCTGATTCGCCAACCACGGTTGGTGATGGCGGGGGGAAGGGAGGGGGGAGGAGGGATCTCAGCTCCCCAGTCCCTTCCCCTGGGAGGGCTCCTGTTGCTGCAGGGCGAAGAAGCAATCTCACCCCCGCCTTCCCCCCCCGCCACGGCCTGGCCGTAGCGGCGATCGCAGGGGCAAGGGAGAAGGCAGGGGACGAGATCGATTCTCTGTCCCTTCCCCCTTTGCCCCGACCATGGCGGTGATTGCAGGGGGTGAAGGGGGAAGGCAGAGGATGAGATCGCTTCTCCATCCCTTCCCTCTTCGCCCCACCATGGCCCTGTGGTGGCGGCGATCACAGGGGCAAAGAGGAAGGAGGTGATCTCACCCCCTGCCTTCCCCTTCCCCCCCACGGTGAAAGGAGCCTTCCCAGGGGAAGGTACAGAGTGATCTCACTCCCCTACACTTTGTCCCCGCGACTGCCGCCATGGCGGAAGCAAAGGGGGAAGAGAGGGGGGAGGAGTGAACTTGCCTCCCCATTTTCCCCCAGGATGCCATTTGCTATTATCTGTGGAATTCACTATCCATGGGAGGCTTCGGAACCAATCCCCTGTGGATACAGGGGTGCTACTGTACTAAAAAGAAGCTAAATTTTTGCAAGTTTATCACTTTTTGTGCACTAATATTAAAAATTGCAGTTCAGATAGAAGTGAGCAAATGTTCCCATTGTTAAGGCTTCAGCAAACTCTAAACTTTACAAAGTATCCCATTAGGCACAGCTTGAGTATGGTCCTTGGGCTCTAGAGCAAAGAAGCTGTGTAATCCTTCATCTATATCATTTTGCAGGAGGTCTGGCATCTCTAAGTACAGTCATAGAGGAAACGCAGATGGCAGTGTGCTACACTCCCAGACTTAAGAACTTTCCAGAGCTGCATACTATGGACTAGTTAAGAGACTACACAGTTCCTTGGCTCACTCGTGCATCCGAGGAAGCAGATCTAGTCTACGAAAGCTTATGCTACATCTTATCTCTCTCAGTCTCAGAGGTGCTACAAGATCCCTTTGCATACACAATTCTCTGGAATGTTAAAAATCATTCTTTAAAGAGCTTCCTCAAAAGGGCTCTCACTGTTTAGAACTCGAACAAAAAGCACTTTGCTAATCTATCTCTTGAGAGACTGTTCCAAACAGGATATACAAATGTTAATACAAAAGTTAAAAATCAATCATAAAAGTTCAACTCAACTGTTTGTAGGTTTTATTTTACATTTATATGGCTTCCCAACAGCAGTTTCAATTTTTTTGTAATTTTTGTAAATTTTTAGCATGTATGAACACTGATAAGCATCTGAAATATAGCAATAGCAGTAGCAATAGCAATTATATTTCTATACTGCTTATCAGTGCAAAGCACTCCATAAGTGGTTTACAATGTGTTAGCTAATTGCCCCCATCAAGTTGTGTACTCATTTTACCGACCTATGGAAGGCTGAGTCAAATATTAAAACGTTCTGAAATACTGTTATCAGCTAACTAAAAATATAAGTTGCTTTCTCCACAGTTTCTAGGGTCCAACACCAAGAAGACCTCAGCACAAACACCAAAAGGATATCCAAAGTTCCTGCTTTGTCCTGACAGCCTCTGAAGGATAGTATTGAGATATAGTCCTTTAGAGCCAGTGTGGTATAGTGGTTTGGAATGGAGAAAATCTGAAGTAACCAGGAAAAGATTCTCCCAAGGAATGAATAAAATCTGGTAATTGTTTGTACTCAAAAGAAATCCTTGGACTTAATTTCTTTAATTCGATATACCTACTAAAAAACAAAGCCAAACCAACAACCAAGGCCATCCAGATCTTAAAGTCAAGGAAACCTAAAATAGGACTCTGTCTCTTAGATGTATCTAGTAGATACCTATATTAAAGCTGTAAGATTCTTTCCATAAATAGACACAAAAATGCAGCATAACATCAAAGCAACGTACCAGTCTAATGAGAACTTGGAAAACTGGACTGTGTAACGAGGAACAACACGCCGTGGTCTTCGAGGTGATCGTTCCCTTTCTCGGCGAGGTGACCTCTCTCTTGAACGTTTTCTCTGGGGTGATCTTTCTCGTGACCTACGTCTTTCACGCTCCCTTTCACGACTTAACCATACATGAAATATAAATGTCTCATTTTAGCCTCTGCTTTAGGAATATATTATAGCTGACAAGCTTATTACTCTAGAAGTAACATCAGCACACTCCTATTAATACAAAACTCTTTTTTGAAAACACACTTTTGTAACAACTACACAGTATTTACATCCAAACTTCAAAAAATTAGATTATGAATTCTCTCTAATATGCATGGAAGATTGAGTGGAGTTATTGTATCACACCTTCTGTCATCTTTTCTGTTAGCCATGGGGTCTCCTCTGTCATTTCGCCCAGAAAATCTGGGTGGTGGATCTAATCTTCGTGCTGGTTGAGGCTGTGAAACTATTCGAACAGGAGGCTGTAGCAAACCAGCTGGGGGGGGGGGGAAATCACATATGTTTATAAGTTCTTTTCATATCCATAAGCATGTTATATAACAAAAGGTGATATATTCATCAAATTATCAGTTTAATGCTTTTTTTTAGCAATGGAAAAGTTTCCTATAACCATTGGATTTTTAAAAATATAGAAAAATTTGTAGTCGAAATCCAATCATCATCTGATAACATTTCATTTCATGAAAATAAAAAAATTACATTCTAAACAAACAGGCCTAGACACAGACACAGACACTCAAGAGTTTAAACCCATGTTAACTCAGAAAATGTTAACTTGCTTTGAAGTTTTGCCTCAATTATTCATTTCCAGCAAGATACAACACCAGGAAGAGGATTTTTTATGAATATAATTTTACAGGCATTAAATGCCATCTATAAATGGTTTTACATACATTGTCCTTTACAGAGACTGATGTTGTCTTAAATGTGTCTCCAGACCATATATTGGACTTGTATTAATCTGAACCATGATATTTTGATACTTTTCAAAGTTAAGCAAGTAGAAGAAATTAAACTTGTCATTACTAGGTAGAATCACCACTGTGAAAACATATGTCTTGCCTAAATTAGATTTTCTGATCCAGGCTATTGCATTTAAAACCACCAGAGAAAAATATAACTGCATGGCAAAAATCTTTAGAACTCTTTATTGCAAATGCGAAGAAACGGAGGCTCTTAATATCGATTACATATATAAAATCATCAAGGAGTGGTTTATCCATTCCCAACATAGATTTGTATTACTCAGCTTTTCAGTTAAAACAAATACTACCACTTTGCTGAAGTGATAGAACTATAACATGGAAAGGTCCACGGAGAAGGAAGAAACAATCCTTCCTGAAGAACCATGGCTGCTTTCATTGCCTCTTAAAAGGCAGATGGCTTATAAAATCAGGAATTCTTTTCTCAAAGAAGCAATTAAACTACAGAACAAATGGAGGAATTTTACAGCACCACCCCATCCCCCATTTGTCCAATAACAATGCATCCAAAGTTTTTGGGAACACAATTTTTTAAAAATGGAAAGCATATGGTATCTATAGAATAAGAGACTTCTATACAGGAAATAGGCTCTAACAAATGCACAAATTTGTCTGGGAACTTCCCAAAGGTTACTATGATCAGGATTCTGCAGTGTTCTCTGGTTCCTAATGGATACCCTTTAGAAGGGCTTGACTTTATCTCTCAGAAGGGACAAGGTATGGGAACTAACTACAAGTGATCAATGTTTCCTACGCAGACTAGAATAATGCTAAATAATCTACAGTGCAAAATAATTTACTGTTAAAATTTCATTCAGATTTGGAAACCACACAGTTTTCTAGGTAATGTTAACAGACACAGAATGCTTTCCACTGCATACACCAGGCAGCACAAACTCTGCAGAAACTGTTTAGATCTGCATAAAAATCATAGTTGCAACCAACAGAATGATAGGTGTATGTGTGTGGACAGCTCAATGGAGAACGTCCGTTTTCTTTTTGGCCATGTTCAAATGTAGTTTAACTGCAGTTTAGCATTATTAGGATATGCTGTAGTGAGCCGTGGCCTTATGATTTTCTCTTCCTTTACATGTCAACAGTCATATAAAGTTTCTGCTCAGATTTTGTAAGAAACCAGTGTGCCATTTCATCTGAACAAAAGGTGCTAAGTTCAGTGCAAACCACATTTAAGCATAATCAAATCTGGCTACACACCTATAGTTTAAACAAACTGCAGTTTCCCATGTGTGGACAAAACTGGAAACTGGTATTTGTTACAAACTATAACTAGAACCTTCAGATCTCCTTCCCTCCTAAGCTGGGAAACACACAAGCTCAAAGGTTCAAACATGGCTTTCTATGATTTCTGAATGCTGCTTCTCTGTCTCAATAAAGCTATAAGGTAAGATGAAGATGATAAAGCCTTGCTACCCTCCAGCCAGCTGTATTCTTAAACATTAAAATAACAACGGCATCTAATGTTAACAGAAAAGAAGAAATGTCACGTTTTGAGGGAATACCTTTCTGCTGTGGCTGTTGTAACAAAGGCTGTGGCTGTGTCTGAAGCAAAGGTGTAATAGAAGCTGCTGTTATTTGTGCCTGCAACAGCGACTGTGGTTGCGGCTGTGCCTGAACACTGAATGCAGTCTGCTGTGCAATAGGCTGAAGTACAGGTGGAGGAGTCTTGAGTAAAGGCTGGGTTTGAGTCTGGTTCTAATAGGGGGGAAAAGGGAATGTCTCATAAATAAGCCTTATGCCAAACATGCAAACAACAGTCACACTAAATATCCATATATACCTGGTTTGGTAGTGTCTGAATTCTCTGTGCATTCCATTTGAAAGGCATATTAGGATTATATGTTGCTTCTACTAGAACTCTGTCTCCTACTTGAGGAGTCTTCCCTTTAACAGCACTGAAAAATTTAAATTATCACATTATTAGATATTCTACTTCCAAAAAAGAGGTTAGGGTTAACATTCCAGAGACATTTCTTTTATGAAACAGGCCTGAAAAATTATTAAATAGTATGGAATTATTTTATGATTGTTAAACTATGTAAATTAAGGAAAAGTTACCAGCTAACTTCATTTTTCTATATGATAATAATAATATAGGCTTCTAATAAGTATTACTGACATGAAGACCTTTTGAGAGAGAAAAGAAAAACCGCTGTGCATTTTTTGTGGATCGATTTAAGTCTGTGATATACAGTGGGACCTCTGTATCCACTGGGGTTTAGTTTCAGGTTCCCCCCTGGATACCAAAATCTGTGGATGCTCAAGTCCCATTGTATACAATGGCACAGTAAAATGGTGTTCCTTATAGAAAATGGCAAACAGCAAGGTTTACTTTTTGGAACACCCCCCGCTCAATATTTTCAAGCCGTGATTGGTTGAATCTACGGATGCAGAACCCAGGAATATGGAGGGTCGACCATACTTATAACTGGCTCCGTTAAAATCACACTGCATATTATATATAGTTCAACTACTATCACATATTACTCAAAGCAGCAGAATTAACTTACCTGAGCTGAAAGAATACATCTTCATCCACAAAACCAAATGTGTCATGTAGCTTGGTAACTACTCCAGTAAAGACACGCTGCTTCTGTGGCTGGGTCTGCTGCTGACTTGACCGTGGTGCTGGATAAGAAACAGTAATCTGTGCTGCTGGCTGAGGAGTAGATAAACTGAGGCTGGTTGGCAGTGCAACAGCTGGCTGAATGCAAATAAAGCAAGAGATTGTGTAAACATTCAGATTCTTCTGAACCATATAAAAGGAAGAGAATCTACCAGCAGAATCAAACTCTTACTCCATCCCATAATCCTCCTGTCCCTCTCAAATCTACTCTGACAGGTTGGGGACCTACCATAATACATTTTGGGGGGCAGTGGCTTACAGAAAGTGGGAGAAAAGGGGAATGTTCTACAGTGGGCCTTGGTGTCTTCTGGGGTTTGGTTCTAGTGGATGCTGAAGTTATATACAATGGTGTAGTAAAATGGTGCCCCTTATATAAAATGGCAAAATCAAGCTTTTATTTTTCTTCTTCTTAGTATTTTCAAGCCATAGATGGTTGAATCCATGGATGCAGGATCAGTGGATACAGAGGGCCAACTATACTGCACTAACAGGAGTTTGTTTGAACAATGTTGGATTTCACCCTAAATAGCTTCTGAATAAAAGATACCGTATATTCCGGCGTATAAGACGACTTTTGAGCACTCAAAAGTGTCCTCCAAAATCGACAGTCATCTTATACGCCAGATATACTTTTCTTCGCCTGCCTGCCTATCTCCTGCCTCTTCGCAAATGGAGTGAAGAGGCAGGAGATGGGGCAGGGGGGTGAATCAAAGTGTTTTGAAGTTCATTTGCCCCCCTCCTCTGCCTTCTCCCCCTTTGGGGAGCAACGGAAGACAGAGGAGGGGGGCGAACGTTGTGGTTTGCCGCAGCCGCCGCTCGATCGCCTCTGCAGCGGCCGAGGCAAACCGCTAGATTCGCCCTTTCCCCCCACCTTCCTTGAAGGTGGAGGAAAAGGGCGAAAATACCCCATTTTGCTCCGTGACTCCGATCCCTTCTTCTGGGCTCCCTTCCGAAGGGAGGCCAGAAGGAGGACGCGGGCCGTGGAGACAAACCCTGGGATTCGCCCCCTCTCCCCACCTTCAAGGAAGGTGGGGAGAAGAGGTGAACGTGCCCTGTTTGGCTGCAGAGCCTCTGGATCTTCCTCCTGGGCTCCTTCCTGGAAGGGAGCGCAGGAGGAGAATGCGGAGGCTGTGTTCCTTGAAGGTGGGGAGAGGGGGCGAACGTGCTCCGTTTGGCAGCACAGCCTCTGCATCTTCCTCCTGGGCTCCCTCCTGGAAGGGAGCCCAGAAGGAGGATGTGGAGGCTGTGCTGCCAAACCCAGGATTTGCCCCCTGTCCTCACCTTCAAGGAAGGTGGGAGAGGGAGCCAACGTGCCCTGTTTGGCAGCACAGCCTCCGTTTGGCAGCACAGCCTCTACATCTTTCTCCTGGGCTCCCTCCTGGAAGGGAGCCCAGGAGGAGGATGTGGAGGCTGTGCTGCCAAACCCAGGATTCGCCCCCTCTCTCCACCTTCCTTGAAGGTGGGGAGAGGGGGCGAACGTGCCCTGTTTGGCAGCACAGCCTCTGCATCTTCCTCCTGTTCTCCCTCCTGGAAGGGAGCCCAGGAGGAGGATGTGGAGGCTGTGCTGCCAAACGGAGCACGTTCGCCCCCTCTCCCCACCTTCAAGGAACACAGCCTCCGCATTCTCCTCCTGCGCTCCCTTCCAGGAAGGAGCCCAGGAGGAAGATCCAGAGGCTCTGCAGCCAAACGGGGCACGTTCGCCTCTTCTCCCCACCTTCCTTGAAGGTGGGGAGAGGGGGCGAATCCCAGGGTTTGTCTCCACGGCCCGCGTCCTCCTTCTGGACGCGGTGCTGCCAAACCCAGGATTTGGCCCTGTCCTCACCTTCAAGGAAGGTGGGGAGAGGGAGCGAACGTGCCCTGTTTGGCAGCACAGCCTCCGTTTGGCAGCACAGCCTCTGCATCTTTCTCCTGGGCTCCCTCCTGGAAAGGAGCCCAGGAGGAGGATGTGGAGGCTGTGCTGCCAAACCCAGGATTCGCCCCCTCTCCTCACCTTCAAGGAAGGTGGGGAGAGGGGGCGAACGTGCCCTGTTTGGCAGCACAGCCTCCGCATTATCCTCCTGGGCTCCCTCCTGGAAGGGAGTCCAGGAGGAGGATGCGGAGGCTGTGCTGCCAAACCTGGGATTCGCCCCCTGTCCCCACCTTCAAGGAAGGTGGGGAGAAGGAGCAAAGATGCCAAGTTTAACCCTGCAGCCCCGATGCCTTCTTCTGGGCTCCCTTGCAAAGGGATCCCAGAAGGAGGCACCGGGGCTGTGGAGTTAAACCCCTAGATTCGCTCCCCCCTCCCTACCTTCCAGGAAGGTGGGGAGAGCAAGCAAGCGAAGGTGCCAAGTGTAACCCTGCAGCCCCGATGCCTTCTTCTGGGCTCCTTTGGAAGGGAGCCCAGAAGGAGGGATCGGGGCTGTAGAGAGAGGCGAATCTAGGGGTTTGCCGCAGCCGCCCCCACTTCTCCTGCCTTGGTCCCCTTTGTAAGAGCCAAGACGGAGGGAAGGGGGATGCTGGGGCAAACTGGGCATTTTTGCCCCTGTCCTCCACCTTCGTGTCCAGTTTGACTGGAAGGTTGAAGAGAGGGGTGAATGTTGCCCTGCCAGCTGATCCTGTTCGCTTTCCCAACTCAGAGGAGATCCTCGTGAGTTGGGAAAGAAAGAGGATCAGTTGGCAAGGCTCCCCCAGCCAGTCAGCCAGCCAGCCAAATTGGGGGGCTGATCTTATATGGCGAATATATGCGTAAGCCTAGATTTTTGGCTGGAAATTGGGGGGGGGGGTCTTATACGCCCAGTCGTCTTATACGCCGGAATATACGGTACATTATGAAAAGTACATAAAAGCTACACCATCTGACGGTGGGGGAGAGAAATGGTTCAAATTATATTTTCCTTCTCGGCAAACTGTAATTCTATCAGCTGGTAAATGGAGCTGAAATTTCAGCTGCTTGCAGTGGCAGAACAAACTGTTTTTTCTGTGTGTAAAATACACATACACATATATGAAATAGACACATACAGGTATATTTTGGTTAACCAAGTAAATATGTTCCTGGGAATTATTTCTTTAACACAAAATTTGGTGCTAGAGACAGAAATAACATGGAAAAAAATAAGGATAGCTTTGTGCACCACAAAAAAAGAAGAGCAATTCAACATGTTTCAGAAAACTTTTTATCCAAAACTAACAAAATGCAGAAGGGACTAAATACCCTAAAGGGCACCAGATCCCATCTAATCTTGGAAGCTAAGCAAAGTCAGCACTGGTTAGTACTTGGATGGCAGACCGTCAATTAAGACCAGGTGCTGTAGGTATATTTCATAGGAAGGAACTGGCAAAACTACCTCTGTGCATATTCCTTGCCTAAGTAAACCCTATGAAATACATGGGGTTGCCATAAGTTGATAGACAACTTGAAGGCACGCGCAACACACACACACGTTTGCACATGTAAAATGAAACAACCAGGGCCGATAAATCTTGCATAGGTAAACAAAAACATTTTGAACCTTCTAGACCACTGGAAACCTTTATGAAAAGTTCATTCAGGAATTAGTTTTTATTTCACCAGCCTCCACGTTTCTTCTGATTTCCATCTGGATTTTTAATGATTTTTAACGTGCTGGTGCTAGCTGGAGGCAGGCTTATCACCTTTCCCCTTTTCTGTTTTATTGTTGATGCATGCTCAGTCTAGAGGCACCTACTGTTTACCTTGCCTGCTGTAGGCTGGCACACATGGCTACAATACAACTGTTGTTGTGTGCCTTCAAGTAATTTCTGACTTATGGCGAACCTAAGGGGGTTGTCTTGGCAAAATTTGTTCAGAGGGGGTTTGCTATTGCTTTCCTCTGAGGCTGAGGAAACCTTGATGTTTGTAAGTCTCCTTATTATGGATGAAAGTGGGTAAGAACAGTAATAAAGCCTGCTAGCTGAAGCCTTTGTTTTTCAAGACCTATTCTGCTGCATAGTTTATTTGCTGTTTAGCCACTCCTAGGTTTAGTTTGTCCCCAGGCAGTGCCAGATACCTCTCAGTGAGCCTATACTGAGTGGACAGAAACCATTGTTGTCTCTGAAATCTGTAGGATGATTGTCTGCCTTTCCTCTACCACCATGAAAGGAGGGGGGAAACCCTCTGAATGGCTTCCTATCCAATATCTTCCTTTGAATGGTTAGCATACCTGTTTTTTCTCTTTGCTTTCTACCAATATTTTCTCTAATGCTTGTTCTCCGAAAAAGGATTCACCTTTAAATGGGACATAAACTAGACTGTTCCTCTCTGAAAAATAATTCACCTTTAAATGGAACATAAACTAGACTGTTCCTCGATGTCTGGTCTGCCTTCCAATGGCATAACCACATAATGGTAACTGCATTAATACTAGGTGCTGCAAATGCTGTTGGGTCATGACCCGAGTCAGTCTTACTCTACCTATTGCCTTATTTAACATACATTCACTCAAATCTTGTGTTTCTGAGCTTTCCTAAATCCAAAAGACTATAGCCCATGAGAACATCAAGGTGGCCACTGATGCCCTAATGCCCGATGCTGCCACTTCATGCACCCTGTTCAATGTTGAATCAGCTCTCCTCCCATCTACTTCCTTTAACATTGTGTCCCCATTATGTGGGACAATTGTACTAGAAATAAGCACTGCAATTGGCCGATCCACAAGTGAGACCTATAAAAACTATATTATTTTTTGCAAATGTTAATAATTTTTGAATGTATCCTAAAAATCTTCTAGTGTTCAAAAGTCTCCCTCCCATTCTGAATCTATTAATTTCCAAGCATTTACAATTCAACTTCTTGAGAAACTTGCTTCCTTGTTACTGATTCTACCCTGATCGCCTTTGTATATTTCCCAAGGAATCCACCAATTCTAGTGTATGCAAAACTCTTTTCAATAAGCTCTTTAGCAATTCACCCTGGAACAATCTATTTGTATTTACTAAATATCATACTCCTCCTCTGAGGTATCACGTCCTCCCTCAGAAATCACATCCTCCACCTCTTGCCAGTCTTAATTCTCTATATGTAAATATGACATCTATATATGCTTACCGTATATTCTTGCATACAAGACTACTTTTTAACACTTGAAAATCTCCTCAAAAGTGGGGGTGGTGGTCTTATACCCCAGTAGACCTTTTCCCCTGCTGTGAGAATGATTGAAGTGTAAAATGGCCTGGGCAGTTTCCCCAGCAGATCCTTCCTTCTGCTGTGAGAATGACTGCTTTGCATTTGAAGAGTTAAATGGCCCTCTATTTAGCTCAGGAGAGTCAAAATGATGTTTCTTTTCAGGACAAGTTAGCCTAAAATTAGAATTTCTGGATTCAACTTCTCATTTTGCATCAAGTTTTGTCTATGGTGAAATTCTCTTGTCTGCCAATGTGGCTCTAAAACCATTAATGTGTTCATTCATTAATGTGCTCATTCAAAAATTTGGGATTTGATAGCTTCATATTAACCAACTTACAGTATTAATGCAACCTTACTTTCCAAAGATTGAACACCACAGAGATTTTTCAAAGTATCTCATGCTTTTTTAGCTGTTCTCAGTCCTTTAATTTTCACAGACTATTCCATCATCTACAGCCACTGAGCTGGCTGGCTGGTGGGGAACAGGCTTTCCAGGCAGCTGGCTGGCTGGGGGGGGGGCAAACTCTATATTTTAACTTAAAAATTGGGGGGTCGTCTTATGCGCCCAGTCGTCTTATACGCCGGAATATACGGTAGATTTCTTTGAACACTTCCCAGGTCTTTTTCTCCTTCCAAGCTTTCATTCAAATCTGCTTGTGAGTCTTATCTTTCTCTTTCCTAGAAACTGCCCTCTGTTTTGCCTTTCACTATGTTGTCCATGTGTAACCTTTGCACCAATATTTCCCTGCTGTATCAATTCACTGTTGTTGCATTTCATTATGATCCCTAAATTCATAAATTAATTATATTCAAATTTGATCGACACCTGGCTGTACTTGAATTCCTTGGTTATTGTCTCTCTAACCATGCACTGCAATTCAGAATGAGCATTAAAGTCACATTACATCTTGAATGTATCAGGTTGGAAATTCATTTCAAACACCACTGAATTTTCACCCTCTCTTGGTCCCACAGACACACTTGTTTTATTACTATCAGAGTATTTAGCTAACTGCCTGTAGTGATCATGGTGTATGGTAGAGCAGGCCATACACAACCCTTCACAACAATACATGCACAATACACACACAAAGGGCACCACTGTGTTGGGATAAAAACAGAAATAGCTTATATACATATGGTTTTTTATACAATAAAAAGCAAACTAACCTGGGTCAAAAGTGTTTGTTGAGGCTGCTGCAACTTAAAAAGATAAATAACATCATGAATTAAGTTTTTACACATTGAGCAAGTTCTGCTTTCTCTAACTGTATTTATATATTTAAGCTGTTGCAAAACGTTTATGTAACTAGTACTCTACTTATCTACGCAATGATAACACTGCCTGTAGTTTTTCTAAAGTTTTAGTCTAGTTTTATTTACTTGGAAATAGCCATCAACTAGATAAATTGTGACAGCAAAGCACAATTGCTCTACATCAGCAACAGGCAAATTCTACTGTCCAAACATACCAAAATAAGGCTTTCTTGAAAATACATTTTCCAATACTCTAAATTACTTACCGCAGTAACATATTCTAACTTATAACACAATTCCACTTGTTTCTAAGATCCCCTTATAGCTGTAAAATATTTGGTACAAAAGGATAAGAACAATCTCCCCTTCCAGTAGCAAGGACACTAGATGTCCTCCATATACAATCGCCCCTCCACATTCGCGAACTTGACATTCGCGGTTTTGATTATTCGTGGTTTTCGGAGGGCCCCCCTGCCCCCCCAAAACTGAGACACGGGGCCTCCGGAGGCCCTGTGAAAGCCCTGGGAGGGAGTGGGGAGGGCCGGGGAGGCCTTCACGGGGGCCCCGGAGACGCTCCGGAGGCCCCATGAAAGCCCGGGGAGGGGGTGGGAAGGGCTGGGGAGGCGATCATGGGGCCTCCAGAGACGCTCCGGAGGCCCCATGAAGGCCTGGAGAAGGGCTGGGGAGGCCTCCATGGGGCCTCCGGAGACGCTCCGGAGGCCCCATGAAGGCCTGGGGGAGGGCTGGGGAGGCCTCCATGGGGCCTCCGGAAACGCTCCGGAGGCCCCATGAAGGCCTGGGGAGGGGGTGGGGAGGCCTCCAGAGACGCTCCGGAGGCCCCACGAAGGCTGGGGGAGGGAGGGGGGACAGCCGGGAGAGGCCTCCGCGGGGCCTTGCTAGGCCCGCGAAGGCCCGGGGAGGGAGGCGGTGGGCCGGGAGAGGCGTCAGCGGGGCCTTACTAGGCCCCACGAAGGGCCGGGGAGGGAGGGGGAAGGGCTGGGAGAGGCCTCCATGGGGCCTCCGGAGACACTCCGGAGGCCCCACGAAGGCCCGGGGAGGGAGGGAGGAGGGCCGGGAGAGGCCTCCGCGGGGCCTTGTTAGGCCCCACGAAGGCCTGGGGAGAGAGGAGGGCCGGGAGAGGCCTCCGCGGGGCCTTGCTAGGCCCCACGAAGGCCCGGGGAGGGAGGGGGGAGGGCCGGGAGAGGGCTCCGCCGGGCCTTGCTAAGCCCCACGAAGGCCCGGGGAGGGAGGGGGGAGGGCCGGGTAGGCCTCTGCCGGGCCCCGCGAAGGCCTTGGGAGGGAGGGGGAAGGGCCGGGGAGGCCTCTGCGGGGCCTCTGGAGACTCTCTGGAGGCCCCGTTGAGGGCTTGGGCGGGAGGGCTGGGGAGGCATCCACAGGGCCTCGGGAGGGTCTCCGGAGGCCCCGGGAAGGCCTAGGAAGGGAGTGGGGAGGCTGGGGAAAGCGACTATGGGGCCTCCGGAGGCCCCATGGTCGCTATGGTGGGGGAGGGGAAGGGCAGTCGTTATTCCCGGATTTTTCACATTTGCGGGGGTCCGTGGAACGTAACCCCCGCAAATGTGAAGGGACGACTGTATTTTGCGTCTTAACAGTTTTCTTCAAAGAACCTAGAGAAATATAGTTTTGAAGACCTCTGATAATTCTACAATATGGAGCAGCAACTCTCTCCAGAAAAAAAATCTTAAGATTCCCTGGATAAGCAAACATTAGTGCAGACATTGAAGTATAACACTGAGGAAGTATCTGAAGATACAAGAAATTATGCTTACAATCTCGTTCTAAACATTGGAGCATATCCTTAAACTACTATTGTGGTTGGAAAACATTGTTTTCTCCCTCCCTGAGTACTGAGATCTGCCAGAGGGGCCTTCCTTCTTTGTCTCTCTAGTCATGGGAACAATACACCATAGAAAAAGACAAAATATAAGTCTCTGCTGCCCCTGTTGTAGAACACCCTCCTTTTCAAGGCCTGACAGCTTGCATGTTGGCTTCATTTTTGCAAAAACTAAAACACAGCATTTTAGAATAGAAAAGCCTTTGGATCTAAGGGATTTTGGCTTAAACAAGCTGAAA
The DNA here is from genome assembly GCA_030847615.1 of Gambelia wislizenii. NCBI lineage: Eukaryota > Metazoa > Chordata > Lepidosauria > Squamata > Crotaphytidae > Gambelia > Gambelia wislizenii. The sequence continues at coordinate 132,240,481 of JAUMIR010000003.1, forward strand.
GGTCCTGTATAAGTATTAGGTGTACAATATATTTTGAACTGTATTTCATTCTTTTAAATTGTTAAGTTGTTTACATAGGATATTAAGAATGTACACAAAGAATTACACAAACCTGCTGCTGTACACTATAGAGGGTCTGCTGAGGCTGTGAATATTGCTGAAAAACATACAAAAATCAAATAACTAGGAAACACTGTACAAAAATTCATACAACCCCATACTACAATCTCAGATAAATGTAAGGAAAATAAAAATCAAACCATACCAATAAAGGTTAAGACAAAAAACATTATATGTATATGTTAGTAATCAAACAAATATTGATACAAGAATGAAGAGCACAGCCCCCCATTTTAGATCCTACAAGATGAACTGATACAACAAGCATTACTGCAAAATATCCCTAAGCAAGCCCCAATGAAATGAACAGGAGCTGCAACTCAAATTCCCATTGACTTGTGCCCACTGTATATACAGTTACATCAGTTGCTCATTGAGCATTTTAGTTCATCTGGACATTTTAACACAGTTGTCCCTTTACATTTGCAGGTTTGACTTTTGCGGTTTTATGTATTTGCGGAAATTCCTTCTCGCCCCCTGCTCTCCCCAACACAGCCTCTGAGCATTTAAGGAGGAAAATTTCCAGCACACATACACACACAGGGAAGATCCCAGCAAGCAACCAACCCCCCCACCAGCCTCTGAGGGTCTAAGGCGAAAGAAAATCACAGCCCCATGCTGTGAGCACGTAAGCAAAGTCCCCCCCTTGCCACTCCCCTCTGTGTCTTAACAAACTGAATTGCTTCTTTAAAACTCACATTTCGCCCCATGTCTCCTCATGGCCCAAAGAAAAGCACAGCTGCATGCTTGCCACTCCCTCTCTGTGTCTCAACAAACTGAATTGCTTCTTTAAAACTCACATTTCGAACCTTTCTTACACACATTCACACACAGGGAAGGTGCGGGTGGCATTTAAGTCCTAGCAAGCAACCGACCCAGCCTCTGAGCATTTAAGGAGGAAAGCTTGTGTGCTCACAGTATGGTACTGTGCTTTTCTTTTGGCCAGCAGGAAGCTTTCCTCCTTAAATGCTCAGAGGCTGGGTTGCTGGAAGATGCCACCCGCGCCTTCCCTGTGTGTGAATGTGTGTAGGAAAAGTTCGAAATGTGAGTTTTAAAGAAGCTGAGTTTTAAATTCAGTTTGTTGAGACACAGAGAGGGGGTGGCAAGCATGCAGCTGTGCATTTCTTTGGGGCATGAGGAGACATGGGATGAAATGTGAGTTTTAAAGAAGCAATTCAGTTTCTTAAGACACAAAGAGGGGAGTGGCAAGGGGGGGACTTTGCTTGTGTGCTCACAGCATGGGACTGTGATTTTCTTTCCTCCTTAAATGCTCAGAGGCTGGGTCAGTTTCCGTGTGTGTGTGTGTTTAGGAAGGGCTCCCCGTTAAACCCTCAGAGGCTGCTTTTATTCGCGATTTTTTTCACTTTTGCGGGGGTCTTGTTCCCGTAACCCCCGCGAATGTGAAGGGACGACTATATACCTAGTTTGTGTTATGCCACTGAAGACACAAATGGTGTAATGGTTTTACTAGTGCTAAGACAACATTGGGAGGAGGGAGGCCCTTTTGCTGCCTATGAAGAGACTCCAAACTTGTTGATGCGATTACACCACTCTCTGAATAGAAACAGGTGCTGAAGAAAAGAAGGGACATATTCCTGTTTCTAAACCAGGCCAATGCTCCTTGGCCCAGATCTAGCAGCAATTAGACATCAGCAGCAGAATGTGCAAAGAAATACATACAGGCACTGAATCTCACTGAAAAGTGCGAATAGATGGCACCTGCATATGCAGGATATACATGCAGGTGCACATTCCCATTTACATTCACTAGCACATCAACTCCATCCAGGTACAACTGGAGCAGGGCAAAAATCTGCTACATAGCACTGATGAGCACAGTACGGATGGGCAATAAAATGACAAGTACAGTGTGGTGGAACAGTAAGAAACAGACTGATGGCTTTGATACTGCAGTTCTTTCTTCTTTCCTCTAATTCAGAGTAAGGAAAACGCAAAGGCTATATTGTCATAGATGATATGATGACGAAACAAAAATGTGACCAGGAAGTCATCACATTTGTTACACGACGCACAAATAGCCCGAAGAAAAAGTTCTAAAAAGGTACCACAACAACAGTATACCATAGGCATGAGAAGACACAAGAAACAGGGAGAAAACACTAGGGTCCTGTACGTATGTTACGGACTTTGCACATCCCTTGAAATTTGACCTCCTCCAAGATGTTCCAAGTATGAAAATTTGGTAAAACTACTTTTCTCCAGATTTCACTTAACTTTGTTTTATTATTTAATTTCTCTTCAATTGCTGTCACTTGGCAAACCCATGGTCAGAAAAAGTAAATAAAAAATAACATATGTTCCCAATAAAAGACTATCCATATTTATGGGCACACATGACATCTGGAGAACACAAAAAGAGGCTAAATAACAACCTAAATCACTATGAAGACATCCCTAGTCATGGAGGACTACTAACATCAAAACTGCAGTGGTTGTTATGAAAGCAACAGGGAAGTCACTTCACAGAAATATTTCCAACAGATTCAGTTTATGAAATCCTCAGTTTACCATTTGATGTTGGTAATAGCATCAACAGAAATGCAGTTCTCATTACCTGCTGTAGTGCTGCAGCTGCAGCAGCAGCTTGCTGTTGTAAAGCTGCTGTCTGGGTGAGCTGATAGTTTGTTGGTGTCTGAGTACTGAGACCTGCTGCCGCCAATGCAGTTTGTTGTGTATATATTGTGGGAGATGCTCCAAGTAAGGATGGTTGCTGAACACCAAGAGCAGCTGAAAATGTAAGAGCTGAGCATTAGTATATCTTAAGTAGCTGGACCCCGTGTACCATACACCATTAAAAAACTCCCCCCAAAATGCTCAGTAGACCTCATGACAACTCTTTAAGGCAGGCTGGTGGGTTTAACTTGCCCCCCCCCCCCGTCGCTCACCTACCCTGCTTCTCGCCCTCCCGTCGCTCATCCTGGTCCCCCTCCTCCAAACTTTCCCCTGCCGGCAAACCCGCCTCCCCCGCCACCGTATTCACACGCCCCCTACCGCCCCCTACACTCTGGCACACACGCAAACTACATCCACCCCCTGCTACTCACACTCCCTCTCCAACCACCATGTTTGGAAAGGATTCCAACTTCCACATGGTCCCACCCCCAGTGTGCTGACTGGCTGCCCAACAGAGCTTTGATTGGTTGGTCAGTTCCCTAAGCAGCCAATCAGCACACTGGAAACAGCAACATACCTAAGAGCAATATATATATATATATATATATATATATATATATATATATGAATATGATTTGGGATAAGAACTTCATCATGGATTGTCACAGATCTAAACAGGGATATGTCATTTCTTCATTCAAGCCAACAATTATGGACAAATTATGTTACCTCAAAGTATAGCACATGTACTAGGAGTTGCTCTTTGAACTTCAAACATTTCGGTTTTACTGTGTCCAAAAGCAAAAATGTCACACTGGCTACTTGCTGTGAATGTGCATTCTGGAGAGACTGGAGCGAACAGGAATCAGTAGTTGATTGGGATGGCCTGCTACTGCCCAGACGAAAGCAGGAAGTTACATCTTGGTCTTTAGAAATTCAAATTTCATTGTTCTCCTCCTGTGTGTAGCCATGCGGCCAGGCCAGTTAACTGGCTAGCAAAGCCCATGGGTAAGATGAAGATATCGTACTGATATGCTTGCGAACTATGTTGCTGTGAATACGCAGTCCAAGGCTGGGTGACTCCTGTTTGTTCCAGTCTCTCCAGAATGCACATTCATGGCAAGTAACCAATGTGGCATTCTCAGAGAGATGGAGCAAACAGGAATCAGTAGTTGATTAGGATGTGCCCAAGCTGCCCCATGCTCCACAGGTGGGCTGGACTGCGACTATGCCCTAAGTACCTCTTGGAGCACTCTCCTTCTAAACATGGCCTCTGTAGCTCAGAATTTGTCTATCTAGCAGTGTCTTATAAAGGTAGACGGAGTGCTCCATGTGGCTGCCCTACATACCTTCAAGACGAGGGAGTTAGTGGAGAAAATGGCCAATGTAGCTGCTGATCTTGTTGAGTGTGCCACTATTCCCGAAGGTCTTGGAATTCTTGCGACGTCATAGGCCAGTAAAATGCATGCCATTATTCAGGTGGCCTCCTGGACACCCTGTTCCCATGGAGGCTGGGTTGAAGGAGACGAAGAGGCAGTTGCATTGCCTGAAGGCCTTGGTCCTCCTGATATAAATCTTGAGAGCTCGCCTGACATCCAATTTGTGCCATAGGACTTCTCTTGGCTGAGATGGGGCCAGGCAGAATGAGGATAGGATCAGTTCCTGAGAAATGTGGAACTCGGACAATAGCTAACACACATTGGAAACTGCTTAATGCAGTGTAGATGTTTAAATTGCTATTGCTTAAAACAGTTTGTAAGCCGCTCTGATAACCTTGTGGCTGAAGAGCGGGGTATAAATAAATAATACCTTTGGTTGAAAAGATGGGTCTGTTCTCAAACTGACAAAGCCATCATTAAAGAAAGATAGATGATCCTTATCGGATAGGGCTTCCAGCTCAGATACTCTTTTGGCTGAGGTAATTGCCACTAGGAAGACAACCTTCAAGGACAGTGGAACCGATCTCAGAGGTTCGAAAGGGGGCCACATGAGTTGCTTGAGGACTAGAGGTAGGTTCCATGTCGGAAGCCTGTGCTGCACTGGGGGTGAGAATTAGGGTTGTCCCCTGTAGGAAGCGGCGGACGTGTGGGTGTGAGGAGAGGGATCCTCCTTGTTCCACACAGAAAACCGGAGCTAGCACCGTTGCCTGCCTTTTGAATGTGTTCAGGCGGAGGCCCATCTCGACCCCCTTCTGTAGGAATACCAACACATGCTTAACTGCTATCTGGTCCTGTGGTGTGCTTGCAGAGGAGTACCACCTCTTGAATGCTTGTCAAGTTGCCTCATATATGTTTGTGGTAGACTGTCTTCTCGATGAGAGAAATGTCTTGAAGATGGAGTCGTCGTAGGCATACTCCTTTAGCGCTCTACACTCAACCTCCAGGTGGCTAACTGTAGCCATGTTACATCTGGGTGGTTGATTGGACCCTTTTGTAGAAGATCTTCCCATTCTGGGAGTCTCCATGGTTTCTCTACTGACATGTTCATGTGGTCTGAGAACCAAGGGCGTCTGGGCCTGTACGGGGCTATGAACACCACCTGTGCCCTTTCTTCTTTTCCCTTTCTGCATGCTTTCCCTATTAGTGGAAAAGGGGGAAAGAGATAGCGCAACCCCTTTGGCCAGGGGCTCGTAGTGCATCTGTGCCCTCCGACTGGGGATTCGGGTATCTGGAGAAGAACCTCTTCAGTTTGGCGTTGGTCGGGGAAGCAAAGAGGTCAGCTTCTAGCTCACCAAGGCGGGCCTGGATCCATTGAAAGATGATCTGGTTGAGTTCCCACTCACTGGGGAGCACCAAATGTCTGCTTAGGAAGTCCACTTGACAGCTGTCCAAGCCCTGGAGGTACTGGGCTGTTATGGCCTTCACTGACGCCTCTGCCCGCTCGAAGAGTAGGTCCGCTTCCTTCTGGAGGGACCTGGATCCCCCCGTTTGGCGATGTAAGAGTGGGCTGTTGTGCTGTCCATCAGGACTAACAAGTGGGAGCCCTTGAGGTGTTGTGTGAAGTGCTGAAGGGCCAGCCACGCTGCCCGGAGTTCCAGCCAGCTAATGCTGTGGGATAGCTCCTCTTGGTTCCAGGTGCCCTGGACCACTTGGTTCTGACAGTGTGCTCCCCAACCTTTCAGACTTGCATCTGAGGCCACAACCATTCTGTCTTTGACTGATAGGGAGAAATCTTTCACTAGGTTCCACTTGTTCAACCACCAAGAGAGGGAAGACTGAACTTGAGGTGGAAGCCTGATAAGTATGCACTGTTTCAGTGTAATGTGTTGTTGATATGGTGCTAGGAAGGCTTGTAGGGGCCTGGAATGGAACCAGGCCCATGGAACCACCTGAATGGCTGAAATCATAAGGCCGAAGATCCTGGTTAAGGTCAGTAATGGTACCAACTTGAAGGTTCTCAGTTTGCAGATATCCATCCAGAGAGTCTCTTGACATTCCTGGGAGAGTGAAATTTTGCCTCTCTGTGTATCTATAATGGTCCTGAGGTGAGTTATCGATTGAGAAGGCGTGAGGCAGCTCTTCTTGAAATTCACCAATAACCCGTGTTCCTGGAGAAATTTAATTGTTGTGTCCAGGCTCTTCCGAACATTCTTGAAGGAAGACGCTCTCAGGAATGTCGTACAGATAGGAATACAAGTGAATTCCTTGTGTCCGGAGGTGTGCTATCAGAGCCACTAGGACCTTGGTGAAGACCCTGGGCGCTGTGGAGAGACCGAATGGGAGAGCCCTGAACTGAAAATGCTTTTCTCCAAATGCAAAGCGAAGGAATTGTCTGCTCTCCTCCCTGATCTTGATGTGGAGGTATGCTTCAGAGAGGTCGAGAGAGGCCAGGAAGTCTCCTGCTCGACGGGCCTCTGATTGACAATAAGAGTTTCCATTCAGAAGCATTTGTATGTAACACATGAGTTGGTGTATTTGAGGTCTAAGATGGAAGTGGGAGTCCCCTCTCTTCTTGGGCATCATGAAGAAGAAGGAGTAGACCTGTGAGAATCTCTGGTGCGCTGGAACCTCTTATATCACCTGTATAGCGAGTAGGTGTTGAATTGCCTTTGATAGATCCTCGGCTTTTTGTTGGCTCTTGGGGACTGGGGTGGGAAGGAACCTGTTCCTTGGCCTGGAATCGAACTCTATCCAGTAGCCCTGAGCAACCGTCTGCAGGACCCATCTGTCCATCGTAGAGTTTGACCAAGCTTCCCGGAACAGGGAGAGCCTGCCTCCCACCGGGATCTCCATGGAGTCAGGACTGTTGTTTGGAGGAACCTTGCTGCTGCTGCTGCCCTCCTCTGCAATAGGCTGAACTGTGAGGTGGCTGGGTTCCTGATAGTTGAGTTGGTTCTGGCCCAAGCTGGGCATGAGGACCAGTACTTACTCTGTCTGTTGAAGCCTTTGGAGGGACAAAAGGAGTAAGATGGTTGGTAAGGACATTTACTTCCCTTCTTGTCCCCCTTGTGTAGCGTAGAAGGCGTTGCTTGTTTCTTGTCTTTTGTTTCCACTAGGATATCCTTGAGGGTTTCCTCCCCGAACAATTTGGAGCCCTTAAAGGAGGTGAAACAGAGGGCAGATCTGGTTTGGACGTCCACCTGCCAATACTTCAACCAAATTGAGTGTCTTGCTAGCGCTGCTGCTCCTATAGATCTGGCCGTGAAGGACAGTGAATTTAGGGAGGCGTCTACTATGAAAGTGTAGAGACAGCTGATCCCGTGTCAGGATCCTGTGAAGGGTTCTGGTATCTAGCTGTTGTACCTTCAGAATCTAATCTATCCAGAGTATTGATGCCCTTGCAAATAGAGGTGGCTGCTGACGTTCTAACCCCTAGGGCTGATGCTCCGTGGACCTTCTTCAATGCCCCATCGGCGCGCTTTTCATCCAGGTCCTTAAAGAGGGCTTCCCCATCCTTAGGTGCTAAAAAAAATTGAAACTAGGGAGGCCACCAGTTGTCGACCACCGGGACCTTCAGAGATTCCAAGACCTTGTTACCCAGGCTGTAGAATTTTTGAGCGACTAAGGTGCCCCTTTTCCCCAGAGACGGTTTGTCCCACTCTTCTGCAATGAGTTGGGCAAAGGTGTCTGGGAAGGGAAGAACCTTTTTCTGAACCAATGGTGGGAGTAGAACGACTATCACCTTTTCACTCCTCTTTTGTGAGTTCTCTGAGGCTTCCTTCTGCTTGTCTAGAAGACTTAGCTCCAGAATAGAAGCCACTTTAGCAAGAAGGTTCATGTAGGAATTCCCCCTGGAAAAGGCGGTCAGAGAAGTTGGGTTCGGTGGGTTCGCTGTCAGAACACTCTCCTTCTTTCTCATGGTCAAGTGATGGCTCCCCCTCCCGTGTATGCCCCCTATGACATGCAATAACTGGTTCTCCCCACTGGATTCTTCCCCAGAATCCTCTGAAGAGTGAACAGAAGAAGTGGCCTTCCTATTTCCCCAATAGTTATACTGGGACGACTGTGAGGCCATGTGACCCCTCATTAGTCATGGGAGGACCCGCCTGTACTCTTTGAGTAACCTCCAGGGTTTGCCTGGACCCTGAGAACCCTTGGTGTCCTCCCTGGGCCTTGGTGCTCCAAGCGTTCCTTTGATTAACAAAGGCATAGAAGAGAAGATCCTGTCTCTGTGGAACTGGGTCCGGTATGCAGCCACCAGCAGAGGCCACCTGCTTGCAGAGCGGCGACCACTGGTCAGTGCTATGTGTCTCTTGTTGTGCCATAGAGTGGGATAGAAAGCCCTGGCTGGTGCTTGGGAGTGCTGAGCCATGTAGTGGGCATGGAGGCCCTGGCTGCTGCTGCTGCGGATCGACTGCTGTGGCATGAAGCTGGCGTGGTGACCCTGTGTATTGCTGGACAACACATGCGATTGGGGGGGGGGGGGGTAAGAGGCACCTGAATCCTCTTCTTGGAGGAGTGCTGAAGAAAGGAGCTGCAGAGCCACCGAGGCCCTTGTCCCTGGCAAACTGTGGCCCGGCGGGTGAGCCCTCTCCCGTTACCAGACCCCTTGGTGTCCCCAACGAGGCATCACCAGCCCCCCCCCCCGTTGTCGCTAGGGGTGGGGGATTGGGCTAGGAGGTCGCACAGTAAGAAAAAATCCCCGAGGGTCCAAGCTGGGGAGGAAGGTGGGGGAAGAAGGGGCCCCGATCCATGCTGGGGCTCGGAGGTGAGTCTGAGCCCCCTTACCTCCCCCTCGGCCCTGAGGGGATACGCACCAGCGCTCTGGCCATCTGCTGCACGTTCCGTGGCAGCCTGGTTCCCTACGCCTCTGGGGGTGCGATCGTTGTCGATGCGGCATCTTGCCGCTGCTGGGTATGGTTCCTAGGCGGCTCAGAAGCCGCCTTGGAGGCGCTTGCTCTGGCCTCCACTGGCCTTGGCTCGCTACCAAAGCGGCCTTGGCCTGCCTTCCCAGCTGCCGCTTTTCCAGCGTGGTGTGGCCCGCTTGTTGAGGAGCCTGCCGCTGCCGAGGCACTGGAACTGCTGCCGGAGGGCCTTGGCTTGCTTGTCAAGCTGCCGTGACCGCTCCGTGTCGCCTCCGTCCTCCTCCTCTTCAAAGGAGCCTTTTTGGAGGTCTCCTTCCTTTTGGTGCTGTTTCCCATCTCGTCGAGAAGGGGAGGGAACGCAAGAGAGGAAAAAAGTGAAAAAGGAGTTTTTTTTTTTTTTTAAAGGTAGGTTGGAGGAAATGAGGGAAAACAAAGGAGAGGTAGAGAGAACAGAAAATGGAGTAGTTGAAGCAAAGGTCTGGAGAAGAAATTCTACGTCTTGCCTGGGCAAAAGCAGGAAGTAAACTGGCCTGGCTGCGTGGCTACACACAGGAGGAGAACAAAGAAATCTGAATTTCTAAAGACCAAGATGTAACTTCCTGCTTTCGTCTGGGCAGTAGCAGGCCATCCCAATCAACTACTGATTCCTGTTCGCTCCATCTCTCTGAGAATAATTTTTTTAAAAAATCTCATAGCTCTTGTATGTACAAATAGCTAAATTTACCCAACTGGCAAAATAGGAATTTACTAAATCACCTGATTCTGTAACTCATGCTCATAAACATTTTATTGAAAACAACCAGCATCTAAGTCATAGCTGCTCTGTCTGTAGGGTCTTTCAGGGCTTGTTTCTGTTCCACATAATTAGGAACTTCTATACTTTATTTCAAGAGATCAAATTCAGTTCAATTCTCAATAGACTACATTTGGCCAACATGTTTGACTACATTGGGGTAAGCAACTGCAGCAGATCCAGGGGCTGATTTTCTGCTCCGGGATCTTCCAGGAGTTAAATGGTCTTCTAAAGATGCTAAAAAGTAAACAAAACTCCCAAAAGTAGCCAAAGGTCCAATTCTGATTTTGAAAAATGGGTATTTATGAGTCTCATTATTGGGAGAAAGGTGAATACAAATGAATAAAATAATAAAAATAAAATAACAAAGAGTTACTACAAATCATTAGAACAACTAACTTGATGAGTACAAGTGGGAGACGTTGCTCACAAGCAACATGTTACTCACTTATTATGGCACTTCCTTCCCGCTTGTTTTCATATTACACCCTCAGTGTAAGCTTTTAATAGAGATCTAAACATGCAGTTGTTCTAGTTGGCCTTTCATGAGTAGTCAGTTAATATATCTATTCCACTCATAGTAACTTTAAACTCTTTCCAGATCTGATACTGCCATTCCAATATGTGTATGTGTAAAGCCCCTCTTCTTTGTAAATCACTATGCTGTTTCCATATTGCAAAACTTTGCCTTGATGCAGGATTTCTCAACCTTTGGTCTTCCAGCTGTTTTGTACTTCAACTTCCAGAAGCCTCTGCCAGCATGTCCAATGATGACGGATTCTGGGAACTGAAGTCCAAAATACCTGGAAGACCGAAGACTGACAACCACTGCCTTGATGTATCAAGCCTTTAAAAGACAGCTATAGTCTTTGAATGAGTAGAAAATGGATGACTATGAAGGAATATTCCACATTTGTGTGTGTGTTGAGGGAGGGGACAGACAAGTGAAAAAGCAGAAAAGGGAAAACATGCAGGGCAAGGGGTCTTGAGAAAAAAGCAGAGGCCGCAAAAACATATACGGTAATCTAATGTAGCCCTTTATAGTAGAACATAAAAGACCTGCTTGTTCATGGTACTAACACTGTGCAACTCACTCCATTTGAAGGTCTGTCTAGCAATGCGACTTTTTAGAAAGGATCTCACAAGGACCAAAGGCTATTCTGATGTGTCTTTTCTTCTTCTGTTCACCAAAGCTGTTTGTCTCACCACCATGACTTTTTTTAAAGCTACTGCTGTTCTTTCCAGTTTATGAGTGCATTTTTGTTTGGAGCACACACTTTTACGGTTTTATATTTAGCGTTTTATATTTAGGTTCAATATTGTTAAGATTTTGTTGCTGTATGTTGTGCTCTGGTTTCTTTTTTGAAGAGCGCAGCATAAATAGTATTCAATTTTTCACAACCGTCACATTACATCAGGGATTTTTCTCTTAGGGAACCAAGTGATGGGACTGGAGTAGGGAGAATGCCTCTCTCAAGTATAGATGACAGTAAGTCAAAAGCCCTTTCTATTTGCTGTGTGAGTCCCAAAAGTCCTGTTATCATCTTTGGGTACTTCAGCAAGTAGAAAAGTTGCATCAGAGCGTCTGATGCATTGGGAGAGCGTCTGAATTTAAGAACTGATCTGACCTCAAATGCCTCTCTTCAGTATTACATGTGCAAACACAGGCTTCAGTTATTTGCTGAAGGAAGCACTCTGCACAAGGTCAGGCGCTATTGCTGTGTTTATTCCAAGGCTCATTAAACATAGATGAATTCCATTTTAATTTTTCACAGCATACAGTACATCATTCTCTAACCACCTAAGAGCAGAAGCTAAGAAACTGAGGTAACCGAAATATAAACTAAGTACAAGTATTTAAAAATATAATTACTTTACCTACTTTTTACTTTGATTGTAGATTGTGGTGTTTGTAAACTACTTTGATTTTTCTGATAAAGGTGACATTACATGTTTAAATAAATACGCGATCATATTTAACTGACATCATCCTCTCATGGGAGGCTCCAGCAGATGGGGTAGCTGTCCACTCAGTATATGCTCACTGAGAGACACCTGGCACAACCTGGGGATGAACAAACCCAGGAGTAGCCAAACAACAGAACTATGCAGCAAAAAGGGCACAAAAACAAAGGCTTCAGCTAGCAGTCATTTCGCTACTCTGACCCACTTTCACCCACAAAAAAGAAACTCACAGGCAGAGAGGTTCATCCAAAGATAATGGAGGTTGGACTAGATGGCCCTTGTGGTCTCTTCCAACTCTATGATTCTATAGGTCTTTATCTTCAGTTTCAGTAAAAACACAGTATATACACAGCAAACCTCATTAATGAACTCAACAGCAATTTCTCCAACATCCATCAACACTCGTCTTTCTCCACGAAACCAACCCACACATAACGCATCTTGTGCTTCCGCTACATAGGAGTGTTTGCTAGTCAGCCCTCTTCCTAGCCACAGCTGTGATCAAACTCACTTCAGCTGTGCTAGCCTGTGGTCTGTTGCTCCAACATTTTTCCTTTTGCACTTAAAGCAATATTACACTGACAGCAGCAACTTCAAATGGATAAATCCTTTAACTACAGACAGGTTATATTTATTGGGCAACCACAAATCTCAGCTCTCAAAATACTTCCACAGTATTTTCTTTAATATATTTTTTAAAAAATACACAACATTACTTTAACATATTCTGAACCGCATAAAAATTTTCTAATACCTGCTTGCCTCTGCTCAAACCTCACCATGTCTCCAAATTGCAATGTGATGAGATGCTGAATCACATAAGATATTAGTTAAAATCAGACCAATGTATAAAAATGACTGAACCATCAGGAAAGGGGAAAGTTATTTTCCTGAAGTAAGCCAAAAAATACAATGCAAGCTGCTCTAAGAGATAATAGGTATATCCAGTTGTAGTATATTATTTGGTATAGTTTCCTGCTTGATGCCAGAACTTATCAAGGTGGGAAAATGTAGGCTATCTTCAAACCACATTGCAGATATACATGATGATCCAATATTAGAGACTAAAGACTTACTTGAAATGTTAAAACCATGAAAAGAAACAATGAGGAAAATACATGCAATACTGACTTATACATCATACCTTAACTCTGTTTACTACTTTAACACATTGGTCATGTCTGTACATCATTTGTGCAAAAGCTGGGATTATTGTTGCCAAAAACAGAATGTGAACCATCAGTATGCTAGTGTGGACAGCGGCTTCCTTTCATTTTGCCCCTGTCTTTTCACAACTGGAGATTATCAGGAAAAAGAGAGCTTCATGTAATGTCCAAACTTAAAATTATGACTCAACTGCATCCAAATAAGCCACAGTCATAAGTCAGCTTTAAATCAGAGTTTGCTACTGATTTATGATTTTTTGTCTGGATATCACATGATTTTCTTCCTTGTTTACCTGTCTGTGTGAAGAATGGGCAAAACAGGAGCAAACAATCTGTATGTACTAGCACACTGCTCATTCTCACTCTGGTTTGTTACATCGTTCATTGTTAATTGACATATGAGTGGGGTTACTATGTGTTCTTGCAGAAAAGGGCTGAAGAGAATGTAAAATCTTTAGATTATCATCTTGCCTCCTAGCAAGCCATGCTTAGCCATTATGAATTATTTCACAATTGGATCAAAAATGCTTTTTATAATATTCAGAGTATGTAAATTCTATGGTGTGTAAATTCTTTAGTGTTTAATCAAACAACTGTTACAAAATGAGCCTGAAAGCTAATGTACCTTCATGGTACATAAGTATAATTTTTGACAGCTAAGAAATGGTAAAGGAATTGAACATGGTGATCATGAAGATTATATTATATGCAATTTGTAACAGAATGATTGCAGAACAGCAGAAGCAGCTTAACTTTCTCAGGGAAGAAGTCAGGAAATCTTAGTATAATTAACAATTTTATATCAGGCCAAACTGCCTAAATAACCTAAGGGAACCAGATCCTGTCTGATCTTAGAAGCTAAGCAGGGTCAGCCCTGATTAGTACTTGGATGGAAGATCGCCAACAAATACCAAGTGCTGAAGGCCATATTTCAGAGAAAGGAACTGGCAAAACCACCTCTGAGTATTACTGGTCATTTCTACTTATATAGTTTTAGTTGCATTTCATTTTATTTTCACCTGAGTAAAAAACAAGAACAGAAAGGAACACCTGATCTATCAAGTGTCAAGTTATCATAACAGACAGATCAAGTTGTATCTTTTTTAGCTACTCACTACCATTAGTCTTAAACATCATGCTTGAAAGCCTTAAAACTGTGTTATAAAAAAATGTTTAAAATGTTTAAAATGATTGGAAATCCCCATCTTAACTAGTTGTTTAACTCCTCAAAATAAATAGGTTAGTCTTCCTGAAAAAGCACAAACATACTCTTGGAATAAAGAAGCTTGTCAATAAATATGTAAATAAATTTAATAAATTATGGCTGAAATCCTGCTGCTAAAAACTTCTGGATTCAAATACATACATCGCTGCAGAGGATCTTAAAGATTAATATTCAATTAAAACAGGTGCATTTGCTTTTTGGGATTGATGGATGTACAGCTGGAAATGAGTCATGGAAGATTAACATATGACCACAGAAGCAAGATTATTGTATGCGCAAAGATGGAAGAATTAAATACTATCCATTATGAAGGAACGGTTGGTGAAACTGACAGATTTAGCAGAAATTGACAAATTGTCTGGTTTGATTAGAGAAAAGTAATTGGTGACATTAATTAAAAAGTGGAAACCTCTTAAGACTTTTTGTGGGAAAAAGAAAATGACTTGGTAATTTTTGGTTTTGATGCTTAGAAAGAATAGGTTATTGAAAGAAAGGAATATGTTGTAATTTTGGAGAGAGAGGTATAAAGAACTATATCTATATACAACCATTGAAGAAAAGACTGGAAGTCACTTTTCTTCTCCTATTTTTAATCATTGTTCTACGCTTTTTAATTTGCATTTTATTGTAGTTTAGCTTTTAATCATTTTTCTTTTAACCTTTGTAATTTTTAATGTATTGAAAAAAAAACTTTAATATTTTTTTAAAAGAAAGTTTCCTGCTTTTTGATGTAAACACAATGATACATATAAAAATTGGTTATTTTTGCATTAAATAAATTGTAACTTGACTATCTAATCAAATTATACAACCCATACAAGTTTGTGTATGAGAAACAAAGTCCTAAAGTTTTAAGAAGTATTTTTTTTACATGAGGCATGCATATATTGTAACAATACAATTCTAGAAGTATTCCCCTCATACATCTGCATTTGTACTAAAACATTTTTTAAAAAAAGAGGTCTGCTACCAGATTAAACAGTCATCTTTCCAGTCAAACAAAGTACTTTCAATCTGACTATATGTTTCAGAACTATTTATTTTACATTTTTTGTTTCCAGTTTTGCTATGAGAAATAGGGAGATGATGTGCTGAAGCTGAAAGAGCAGTTAACTGTTAAGTAGAAAATTAAAGCTGACCTGGCTGAGAGACTGCAGTGGCTGTAAACTGGGTAGCCCATGGGGGATTCTTCTGTCCTCCAAACTGAGCCATAGTGAGTCAAAATCTTTTTGCCGTTCTAGTCTTCTACTAGTGTGATCTGTTTAAAAAAATGAATGAAAGTCATGCTAACACCTGAGAAGACTTTAATTCGTAGTCCACCAGAGTCATATACCAAACAGACCTGTTTTCCATATGTAATACACAATTCTCACAGTAGAACTCACTGAAAGAATAAGAAGGTTGACAAAACAAGCACAATAATTAAATGTCACAGTATGAGAAATTTAATCAAACTAATTTCTGGTATTGAGGAGATTTAGCAGACAAATAAAACACCTGGGAAAGTAAATGCTGAAGAATACCTAGTATGTGATAAAAGGTTAATATAGAGGTGTAGCCAACACTCCAAAAAGTACTATAGAATCAAAAACTTCAAGAAGTTCATTTTCTAGCAAATGAACACATCTACCAACACTAATGCTAAAGTTTCATTCATGAAAATAAAAGCACTTTACAGATTTTAAAATGGTTTTGCAATTAAAGAATATGTCTACCAACAGTAAACACCAAAGACTCTTAGTGTGGGAAGCAAACAGAAGGGAATTTTTATACAAAACAACAAAGTGTTTGGACAGGAAAAAGGAATGCTTATAGTAAAGTAACAATCTCAGACAGTGACAGAAAGAGCACTGGAACACAATGCTTATTAATAAGATTGAAAACCCTGTTCAGCACTAACACCAGTCCAGAAACACAGATGAAAAGGAATGCTTCTTTTTAAAAAAATCCTTAAAATTCCTTTTTGGATTCCAAGAGGACAGAAGAACAAAAGGCAAGATCCACCTATATACAGTAGGACTCCCATATCCACTGGGGATTGGTTCTGGGGGGCTCATGGATACTGAAAACCCTGGATAATAGCAAACACCATTTTGAAAATAATGGGACTTCCAGCTTAAAATACCATAGAGTTGCCTTGGAGGACCTAAAAATGGCTAAAGAGGACACATTTCCTAGGAAGACTCTATGGTAGGTGTGCTCTTTTGTTTCCTCTGGATAACTGAATCAGAGGCTAATGAATCTGTGGACATGGGGGTCCACTGTATTCCTATGTTGTAGAGGAAACAGACTACGGCCCAGTCAGCTTGACAACAAGCTTTGCTGAACTTGGTACAACTTCTTCCACACTACACAAATAGTCCAGTTTGAAACTGGATTTTTTGCCATGCCTCCTTCCTATGGAATCCCGGGATTTGTAGTTTTACAAGGTCTTTAGCCTTCTCTACCAAAGAGTGCTGTTGCCTCACCAAACTACAAATCCCAGGATTCCATAGGAAGGCGCCATGGCAAATGATCCAGTGTCAAACTGGATTATTTGGGTAGTGTGGATGCACCCAGTGTTTTTAGCAGGTACGGAACTGCGTTGATTCTGGGGAGGGGGCATGGATAACAAAAACCGTGGATAATGATGAACACCATTGAAAATAATGGGACGTCCAGTTTGAAATACATAGAATTGCCTTGGAGGACCTAGAAATTGGCTAGAGAGGCCACATTTTCTAGGAAGACTCGATGGTAGGTGTGCTGTTTTGTGTCCCGTGGATAACTTATTTAATTTTAATTTAATTTTTTAATTTAATTAGTATTTATACCCCGCTCTTCAGCCACAAAGGCTATCAAAGCGGCTATAACGCCTCGAGGCGTGGAGGGGGAGCGGAGGAACTGCGGAGGGGCCTCTTGGGGGACCAGGCTCCTCCGCCCCCTTAACCGCGGCGACGACGGGAGGGGGTCCCCCGTTCCCGCGGCGATGCAGGGGAGGCGCCTCCCTTCCCCGCCCGGAGAACAATGAGGGCCCGAGGCCTGCCGCCCAACGAGAACCTCGTCTCTGGCCCAGGGAAACAACATCCCGCCCCCCCTCCTCTCCCTTCAACCGCCGTCCCGCCTCGGGACCACTGCGAGCTTTCCCCCCCCCCGCCCCGTGCGCGCGGGCGCCTTATTATTACCTGAGCCGAAGCCATTTCAAGCTCCTTCAAGCGCGGACCCCAACACAGAGCCACGGGAAGCCACGGCGCATGCGCCTAAAAGGAAGCGCGAGGTCGGCGAGGCTGGGGAGCTGAGCTGGAGTCTCCGCGGCGCACTCTAGTGACGTTTCAGAGGGCGAATTCCCTCACAAGCCATCCACCCGTCCCCCCCTCTTCTCACACGTGCTGTCTCCAAAACAATGGAGGGGCTGACGCTGCGCATGCGTGAAAGGAAAAGCTCGAGAAGCGAAGAGCCCCAAGAGGGGAGGAAAGAACGCTCGCGGGAGGAAGGCCGTCAGTTTTATTTGCGTGACGTAGTCATCCGCCATCATCTTGGTTGGAGGTTGATAACGGTTGCGCCATTTTACTTTCGGGCAGCAGTCCGACCAAATTTCTAACGGAAAAGATCAGGGGCCCAGCGGCTCAGTTCCGGTTCCGTCGTACATTCACACGAACATTACCTCCCCCCTCCCTGAGGCAGCCCTCGCTGTGTGTGCGCCCGTCGACTTGTGGCGGCCCCATGAATTTTATATGATTTTCTTAGGCAAGGTTTTGCCGGTTCCTTCCTGTGAATATAGCCTACAATACTTCATATTCATTGACGGTCTCCCATCCAAGTACTAACCAGGATTGGTCCTGCTTAGCTCCCAAGAACAGCTGGGCTCTGGTTCCTTTAGGGCACTGGTTCTTAACCTTTCCATTACCAGAGACACCCTTTAAATATCTTTTGTTGCGGTGGGCCCCTAAGACTTAACTCAAGATTAAAGTGGTGGTGGTGGTGATGATGATGATAATAATAATAATAATAATACAATAACACCATCCATTAAACCTTCCTCAGAGGCACTGGAGGGGGAGGAAAGACTTTTCTCCTGCTTCTTCCTGCAGGTTTGTGGCTGGAGCTGATTGAATGGCAATATGCAGGCCAAGCCAGCCAGACTTTGCCTTGGCTCCTGTCACCTGGCTACTGCACTGCAGGAAGGAGGTGGGCCAAGCAACTTTCAAGCCCTTATGGACCCCCTGCAAGGACATCACAGATCCCTGGGGGTCCATGGACCCCAGCTTTAAAAACCACTGCTTTAGGGTAAAAATTTAGGCTGCATGAAAACTAGCCTGTTCCCCAAATGTACAGAAATCATGGGTCCAAATATGTTGTAAGTTTAATATTTATTTGACTTAAGCAATCCCGCAACATCTGTGTCTAGAATTTGTATTCACACTTTCTCTTGGTCAACAAATACTAGAATCATTGTTTCATTTACAATGACTTTAAAATGTCACATTAAAAAGAAAATTGAGAGGTAATCACTAACAAAGGTCCTACATATAGCTTGTTGACTGATATACAGTAGGGCCCCCGTATCCACTGGGGATTGGTTCAGGGGGGCGTGGATAACAAAACTGTGGATAATAGAGAACACCATTGAAAATAATGGGATGTCCAGTTTAAAATACCATGGAGCTGCCTTGGAGGACCTAGAAAATGGCTAGAGAGGATACATTTTCTAGGAAGACTATGGTAGGTGTGCTGTTTTGTGTCCCATAGATAACTGGATACAGCGGTCTACTGTATACTCAATGCAATACTATATTGTATAGTGTATATGTTGCAAGTAAAAGTTTAAAAACCATAACAGCAAAGGACAGAAAAAATGATCCATAATTTCTGTGAAGACTTGGATAATTGCAAATTGGAGCACTCCTTGATTCATCTTTGTTAATGAGGTGCAGGTTGCCTTTCATATTATGGTGTGCCATCTAGCTTCAGTTATTTCGAAGCTGCCAGAGAACTTGGAAATAATTCATTGAAATTAATAATCTCTATCATTAATAATTTTAATAGTTTAATACCTATGATATTAAAGAGTTAAGTGTTCATGTTTAGTGCTATTTTAGATATAGATAGGTGGACATACATCTATTTTAAAGCAACATTTAAAATTTGAGAAGGAACTGGAAGGAAAAGGATTCTAGGGGACAAAAAGACAGATTGAAAAACCTATCTCTTGCTTCATCCTCTTCTGAAGATGGAGGCACAAAATCTCAGGTAGTTAGGAAGCTGTACATGGGAGTAGGCAGTCTTCTTGATACCCTCTTTCCAAGCCATTTACTGATGTGTAGGGGACAAGTGAACAGCACTTGGAATTGCACACTAGACCAACCTAGAAATCAGCGTACTGTAGTTTGAAAGCTTTCACAAGATGTGTGTTATACTGCAAGATACCAGTTAGCCACCTGCTTTTTATTTTGTGTTTTTGTCAGGGTCATTTTAAGACACTGTAATATCAGCTTCAAAACCTCATTACCAAAGATGTATATTTTAATAATTATGTAATGTTCAAATCTGAATTCCTTACATTTGCAGAGACTCTACATAAACTGAAAGTCCTAGGCTATAGATTAATTATGTCTAAGTCCAATAAAACCAATTTGTTCAAACAGTAGCACATTTGTTCTTGCAGTCCCAAGGCACACTATCACTTGTGCATCTGCTTTCAGGACTGATTGCACAACTGGAAATGACCTTGAATTCCAGAACTAGGTGCCCATGAATAAAACACAACTTATAGCAGATGGATCCTAGCTCTAACTTTTGAGTAAATCAATGTTTTAAACATTCTTCAGTGGCAGCCCTATGTAGGACAAACTTGCAGCAATCTAATCTAGTGTTATCAGAAAGTGCATGATTTTGGATTTTGGCCAAGTCCTGGATTTACCAGGAAAGACACAGATGGCAAATCACTCAGTTGATAAAAGTATGGCAAACTGTAGAGTGGAGGAATACGTGTGCCTCTCTCTCTGTAAAGCTGTTCAGGGAACCATTGATTACAAAGGAGGGAAGTAAGTGGATAACACTCTTGCATTTAAATGGGACTTGCATTGGCTGGATTATGTTCTTCACATTTGTAATGCTAAGCTGCTCTATGTTCTTTGGTTATCAAACTTTAAACACGTAAATATGCCCCAGGCCAGGATCCAAAACTGTACTTCTGGTGGATTCCACTGCTTCCACCAATGAAATCAAGTCCTTCTTTCCTCAGGCAACAACATGTGTGTGTACAAGTATGTGCCTTCAAGTTGCCTGTCAATTTATGGCAACCCCGTGAATTTCATAGGGTTTTCTTAGGCAAGGAATATTCAGAGGTGGTTGTGCCAGACCTTCCTCTGATATATAGCCTACCTCACCTGGTATTTGTTGGCGATCTCCCTGCTTAGTTACAAGATCCCATGGGATCTGGTACCTTTAGCATATTTGTCTAGCCCTGTTTAATTCCCCCAAAGAGTTAACAAACCAAACACAGTTGCAAGGAAATTGCTCCATTTGTCTTAGTACCATTAGCCAACAGAGCCATAGGAAGCATAGAGGAGTCTGTGCCATCTTCATGGGATTTGCTGTTAACTGCCTTGGAGTCAACTTTGACTCATGGCAACCCTGTTAGTGAAACACTTCTGAGACTGAGAAAGCTTAATGTTAATGCAGACTCAGTTTGGGTACTGGGAAATGTCATAACAAATGTTCACACCTCCATCTTTGTAGGCATGTTAGCTTAAAGCTTGGAAACAATGCATTGAAAATTGGATTGCCACTAATAAAAATATTTCAACAATAGTTTTATAATTTGTTATTGTAATTGTTAAATGTCAAATTGCTTTCTGAGTAATATTTAACATTTTTCAGCACTTTAATTCATTATTGGTCATTTTAGCACTTTAAAGTGTTATTTTTAATGTGGAGGGGGACGAATTGTGCTCTAGAAAAATAAAGTTATTTGGGGAAGAGAAAAACATGAAAGAAAAATTAAAAACAACTGAGTGCAAAATAGAAGTATAAAATTTATTTGAAACCATCCACAATGTTCTGTGTTATCAAGAATGATACACTTTGTAATAATTTTTTTTTTGGAAAAAAATCATGACAAAAATTTAAAATATATTTTCAATGACAGTAAATTAATCTTGCCTTTTTAGGACTTTTTTTTTTTAAAAAAAGGAACATTTAAGGTTTAAACAGATATGACACGTACAAGGAAAAAACAGAACAAACCATCTTCACAACAACAATCTTTACACGTATGTATCAATACAATTTCAATGCATCTTGCTACATAAACAAGAAATCATGTACAACAACTGCTGTGCACCAAAAAGAGTAGCTTAGTAAGATCTTTCAAGTAACATGCAGTCAAAACTCACAAGTCTTCAAGTACTGCTGGTAAGCGTTCCCTTGTCTGTAGAGAATTTCAAATGTATTTCTCCTCAAAGAAATGAAGTAGATTTTAATTTTTCCTGTTAAGTATTGTGAAATAGTGAAGTGCTTTCCTCCCATTTATTAACTAAAAAGAATGGTAAATGATAAAAATGTTTGCCTTTTAAATGTTTTCACCATCTGATCCTCTAAATACAGTAGATTATTAAAGGAAAAACCCACCAAAATCAAAGTTAAATGTTGAAAAATAAATACTGTATGCACCCCAGATTTTGTTTAAAACACACACACACCACACAAAGAAAAAGTACAGGGACTATTAATTAGTCAACAACAGAGCTCAAGTTTCTTCTGCTTTAGCATAACTTATTTTCCTATTGTCTTTTTTTTTAAAGCTACTGAAATTCAGTTTACTGAACATGTTGTTGGGATAGCTTCAACTTTTGAACATAATCCAGTGAGGGTTAGTCAAAGCTACATCCAAGTGAAATTAGAGGGACATGAAGTCTGACCTTATGCATTTTTACTCAGAAGAAAGTTGTCCTTGGTTTCAGTGAGCCTAATGGAAACATTCCCCAAAATTCTTACAAACAAATATGCTTAAGCCTTTTCAAAATCGACATGAAAGCAATACTTTTATGATACCAACTAAAATGTCACACAGCATCATGCAAGTCTGGATTATAAACAATGCAAGTGAGAGGAGAAGAGCAGAAAAAGGCTGGCTGGCACAGAAGTTATAGAGTTGCAGTTTCAAGATGTAACTGGAGGTGGAAGTAGCAGACATTTAAATGTTAACCTACTAGATGCAGCAATTGGTTCAGGTTGCACCTAGGACTATACTTGGGAGAGCTGGGATGAAGAAATTTAAAAGAATAAAAATAAAAAGATGGTCCCTTATTTCTGTGGCTATAGATGGACACATACTTACCTGGGTAAAGGCCCCACTGAATGCAATGTGGTTTACTCCTGAGTAGAAGCCCCACTGGTTTTGATACCAAGATTGTGACTCTATTCACAATTACTCCAGCATAAGCCCCACTAAACCAAGTATTATTTACTTCTGAGTAAACATGCTCTGAATCAGATTGCATAGCTGCATTCCAAGATACATTACTTGTGAATAACCCCTTTAGAATTCAGCAGTATGCCTAGGATGGGCTGTTAGTTATAAACTAACTTTTGCTAGGTTGCTCCCTTGTTTTCTGATCACTATGGCCATGATCCAGTAAGCCTCTTGATGCACCCAACATGAGTCCTTCCCTAGTGCTTGTAGGCACATCATCAGTCTACTTTTCAAGCAGGAAGTTAGAAGTTTACACTTCACACATCTCTGAAACAGTATTCTACTTCTCAAACTGAAGATTAAAAACAAATGGTTCTTCAAAAACTGGAACTATATGTTCTTAAAATATCTAATATCAAAATGTTCTGTAACTACTGTGAATACCACATCTGTTATATATTACAAAGCATGTATAATGCATCTGTCTTTGAAATCTGGGAAATAGCTACATTCAGCAGTGAAGGAAACAACACAGAGAATCTCAACGCTGCCAGGCTTGCTAGAACTATAAAATGGCATTCACAAAAGCAAGGAAACGCCTGCCATGACTTAAGCATTTCTTAAATATGCACATTATATATTGCAGGAAGCCAGTTATCTGAATTGCCTGATTAGAACATGTGTCTTTGTAAATTACACTGTACCAGTGTAATCTAACACTCCTCCTTTAAAAGAACTTTGATTACCCTATATATGAGGTGCCCTCCCCAAGCTTAACTAAACAAGGCTGTACTATGTCACTACAATTTTTAATTCTAGTTCATTTTTAGCAATGTAATGTTTACTAAGGTGAAACTTCTATTGACAACAGGAAAAGTTGCTCTGTTTCACAACTACAGTTTGTAGTACTGGAATAATGCATGTGACTGTCTGCATATAGAAACAGTTGTGTGAATGGCCGTTATGTTATGTGAATTATTATCCAATTTGCTCATAGACAATTCGTAGACAGTGACTTCTCAGAATCTAACCACTGAACAGACTAGTACTTAAAAGAAGCTTCATTACAAAAGCTCATTTTCCCCTGATGTTTGAATATGTACACCAGCAGTAAGGAGTGTATGGCTGTCCAGAAACTGGTGAATTGCAAATCCCATCAGCCCTAGCCATTGTAGCTAGTGGTGAGAGCTTATGGGATCCATTGTTCAAGAACTTCTGGGGGTCATACATATGCTACCCCAAGATATACAGTTCTGGAGTAACTCTTCAACGTTTATTAATCAGAACAACAGGTTTGTGTCAATCATTCTTTTGCTTTCTAGCACCACTACATTCACATGTCAGTCCTGCACAGATCTGTGAACATACAACCACCCGCTACAACTAGGCTGAATAGTAATAAATCTGCAATTAGTAGGAAAGAGTTACTTACTACAAATATATTTCCATTTACTATAATAGGGAAGGAAATTGGATAAAAATTCTATCAATCCTATCTTAAAAGACCAAAGAGCACAGACCATAAAAACATTATTTGTAAAACAGCTGTTTGCTCAAACATTGCTGGGATGTAGAAATTATCCACAGTCTACCACATTCTACCAATATCATGGCTTGGTTAACCAACTCATGGTACAAATCAGTAACCACATTCCTTTTGTCGGCAAAGCAGGGTAAGATATGTCTACAAACTCCAAAACTACATCCTCCTGAGCTAAATTTTGATTTTAATTTCTAATTTTCAAAGCTAAAGACAAACATAATGGTTTGATCGTACTGGCCTGTATATGGTAAAAAAGGGAGGAACATAAGAAAAATAATCCTTTATTGATTGCACAATTGACGTTTTTGGTTTCTTTTTATAGTAAGGCTTTCCATACATCCCTCTAGTACTGAAGGTGCAAAGCTTCACAATGAACCTAACTTATTAAGTAGGAATGCTACACATTTCTACTCTAGTGCCTATTTTTCCTGCAAGATGGATATAAAGGACTGGTGGAAATCTGCTTCAATTTTCAGCACCTAAGAAGTTTATGTTTATTAAACTGTAGTTCATTACATCTGACACCACCTTGTTCATACAGCAACAGTACTTGTGATTATCATGAATAGATCTACACAGCACCATTTTTTGTATGTGATCATACAAATGTTAGTGAAGTACACTGACAGCACTTGGTTGCTTGTCCTTACAAAAGGGTTAAGATAGAGATGTGTCAATTGTACAGTTCCATCTAAAGGTTCAGATCCCCAGTTTTAGAAAAAAATATAGAGCAGGGCTGGGAATTGTGTAGCCCACCAGATATTGCTGGACTACAACTTCCATCATTTGTTGTTGGTTATGCTGGCAAGGATCACTGAAAGTTGCTGTTCAACACCTGGAGGCCTCATTATTCCCACCCCAGATCTTAAAGAGTGAAAATGGTGTGGTATTGCTTATTGCTAGGCAATATTCAACTTCTTTCAATGGATGGAGTAGACAACTGCCTGGTTTTGTGAACGACAACCCAAAAGCCATTTTGTTTAGCTACAGCCCCTTCTAACCTCTATGTAATATTAACTGCATTATAAATAATTATGACAAAGAAGTTTATGTTTATCGTAATGAATATTTTAAAAGTATGTGGGGAAGTACAATGAATGCAAACTCCCTGAAGTTGTACATGTGGATAAATAAAATGTTATGTATCTGACTCATGTTATGGGATGAAAGCAGGACCATGATATATTTTACCATCCATTTCTTCTATAATGTGGGAAGTTGCCCTCATATTGTAACATTTACCCATGTGTCTAGGTTTGCAGAGTTCTTCAGTGCTTAGCTCTCAATTCCCTTGCACTCAGTACTCAAGTACAGAAGGAATTCTGCCTAATGTATCATACTTAAGCTATGGGGACCTTAGAAGGACATATGAAAGCATTGTTTCCACATATAGGGAATAATGTACTGTGAACGTTTTATAACAATGTCTCTTAGGACTCCATTGATGCAGTCTGTTATGCTTAACTGAAAGCAAAGTGGAGGTCAGAACTCGGAGAAATTATTCTTTGGGACTACAACTTCCTTAATCATCAGCCAATATGGCCATTGGCTAGGCTTTTGATACAGATGGTCAATAGCCATGCTGGTTAAGGGATTCTGGAGGCTGCCATTAAAATATTAATTTTTCTAGGATCTGATAGAGATACTGCTCATGTACATGAATAATCCAAGAGGTGGTATATTAGAAGTACTGTACAGCACAGCTATGCTAGGTTTTTCCCCCCTCAAATATTGCTGGGTAGGGAAAGTAATGTATTTACATAACTGAAGTATTTCTAAGCCTTTTTTTTTTTTAAATGGGAGAATCTAGTTGTAAACCTCTAACCTGGGGGAAGGGGTAATTATTATTGGACACAGTGAACAGTTTTTTCATATAGGTCCTGTCTATATGGTCAAAATAATACGTATGTGATGCAAAAGATTGGTAGTCTGTTCAAATGGCTGTTTGCACAAATACGGGTAATCGGGGTGGGGGGGCAGCCAAATCCACAGCAAAGTCCATGTCCGGGGCTTCATACGGATTTTCTGAAAAGCTCTGTACAACTTTCAAATGTGTGACCATTTCAACACTCACATTCGCACAGATACAAACAGGCACTGCAATTTGACTGGCGGGACAAGCACAGGATGCGGGGCTAGCATAGAGGGAAAGCGGCTGCGGCTGCCATGTTGGATTTTCAGCTAAGCGAGGGACCAGTAAGTCAATCAAATGGCGTTCTCATACTCTTTTTTTCCTAATTTCTTTATTTATAAATACGAAATGTTGCTTGTGTGCACCCTGGTGTTTTTTTTAATTGGTGGTGGCAGTTTTAAAATCATAAGTAAATCACTCGCTGCAGCCATCTCACTAGGGGGTCATGAGGAGTTTAGGGAGAGTCTTTTGGCCGTGTAGACAGGCTGCATCATTGCGAATACCTGCCTTGCTGAATGTGTAAGTATTTTTCCCCCTTGTATAGACAAGACCATAGTGTCACTCAGTGATGGTAGCATTTTATCTAATCAGTCTCTCCTGCTAATGGAGTAACTTCCCATGCCTTTCAGAGCAGCTTTCAGACATGATTCTCTGCATCTCTCTCTCTCTCTCTCTCTCTGTGTGTGTGTATGGACAGGGAAAGTCCACCTGCATGACACTGGATTTCATCCTATGTTTTGAATGTGAATTCAAATAAAGTATTATTAACTGTCCGTGTGCTAGTTAACCAGCACCAGCACCATGATAACATACAAAGTATATGACTGGCAATACAGGTCACCCCCTTCCCCATTTACATGGGATCAGTACCCGTGGATTCACTTATCCGCAGTCAGGGAGGAGGGCTCTCTAGGCATTTGAAGGACCATAGAGTCATGCTAGAGGTGGTGTCTCTAGGAATCAGGAGATCTGGTGGAAGTTGACCATACAGTTGCATCAGATGCCTAGAAAGGCATCCTTTCTATGGTCCCATCTACACATACGAAAGATCAAAAGATTGACGATATGTACAAATGATTGTTCGAATAGAAACATATCATTCGGAAGGGGAGCTGTGAATTCCCCCATAAAATCTGGCAGATTGGTGTTTGGAAAAATTTCTGGATCTCAGGGATTAATCCGTGTGGCTTCTGAATGATTGGCATTTGTACACTCCTGTTTGCACAGATACAAACAGGAGTGCAATCTGATTGGTTGGCTGGGTAGAGGGGGTGGGACTAGGAAGTGGGAAAGGAGCTGCAGCCTCCATGTTGGATTCCCGGCTTGGCGAGTGTCCGGTAAGTCCGTGCTATGTTTTTTCATGTTTATATTTGATTATTAAAACATAATCACGGATGTCTGGACCGCAGGCACCTTTGTAAATAAATAAAAAGCAGCAGGAGATTTAAAACCGGCGTTTGGATCGCTCACTCTGGCCAGCTGGGCAAGGGGTTATAATACGGAGCTTTGGTGGGGTAAAAAAATTGTGTAGGCAGATCATATGTGTTCAAACGGCTTTTTTAATTTTTTACCCCCAAATGGATTTTTTCATCGTGTAGATGAGGCCTCTGTCCTCCAGCACAATTCTATGGTACTCCATGGCATTTTGTTATTATATGCAGTTTTGCATATCTGCGATAATTCTTGGAACATATACCCCATGGATACAGGTGGGGGCGGCAACCTGTATTTAAAGAAATTATTCAGTTTAATCGTGAACTAAGAATATAATAGTCTGTAACAATACAATGTTATGCTAAGACATAAGAATCATGTGTCCCATTTATGCAGTGGGGGAAAAAGAAATGCTGGAATATTCAAATATTAGAAGCTATGAAAAACAAATATTAAAATATTGGCCCCAATGCAAAGAGTGATAATCATGCTTAAGTCCCAATGAAATCAATATCATGATTAATTGAAGATGTATTAATTTCCATGGAATTTAGGCACAATAAACTTTTCTTGACTGGGGTCATGGAGATCAAGTTATGTAATTCACAGAACAGATATCACATAGTAACTGTAGTTAGTTAAAGCTGCTAGGAGTGGCCTGAATCTAAATATTAATCTATAACTTTATAATGCTTCTACAGGAGATGGAAACCACATTTAAGACCCTCATGAACTGTTCCTGGGGCAGGGCATTAGAAAGAGAGAGAAAAATCTGCTAAGTTGACTCTCAACATTGCAGAATGTATGTCACTTTTCATAACATTTGGATGGATTTTGTTGTTTTAAGAAACTTGGTCTTTAAAAGTACCCTTTCTTTCATTTCTGGATGTTGTACAGATAATGTCCAAGAGGAAAGTTAATAGTGCATCATGACAATATAAAACTGTGGTGTTTTGAAAAGTATAATAAAGTACAGCTATGAACTTTCCAGTCTGAACTAGTGAAGGATACAACACAGAGACTTCATGCATTCAAGCACTTCTCCAAATTAAACCAAATTACCTACAGTCCACCTACGGTATTGTCTATACGGTAAAAAAAAATACAAAAGGCATGTGAATGTACGGCGATCTGTTCAAATGGCCATTTGCACAAATATATGTCATTTGAAGGGGGGCAGCAAAATTCACCGCAAAGTTAATCTACGCCATGTCCGGGGCTTTGTACAGATTTTTTTAAAAGCTCCGAATGACATGTGAATGTGTGATAATTTGAACACTCATATTCACACAAATATGAACAGGCAGTGCAGTCTGATTGGCTGGATGAGGATTGGGGGGCTAGCAAAGAGGGAAAGCGGCTGTGGCCGCCATGTTGAATTTTCGGCTAAGAGAGGGTCTGGTAAGTCAATAAAACAGCGATTTTATACTCTTTTTAAATTCTGTCTTTGTAAACACAAAGTGTTGCTTGTGTGCACCCTGGAAAACTGTTTTTTTTTTTTTAATTGGTGGTAGCAGATTTAAAATCACAAGTAAATCACTCATGGTTGCCATCTAGCTAGGGGGTCATGCAGAGTTTAGGGGGCTCTTTTGACCATGTAGACAGGTCTCATTGTTGCAAACGCTTGCCTTTCTGAATGTTTTCCTATTCCCTCCCCCCTTGTGTAAGACCTACATTTCACAGAACTATGTTAGCTGAGCTAGGAATCTGAACAGAACAAGATGCCCCCCTCTTAGGTTACACCTGCGCTGCAGAAATAATCCAGTTTGACACCACTTTAACTACCATGGCTCAATACTATGAAATTCTGGGAACTGTAGTTTTGTGATATATTTAGCCTTCTTTGTCAGAGAGCTCTGATGCAATAACAAACTACAAATCCCAGGATCCCATCACATTGAACCATGGCAGTTAGAGCAGTGTCAAACTTGATTATTTCTGCAGTGCAGATGCAGCCTTAGAAGACCAAAATATATCGTATTCCAAAAGTAGAGCTGAAAGCAGCTGATTCACCCATCAGCAGGCATTTGTTATGATAGATGAAGAAAAATAACACCTTAAAAATATGTATGTACACCTAAATCCAACTGCCAGGCCCAGCTAGAGTAGATACATTGGAATCAACTGCTGAATGGTAAGTCTACACTTAAGTCCTGTCTACACGATAAAAAATGACACATATTTATTCAAAAGACTGGCGATCTGTACAGACTACTGTTCAAATAAATATGTGTCATTCAGAGGAGAGGGGCGGCAAAACTTACTTTTTGGTCCGTGTGCGACAGATCTGGGGCTTCCTCCGGATCTCAGGGATTAATCCATCCAGCTTTCAAATGGCCATGCGTCTAAATACTCCTGATTGCACAGATATGAACAGGAGTGCAATCTGATTGACTGGCCAAGTAGAGGGGGCGGGGCTTAGAAAGAGGGGAATCGGCAGTGGCCGCCATTTTTTAAAAGGTATCTGAGATGATGACGCCACAGCTGTCCACCTCCTCCGCCCTCCTCCTCCTCCTCTGTAGCACCCCGGTCCTGGCTCCAGACCAGCCCCACCACAGCCGCAACTCTCTTACTCCTCCCTCCCCGCGGAGGCAGTATGGCCAGCTCGGCCCAAGCGAAGAAGGAGCAAAGCAGCACAGCCGCACCACCAGCCCCAATATGTGCTCCCGGATGACGGCTCCAGGAAGAACAGGTGGAGGAGGTGGGAAATTTGGGGGTGAAGGAGAGTGGAAGAGGGTGGGTGGGTTGTGCACACTACACTCCAGTCAGACTTTGAAGGGAGGACACCCTGCAGAATCCCCAGCCGGCCTGCGGCACACTCACCAACTGGGCTAGGGATCATGCGGACTTTACGGGGGGGGAGGTGTTAAAAAATTGTGTAGGCAGATCTTTCACATTTGAACGCCTGTCTTTTCAGATTTGTTATCTCCTGTATGGATTTTTTGCCTGTCGTGTAGACAGGACCTTAATGTAAATGGGTCTATTGTAGTTGGGATTAACAATTTTATTTAGGTGATCATTTCTTAGTATCTAACTCCTGAACCAGCCAGCCTGGAAAGATACCACTGAAAGCAATAGGATATTTTAGACCAAACTGCTTTGAAAGGAATTTGTGTAGCTGCAGCAGTTGGAGGATTTTGCTGCTTGTCACAACCCCGAAGAGTCATTATTAAAAGACACCAATAGTATTACTAGCTTTTGTAGTTATAAGCTCATTCACAAAATTACACTGATTTCTATGTAAAAATTATACATATTCTGAAGTTGTACAATAAATAGCACACAACTGTATATACAGTAAGTAGCTGTCAATTTTCAGTATTCATGTACGCTTGTTAGATTGTATTTGCTCTCCAAATGGCAGTTACATCAGGTAATTTAAAGCAAAGTTTGCACATTGCCTAGTAGGTAGCAACACTGTTTTACAGATTTATTCTAAAGTAATTAAAACACACAAGAGAAACTGGAACAGTAACTACAGGCGTCCACCACTTATTTGACGGGTTAGGGACCAGAACACTGTTGAAAACCAGAAATCGTCAAAATGCAGAACCCACTCTTTTGAAAGTTTTTTTTAATAAATATTAATTGAGAGAAAAAGCAGTGCATGGCTGCAGAAGCATGTGGAAGTGTCAAAAGAGCACACCACACATCAAATGTATGGGTTTTGGTTATAAATGAAAAGGGTAGAAAGAGTGATCATCGAAAAGTAGGCCACTGAAAAGTGGGAGACACCTGTATAAACATTTCTCATCATTTCAACAGTATATTTTAAATACTTTGGTTAACTTAAAAAACATAATGAAATTTTATATGCTGCTAAAAAGGCTCCTTTGGCCCCCTTAAATATGTTATGTGGAAACACACCTCCAAGAAATTAACTGAACCATTTCAAATCAGTTGGACTTGCAAATAATGGATCATGCTGCCAATAAATCTCCCATTTAACATTGTCATTTTAAAACTTATTTTCTTTTACAAATAGAATATGTTTTTTCTACTAGTAGCTTTGTGAAAATTCTGTAGTACACAAAAACTGCTGATTAAAAACCCTGGGCTAAATCTCAATGGTAATTCTGATTCAAGTAGACTCACTGAATGGTAAGCCAACATGTCCATAGATTCCACTGATTCAGTGGGTCTAACTATTGTAGTGACTAGCAATTGGCTATGAGCCACTATAATCAGATATGCCTCTCCTGATCCTTCCGCTTTTAGTTAATTAGTTTCAAGATCTGAGATTCACATAAAACTAGCATGAGGCCTAGCATTTACGGAGGACAAAAGAAATTCAGTTCACAATTTGCTGTGTTTGTAACAAAGGTGTAATCCACAAACATGTTAACAGTGGGATCCTGTACATGCCTACTCAAAAGTGAGCTCTAATGATTGCAGTAAAAGTTACCCACAGTTAAATATGCATATAGTTACAACTGAAATTTACAATGGAAAAGCAATACTCCTATTACGTAGATATTAAAATCTGTTGGTGGGGAAAATTCACTCCTGCACTAAGGAGATTTATGCAAGTGTGACGATTTCTTTGCATAGCTGGTGATCCTCTTTGCAAAGTCTTTCTTCCACAGAATAGTTATCATGAAGTGTGAATTGGCAGCTATAAAAAAAACCCTCCACATATGAGTAACTGAAGAAATTCACAGTCCTATTTACTGTATAGACAGATGTTACTTTTAACAACTTTTAGGCTCACAAAAAATATACTAATTTTGAAATGGAAATCTAAGGCACACAAAAATACCATAACCAATTACTGTATATAGATACTCAAGAAGCAGAAAACTGCTGGTACAAAATGATGGTATAATATTGACCTCTAGTTTTGTTTTTGTTTTTACAATCTCTAAATATTCCTCTATTTGAGCTAACCATTTTTTTTGAACTAAGAAAAATGCAGCATGTGGGTAGGGTTTTTATTTTAAATATAAAGTTTGCTTTAAAAATAGAACATGTTGACATCTCTCACTTTATATGTTTTATTACAACTCTTCTATAAGTCTGCTTGATTCAATCAGCTGTTTGATAAAGAGTGTAGAAATGGTCTCAATGGCATTACATTGTGACTGGCAGTTAGGTGTGGGGGTGTAATTAAAAAAAAATCCAATCATACCAGCTGAGTTTGCGCGACTCTCATAAGACTGAGTCTATAGGATCATAGCTCAGAGCCACAAGTCAGAACAAGCAGACTTACTCCCCACAGAAATAAATTGGATTTGTATGCTTACATACCATTGGGTTCAATAATTACCCCCCCCCCCAAATAATTAACAGACACTGAGACAGGCAAGATTCTCAGAGATCTCTTACAAACAAAACTTGTTTTTGCTTGTTCAGCTGTCTGAGTGGGAGTGCAAAGGGCTACTTAATGAGTTGAGGGGGGTAGTCCTGAACCTAGCACCAAATTTAATATATACGTTTGCTCCTGAAATACACAGAATCAATTATCTCTAGTAGCACCCATCATGTGTTAGAACATGGAAGAGAAGCAGATGCCAGAGGCTAACTGTTCAGACTAGAGATAAGAAAATCTGACAGTTTCTCCTACATTCAATTTTTTTAACGTCACAATGCATATGAAAAAAATGTGTGGATTTCATTAAATTCTTCAAAGATCAATTGCAATTAAATCATCTCTCATTTGCAACAGCCAAACCCAAAAGGTGCAGCTATTCCCAGCAAGGTAAGGATAGTATTGTACCTGTCTGCCATATAGGAACTGAAGATGAGGAACCAAATTGCTGGCAATTCTAACATAGTTCAAACATGGTTGAAAACATATGGAGTCAAACCATGCTTTTAAGAACCTAATGTCTTAAAGTCTTGGGCCTAAATAAGCATATCTTTCCAATTTTTTTCTTCCTCTCCAATTCTTTTTTTTTTCCAAATCAAATTCTTCCCATCTCAAGAAGTTTGTGAATTGCTGTAAAGTCTTGTAAAAAATGAACTGAAATTAGATTCTCACCCACTCCTAATCCATGGCAAAGCTTGGAAAAGTTACTTTGGGGGACTATGACTCCTGGAATTCCCCACCACACACACCAATATGTCCACTGGTCAGGATGGCTTGGGAATTCTGGGAACTGTAAATCCACTCTTCCAAGCTCTGATCCAGATACCATCCTTCTCTTTGGTTTGCCCAACAATTTATCTGTATTGTTTGAGGGTACAGTGGTGTTTAGTCAAGAAAGAGCATGAGAAACTCTACATACAGGAATGCAGTCTCTTGTGGGGTTCTCCCAAAGCCCTGTTTTGGGGGCAAAGAAGGTGCAGCCAGACAGGTTCACCATTGGCATTTCTACAGAACAAGAATCTCTTGATCCCTCTGGGTAAACTAAAGAATTCACATGCTTCCACACCCTCTCCAACCAAAGCATTTTCTGGTTGAACACACAATTGTGTTGGACATCTTCAGAAAACAAAGTAAAATAAAAGCACCATGTCTAGGTTTCGCAAAAGAGCAGATCTAGACATTATTCATTACAGCACCACTACAATATATTATCAAGTATGTTACTGGAAAAAATTCAGTCTCTGTTTACACCCATAGAATTTGCCACAGACAGCTTTTGCCTTATGGATGACAACAATTTATATAAAGAATGGTAATTCAGAGCTCAATAATTTAAGCTGGACTGTCAATGTCTATGATTTCCCTATCTCTTGCATATTAACTGAAATGCATACTTCTTATCAAAAGTTGGTACTGGAGCTATGTTTGGCTTTTTCAAATAACCAAACTATACAAAAAGGAGAAAAGAAGTGGATCTCTACAGTTTTCCTGACAGGGTATGTTTATCTTCCCCTGATATTTAGAATGCCACTTTCCAGACAAGGTAAATTGGTTAATGTAGTATGGTCAGACACCCATATCCGTGTGGGGTTTGGTTCCCAGACTTACTATGGACACCAGAAACTGTGGATAATAGGAAACCCTATTAAAATAAAGGACTTCTGGTACAGTAGGACCCCCATATCTGTTGGAGATTGGTTCTTGGGGGGCCCATGGATACTGAAAACCATGGATAATAGTGAATGCCATTGAAAATAGTGGGACTTCCGGTTTAAAATACCATAGAGTTGCCTTGGAGGACCTAGAAAATGGCTAGACAGGACACATTTTCTAGGAAGACTATGGTAGGTGTGCTCTTTTGTGTCCCATGGATAACTGAATCAGTGGAGAATGAATCAGTGGATATGGGGGTCCTACTGTAAAAACATACCATAGAGTTGTGTTGGAGGACCTGGAAGATACCTAGAGAGGATGCTTTTCTTGGCATTTCCCAGCCCAACACTATGGTATGTGTTCCCTATTTTATGTTCCGCAGATAACTGAAATTGTGGATATTGGTTCTGCAGACACAGGTATTTGAAATTACAGTCTGATCCACATAATCTGATTATTCTATGTCAGATTTCTGTACATATTTCGCCCATTCACTCCCACACCTGATTTTACATCAGTCTCCCACTGCCCTCTTATTCAAGTCAGTCTATTCAGTCCCATCTCTTTAACTCTTCAGCTTAAGCAATATGGCACCACAGTTGCCCCCCAGGCCATTCACTGGGCCACGGCTCTTAAATCTGTTAGTATCCCCACATGGCATTCACACTATCAGGGCAGCTAAAACTGAAGGCATCTAGCAACTAAAAATCTGAGGCTGCTATCTAGGACTCTCTCCTTCCAATGAGACCTGTCAGTGGCCACCTAAAAGTCTGAAGTATTTTTCTATCTTCGCTGTTCATCTCACAAAAGCAGAAGGGTGAGATGTTGTTCATGTACATACTGCTGCACCAGATTTTAGATGTTAAGATCTTTGTGAAGACAGATGCTAAAGCTTGCAGTAGCTGAATCATTCAGAGTGAAGTGGTTATCTGAGAGCAAGTGAACAGTTGTGGCAAAGTGGGAGGGCAGCACTCTGTGTGCCATACATCTTGTCCTATGCCTCCTAAACTATTCTGCGATCTGCAGGTCAGGTGGAGCATTTTGTCCTACCACCAATACTGAAGCATGATTCAGCTGTTTGGTCAGATTCTGTACACTGACAAGGAGGGTACGACCTCGTCCTTTCCCATGGACAGCGCAACATCTTGGGGCCAGTCATGTTTGCTATGGTTATGCCGGTACAGTTTTCCTTCAAAGCATTTGATCAAAAACCTGAGCAACCTTTATAAAGAGCTGGGAAATTTTCTTTTTTGGACTACAACTACAGAAATCCTGCAATGTATATTCAGTGGCCATGTTGGCATAGAGATTTCTGAGAGCTCCAGTCAAAAAACTCAATCTTCCAAGCTCTGGGAGGGAGCTAGCAAACTCTGGCACAAATTACAAATTGAAAGTTAGTTTGTAGGATGAAGTGCCCACAGATTCACAGTCAGATCTGGTACCTTCTAAAAAGTTCAGAGAAACTGTAAATCTGTAATTCCTGGGAAAACAGTACAGGCTGAATATCCCTTATCTGGAATTCCAAAATCCAAAGCTGTCCACATGGGTGGCTGAGATACTGACACCTTTGCTTTCTGGTAGTTCAATGTACACAAACTTGGTTTCATGCACAACATTATTAAAAATATTGTATATAAAATTACCTTCAGGCTATTTGTACAGGGTGTATATGAAACATAAATGGAGTTTGTGTTTAGACTTGGGTCCCATCTCCTAGATATCTTACTATGTATATGCAAGTACTGTATTCCAAAATAAAATAAAAATCCAAAATACAGAACACTTCTGATCTCAAGCATTTTGGATAAGGCATACTCAGCCTGTACATGTTAAAAGATAGACAGTAGCATCCAAGTAGCTTATTAAGGCATTCGTTCCCACAAAATATTGTATGTAGGGGGGACTAGAGCATGTAGAAAGTCTTATATTCAATCCTTAACATCTCCAGTAAAAAAGAAAGAAAGAAATATCAATAGGTAGGTTCACCTTGTGCTATGTCTCTAAATGTGGCACAGCTATATCATAACTGACACCATACTAAAAGAAAAATGTGTGTCATACAACTGTGTCTCAAGAAATGCACAAGTTACGATGTAGCTGTGCCACATTTAGAGACGTAGCACAATGTGACCGCTGCTTATTGATATTTCTTTCTTTCTTTTTTTACTGGAGATGTCAAGGATTGAATATAAGACTTTCTACATGCTCTAGTCCCCCCTACATACAACGTTTTGTGGGAACTAATGCCTTAATAAGCTACTTGGATGCTAATGTCTATCTTTTAACATATAGACTAAGGTTACAATCCTATGCTCATTTACTTGAGAACAAGCCCAGTGAACACAGTGGGACTTAGTTCTGCGTAAACATGCATAGGATTGGGCTGCATGTTAATAAACCCTTCTTGAATTGACAACAGTTGATGAACATTCTGGAAGTTTTAATGAACTCAAAACAGCTGATACTGCAAGTCTTTGTTTTAAAACCCAGAATATTAATAAGGCAGCTCTAGAGGCAGGCAGTTTCTGATGCCATAACAATTCTACCCCTGAGGCTCTAAGAACATTTGGTTGTCATATGTAACTTGCAATGCTCCACATGAAGAAACAGAAAGAGAAAGGGATCAATGTACTTATTGCTCAAATAAGCTATAGCAACTAATTTCGTACAACAAAATACCACAGCAATACAGGTATAGACAAAATCCTTCCTAATTTGTATTTTTAAATATTGAACTGTCTGCATTTATTACCCTTTTGTTTAAAAACAAACCAAACATTTCACTGGGGAAAGAGGGCAGCCAGAAAACCAACTATCTTTAATATATATGAAC
Organism: Gambelia wislizenii; assembly: GCA_030847615.1. Classification (NCBI taxonomy): domain Eukaryota; kingdom Metazoa; phylum Chordata; class Lepidosauria; order Squamata; family Crotaphytidae; genus Gambelia; species Gambelia wislizenii. Next base: position 132,277,706 of record JAUMIR010000003.1, read on the forward strand.
TGTTTTTGTAGCAATATGAACTCTACACAATAAGAAGAAAAAAATCCTTGGTAGAGAATGCACAAACCTTAGACAAATGTAATCCTTATACTATTTCAAGTTAACTTTAAAAATAGAAAGTGCTTTTAAATATATCTATTTACAGCTTACAATCTCTAACCACCACTAGTGATATTGTTTGTATGTGGATCTGTGTGGTTCTCTCTCACACACCCACACACAAACCATACATACAGGAAAAATCTATACACAGATAAAATCATTATTGGTTCTTTAACCTTAAATTGGGCTTCACAGCAATGACTGGAAGCTACTGGAGCAATGGCACCATGAAAAAATAAAACCAGCTTATCTTAAACTGTTCAATGTGATTAAGCACCAAGAGCCATGTATAGCTAATACTGTCTAACTTGATTTTATATCATAAAAGGTGAAATCTGTTAAAATCGTTATAAAAAGCCCATTTATAGTAAACAGACGATTCAAAGCACCAAAGTATAAATTCTGAAAAGGTAATGAACTGAATAATTCAATTAGGGTTAATAACCTAGCCAAAATCATTTAACTATACAATATACCTTTTTTTTTTTGCTTAAAATGTGCTTGAGAATCACCAGATGTTAAAATATATAAAGTCACAGTTTAAGTGAAAAAAAACACTTTTTTTAACCTCAGCCTTCAAAATGGTTGAGATGAATAACAGTAAACCATAGAAGACTTTGTTCTTTAACAGCACCTTTAGGAATTATTGTGTAACACTGCTCCAAGGCAAAAGTTGTATAGTTGTTATAAAAACTTATGCCCAATGGTTATACGGCCCTGCAACCCGTGTGAGGGCATAAGTAGACACTGTTATGATGTTATCATGAGTTACTGTTAATGCTCGGCGGGATGGGATTTGATTGAATTCATTGTCTTCACAGAAAATCTCTCTAGAGGCATTGGGCTGCTGTGCACTCCTGTCACTGGTTTGGAGATTGGTATTTCCAGTGCCTAATTTTTCTGCTTCTTTTTCTTTTGCCTTCTCAGCCATTTTTGCCTCCCACAGCGCTATTCCATGTTTTGGCTCATTCAAGTTTTTGTGTTGGTAGAAGACTAAAGAGATCCGTGTGGGATGATTCCTGTTTGGCTTTTTAATAGGAGTTGTAGCATGTAGTTCGCGGCGAGCACATTCAATTAGGATGGAGCCATGTGATGGTGCTACAGCTACGCCACCAATGTCATTATCCAAAAAGTTATGTTCACTGTCTGACCACATTTCCTCTGCTTTTTCTTCAGAATCTGTGCATTTTAGGAGCTCAGTATTTGGCTGTGTATCCACAATGGCAGAAACACTATTCGGAGTTTGGACTAAATGATCTTTCTGTACTGGATGCTCCTGGGAAGAATTAATTTCATTCCTGACTATATTTTCTGAAGCATTCAACAGCAATAATGACTCACAAGAATTACCCAACTGTGAGACAGAAGAGTTTTCTAACTTAATTTCACAATTTGGCTTGTTGACTACTTTTTGTTCAAGTGTATGGAGCAGGTTCTCTCTGTTGGCTGTGGACTTAGAAACAGCAAGGTCTTGAAGACCTAGGGACAGGCCATTCTTATTTTCATCCAATGAAATTCCAGTATGATCACTAATGGACACATCAAAGTTCTTACTTTTGGGTGCCATTTGAGGTTTGTTACTGCTGCATTGCAAATACCCGTAGGGAGTAGGAAAATCTTGTTGACTATTAGTCACTGGCATTATACCACCAGCTGTGTGACTTAGTGGAGAGCAAGAACGTAAACTATCCAGCTTTAAAGGGGAGGAAGAAGGACACTGCTTTAATACAGAGCAATTTTTAGTAGTGTCTGAATTATGTTTTATGGCAGAAAGATGATCACCAGTCTCCATTTTTGTCCCAGCTTGCAATGTATTAGTTTTGCTCCCTAAGGGGGGGAAAACATTAACATGTTTCAAGTTTATTTGTTCATATTTTTATAGATTTTTTAAAAGAAATATACATTATACAGTAATTTGATTTTCTCGTCAGTGCTGGCTTATTATTTCAAAATTGCCATTACATTTTAAAAAGGATATTCCTCTAACCATGAAAGTTATTAAAAAAAACTAGCCTTCCTTCAAGAAAAGTAGGATTCTCAAAATTCTAACAAGATCTTATAGTTTGTATACAAGTGCTAAATTTAAGCAAGCAAAGGATTTTTAATGGCTTCGGCCAATTCTGCATGTTTAGTGAAAATAAATAATAAACAAGCAATACATAAATAGATGATTTATAACCTTAAAACCAAGCATATACAAAACTGATTAGCACTTGCCTGACTTTTAAACCTCAACAGGTTTAAGAACAATAACAAAATAATTTAGTGTAGATGATACAGAAGGCATTTGATGTATAGAAAACACAGAAGTGATATTGCCCCTGTTCAGATGACTTACACTATGGGCAAGACTTGGGGCTACAGTGGGGATAAATAAGAGCATATCAAATGGAAAGAGGCAAAGGTTAAGATGAAGCGAGAGAGGATGAAACGGGGGGTTGTCCACAAAGTGAAAAATATCCCTCATAGAATTCGCTCAGAAAACAAGCTGTCTTAACGAGATCCCACATTGCCTCATTGTATTGTGAAGGGGGGGGGCAAAAAGAGGAAAAACTATGCAAGAAAAACCTTCGCAGCTTTTCCTGACTTTTAAAAAAACCTTCAGAGATATGTGCATTTTTGCTCGTTACGACAAGCGATTCCATATGAATCGCTTCCATATGAATGCACTTTGTCCATGCAGGACAAAGTGCAAACCTGATGGGACAGATGAGCGCAGGGGGCAGGGCTAGGTTACAAGGCAAGCGCCTGCTGCTACCATGTTGGATTTTTGTTTTAGTGAGTGATTGTTAAGGCAATAAAAAAGGAGGTTTGTGCTATCTTTTTTTCCTCTTTCTTTTTTGGGAAAGATGAAATATACCATAGAAATAGGTTTTTTTAAAAAGGTTGGCAGTGGCAGATTTAAAAACACAAGTAATCCACTCGTTCACTGCTGCGACTTGTTATTACTGTGGAGCAGTCCATTTTTTCCCCTTTGTGTAGACTTGGCCCAGATGTCATGTAAAAGGAGGAACAATTCACTATAATAATAGCCATGAAGACATATGTTTCTACACAACACTGTTCTTCCTCTACGCTGAGATGATCCTCAAGCAAGAAAAATGTCGTATGTGAAACTGCCCATAGTCAGAGGCAGAGACATAAGAGACAACATAGAATCATAGATTTGCTTATTATTACAGAGAAGCAAAAACTTCAGAGAAACATGGTCAAAATTTTGAGCAAGAAAATGTGAGCTGAGCAGAGCATTAGCTGGAGACAACAGATACAAGAGGACTGTCAGGAAGAAAGAGGTCTCATTAAGTACAGATGGCAGGCAACCAAATCTTGGGACAAGGGCTTTAGCAGTCAACACAGAGTTAAAAGAGGCATGCATGTTGAGGAGGAAGTGTGTACCTACCAAGAATAAAAGTCACAATGACTGTTTTAATGTAGGAAGAGAATGAGAAAGCAGGAATACAGATGCCTCTAAGGTGCCATGCTTTGGGCCAGCATGAAGGGAGTCCCTACTTGAAAGTGTGAATGCAATTTGTAATTGTAAATTATAAGTTAAGAGCTGCCTGAGTTCTATGCAAACTGCAGCACACACATTAATGTGCACAACAGCTCTGTTTCTGTAAAACCATGTGAACATTTGTTATATATAATACTATCCTAGATACAGCATTTTCACTATGATAAAATTTGGCACAGTTAACATGGTCAAGTGCATATGTGCAGCAACTCATTTATAATATTAAATGTACTCCTGAATTGCTGTTAGCTCTTAAAATGTACCTTTCTTCTATCATCACACTTAATATATCAGATACACTGCAATCAGTGCCTACAGGAACTTGATTGCTTACAAGTTTTAAGAGTTAATATAATCCTTATGCTAGCAGGTTTCTATCAGCACCAGGTAACTTGAAATGTTGTATATTTTACCTACCTAAGTTCTGCGAAGCTTTACTGTTATTTTCAGATACTCCATTTTTCCCCTTTACAGGTGTAGATTGCTTCTTTTCTGCTGAAGTTTGCTTCTTTGTTTCTAATTTCTTCTTCTTTGTTGCTTTGCGTGGCTCAGCTAACATTCTTACTTCTCGTGGAAAAGCAGTAAGCACCTGTATTGCCCCAGCTTTTATCTTGGCTTCCAGCCCCTCCTCTGTGCCAAATTCATCAGTTTGTGAAATTTTGTAAAGAGGTAACACATGCAGCTGTTCATCATTTGGTATCACCCCTACCGTGCGATTATCTTCTTTTGTTAAAGTACAAACCTAGCCCAAAAGAGAGAGAGAGAGAGAGAAGATATAATTCTGTGGCACACAACCAAATTGTGTGAAGAACATGTTAATATGTGCTCTTTCAGGTTTTAATAAGAAAGGACAATGTTAGCTTATAGAGGCTCATATAGCCTCCATTTTCTCCTCCTCTGTATCTTTTAAAATATGTGTGTATGTAGGTAGGTATGTGTGTCCATATGCAGATCCATGTGTGTGCATACGGGTGAAAATTTGCTCATAAATTCATTTCCAGCTGCCTGATCTATGACATCACATAAATGGCTTATATTTACATTCCTCCCATGTGTTTGTATGTGCCTTCAAGTCACCCGCCAACTTATGGTGACCCTATGAATTTCATAAGGATTTTCTTAGGCAAGGAATACTCAGGGATGATTTTGCAAGTAACTTGTTCTGAAATATAGTCTGCAACACGTGGTATTCATTGGCAGTCTCCCATCCTAGTATTAAGCAGGTCTGGCCCTGCTTAGCTTCCAAGATGAGAAAGATTTGGTGCCTTTACGGTATTAGGCAGAATACACAATACATTTTCCATAAAAAGCATACTGAAGAACAGATTTGCCCAGTAGTGAGATTAGCATTTCCTGTCCTCTAACACAGCTGCCTTTTACAAGATTGCCACATTGGTTCACTTACCGTGAATGTGCATTCTTGAGTGGACCGAACAGGAATTCTGCATAATGGGAACACCTACTACTGCCCAGGGGGAAGCAGGAAGTACAACAATGGTCACATGGTCCCTCAAAGGATTTTTCAATCTCTCTCCCTGACCATGAGGCCAGTTCACTGACTAGCAGAGCCTAGAAGACCTATGAATAAGATAAGAATTTTGCCCTGCTGGAAGAAGAACTTGTTAATAATGCAGACACTGGGTGGGGAGAATTCCTGTTCGCTCCACTCAAGAATGTACATTCACAGTAAGTGAACCAATGTGGCATTCTCTGAGTTTAGGAGCGAACAGGAATTCTGCATAATGGGACGTGCCCAAGCTACTCAAAATTTGGGTGGGGTGTCTGCTATTAAGAGGCTCTCAGGCCTGAAGGACCTCCTGGAGGACTCTCCTCCCGAAGGTTGCCTCTGTTGACCTAAACTTGTCCACATTGTAATGATGAATGAACGTGGATGGGGTGCTCCACGTAGCCGCTTTACAGATCTCCGCTATGGGGGCATTCGTGGAGAAAACTGTGGTGGTTGCCGCAGACCTTGTGGAGTGGGCCATAACGGCTGCTGGTCTTGGAGTCTTGGCGGCGTCATACGCCAGCAGGATACATGCCTTGATCCAGGTGGCGATGGTCTGCTTTGATGCTTTCTGCCCCATTGATGCTGGGGTAAAGGACAAGAATAGTGAGTCACAACGTCTGAAGGAGCGAGATCTCCTGATGTATATCTTGATGGCCCTCCTCACATCGAGTTTGTGCCACAGGCGCTCCCTGGGATGAGTAGCCCCTGGGCAAAAGGAGGGGAGGACCAGTTCCTGTGAGACATGGAACTGTGAGAGTACTTTAGGCTGGAAGGTCGGGTCCAGTCTCAGTGTGACGGAATCTTCTGTGAAGGTACAGAGGTGTTCTCGGATGGAGAGGGCTTCTAGCTCGGAGACTCTCCTGGCCGAAGTTATGGCCACTAAGAATGCCATCTTCAGTGTGAGGACCTTTAGAGTAAACCTTCGCAGGGGTTCAAAGGGTGGGTGCATTTACTTGTCTCAGGACCAGAGGGAGGTTCCATGTTGGGAATCTATGCCTAACTGGGGGGGGGGGAGATCAGGGTCACCCCTCTTAGGAACCTCCTGACGTGAGGATGAGAGGAGAGACTTCCTCCGTGGCCTAACGATAGAACTGAGGCTAAGGCTGCCGCCTGCCTCTTGAGAGTGTTAGGTCTAAGACCCATGTCTAGCCCTTCCTGGAGGAAGGCCAGTACGTGGTTCAGGGAAACCCGGTCCTCCAGAATGGACTGCGCGGAGCGCCACCTGTTGAAGGCCTGCTAGGTGGCGTCGTAGATCCTGTTAGTTGTCTGGCATCTAGAAGAGAGAAGGATATTCACCACCGAATCTTCATAACCGAACTCCTTCAGGGCCTTCCTTTCAATTTCCATGTGGTTAGCTGAAGCCAGGAGACGTCGGAGTGTAGTATCGGCCCCTGACGTAGAAGGCCCTCCCTGGGGGGAAGGTGCCACAGTTCCTCCGCCAACATGTCCATGATGTCAGAGAACCAGGGTCGACGGGGCCAGTGTGGGGCTATCAGAACCACCTGCGCCCGTTCCTGTCTTATCTTCCTGCAGACCTTCCCCAGAAGAGGTAGAGGGGGAAGGCCTACAGTTGGCCCTTGGGCCATGGGGCTCTCAGGGCGTCCTCCCCGTCTGCACTCCTGCTGGGAAACCTGGAGAAGAACCTTGGGAGTTTGGCATTACCTGGGTCGGCAAATAAACCCACCTCCAGGGTTCCGAATCTCTCCTGAATCTGGAGGAACGTTTCCTGATCTAGCTCCCAGTCTGCCTGAGAGACTGTGTGCCTGCTGAGGAAGTCCGCTTGCAGGTTGGTCGTCCCCTGAAGGTGATTATGAAAGGAACAACTGCCACAAGCCTCTTAATTTCACCTTACATCTGCTGTAAAAACTCTCTCTGCCAGCTGCCAAATCCTGTGATTTGGATTTTGAGTCCTAGGCCCTGTTGCACTACTGGAATCACAAAGGGAGCACACATAGGATCTGGGCTGCCTGGAGCAACAAGAATGCCAGAATGGGAATGGTTCTGAGGTGAACATGAAGTTTTCAGGATGTGTCTGGCAGGAGAAATGGTGTGGTGGACTTGAGGTCTGGCCAAATCTATTACCTCCCCTACCTTGACTTACTGGACAACAAATGGGATGTTTCTTTTCTTCTTCAACCACTAGAAGGAAAGAGGCACAGGCTCTAGGATGATTATTTCCTCCTACATCTGATATCAAGCAGACAGTGATAACAAGATCTCCATTAAGACCATTTTCTCTCACTTGTACACATCCTGATGAGCATTCAGATGAAATACTGAAAGCTGCCTCATAGTTTCCAATAAAATTGGTTGATCTCTAAATTTTTGTAGGAGAAATACCTTACCAAATAGGTTCTGGGCCATATAGGAGGACAAAGATGGCTGGGTTCCAAGAAATTATATTAGGTGTGACCTAAAAAGCAAACTCTTGGTCCCACTCTACCCCACTGCTCTCTGTCAAAAGCAGGGAACAGGGGAGGATTCCTGCACTGATATTGGAAAATCTCTATTTTCTCAGGAATTTTCTTTAACCTTTCTTTCTCTCCTTCTTTTGCCCACCTTCCTACCTTCTTTCCATTTCTTAGTCTTAAAAAAATTAATCAAGTTGGTGGGCTGCAGAAATCCAACAAGAGTCTATTTCCTCTGTATGCAGGAAAGATAGAGATGGAAAATTATCCAAAGTTTATTATCTGCCAATGGCTAGACAGAGTTTGAACCCTTGTAATACTGGAAAAACTGACATTTTAACTTCTCTTTGCTAGAGAAGAAATAATTGAACACACTTTTAAGACCACATGGTAATCATTTATAACTTATACATCCTATTTAAATTCTGAACATAGCCCACTATCAATATACATGATATTTTGGAAGCTATCATGAGCAGCACCTTTAGCTGTTGATTGTAGTTTATTGTTATCCATTTTTGTTTGCTATTGTCTGATTGTATTTTAAATCATGAAATGTCTGCAGGAGGAGGAGGAAGAGTAGAGGATAGTTTACTATCTTTCTGGATGAATTGTTGATAAAAATAAGAAAAAAGAAAAAGAGAGTCTCTTTTCTTTTTAGAAGTCATGCAATTTGAAGGATTCGGGATTCATCCTCTAGAAATCTGGATGAGAAACCGCCTCTTTGAAAGGAACCTTTCTCAAGACAGATTGAAACATTCTGTCTAAGGGCAGAATGTATGGCATAAAGCACCATTATTAGTAACAGTGCATAGTGCCTTAACAATGATACATGTATATACACAGAGAGAAAGAGGCTACAGCACTTTGTCAGCAACTTGGTGAGGTACACCTGATTGTGGAGATAATTTTCTCAGCAATGATAGTGAGTCAGTGCTTGAGTTAGTACTCAAACAGCAGTGAAGTATGACATGTGGTCCAAGGCTGTATACGGACTGCTAAAGCCTAATGCATAGCTCCCCACAGATGCTGACCTGTCATCGGAGTCAATCCTGCTTCCTCATTTGCTGGGTGCAAGGAAAGAATGATGTGTGTGAGGTTTCCCAGGGGAGTAAATGGAGAGCCACCTTCTCCACCCAGAGAACCTCATGTAAGTCACTTTTTCATGCTGGATAGTAGTAGCAAAAGCTCTCTACTTTCTCTCAGTGGGTCAAGAAGATCGTGATGAGGGTGCGGTGGGCTGGCCTGCCCACCTGGCATCTAATGAAGTCCTTTGAGTTGAAAAGATTGTGCATGCCTCCATAGTGGGAACAGCATGTTGAATGGGGACAAAACAACAGACCTCTTTGGTCACTGAGTTCTTTCCCCTGCTACAATAAGGCCCAAGGTGTCTACATTAAATTTTAATATTTTCACTTATGAGTATGCCAAAAATACAAAACAGTCTTCTTCATGAGTATTTTTACAATCAACTATTCTGTGCATTTTAACTGGAAAAGGCATTTTAATGTTATTATTAGTACATTTCTGTTTTTAACACCACAGAAAAGAACACAGACAAACCTGTAGTACAGTTAGTTACCTCACTGACAAATATTTATGAACAAACTATTCAAGTCACAAAATCTATAAAGATACTTGCAAACTTACTTTGTCCACCAAAACATGTGATCTACTTAAGAGAACCTCCTAGCGGAAAGGATAGATTCTTATTTTGGAGGACAGATCATGGATATGGGAGCAGAGAGCATGCATGCACTTGCATTTTTAAAAATTATTTCCTTGGAACTGCACAGTTCCAAGAACCACAGCTCTGTTTAGAGGAGCAATCAAGTTGAACAAATCAAGAATGCAATTATTTATTATACTTCCAGTGCAATTCTAAATTGTATAAATGTGGCTTGTTTGTGAAACATTACAACTTAAAACACTGCAAAAATGCATAGAAGAGGACAAAAAAAAACAGAAAGTGAAAGCAATCTATCAGCAACAAGCGAGCCACAACTACAGAGTAAAAGTCACAAGTAGGAAACAGAATTCCCCCAAACAAGACATACCACAGTGCTTCCGTTGTGCATGTTGTGTGTGTCCTTATGGGCATGAGCACAGAAGTCAATGCAAGCTGTGACACCAGAAAAAGGACGTCCACCCTTGATCCCAAGCCGACAGTCAGGGCCAAGATGTTCATTTTCTACCTAAACACAAGACAATCAAATTGTATTTGGAGAGAAGACAGGAAAATTTCATACCCCACCAGATCTCATTTGAAACAGCTATCTGGACAGACAAAACATTGTCTCACACTTACTCACACACTGTTGTTAAAACTGTCTGCAAATAATTGTTAAAGCAAGAATCAGAATTTACATCTAAACATCTAATCGAAGCTACATTTGAAAAGGACTATGGAGTTACAAGCTTCTGGCATACAGTGACAAGCAGCTGGGATGAAAAATACATTTCAAATGTATATGTTACACAAGTAGTTTGTGGAGAACTAAAGGTTAGCAAATAAGGGACATAAAGAACAGGAATTTGAGATTTCTAATGCTCTTAACAAGCCAATGTTACCCATGCCTACACAGAAGCAAGCCCCACTATTTTCAATAGGACTTACTCTCAGCAGGTCTGAAACATGGGGCACCTATCACCACCACTTACGACTCCTCAAATGCTTTCATCAGTGCTGTATGCACAAATCCTAAATATACACTGGACTGACTATGTGACGAATGTTGCTGTCCTTAAGCAAGCAGGGATCACCAGCATTGAGGCCATGATATTGAGAACACAGCTGCGCTGGGCAGGGTACATTTCTAGGATGGAGGACCATCGCCTCCAAAAATAGTACTCTACGGTGAACTCGCCACGGGTCAGCGTAAGAGGGGCGCTCCAAAAAAGCGATACAAGGACTCCCTGAAAACAACATCTCAGGCTCGGCCAAATTGATCACCAACAATGGTCCGCCCTGGCCTCACATTGGGAGGCATGGAAACGCACTATCCACAATGCCTTATTTGAGAACTCACGCCGAGCAAGTCTTGAAGAGAAATGGCAACGCAGAAAGAATCACAATCCGGAAACATCACCCAAGGAGACCTTCTGTTGTGCTTTATGCAATCGGACTTGTTAATTTCAGATTGGCCTTTTTAGTCATCTGTGCACTTGCAGAAAGTGTGGGATGAGTCCTTCCTGAATCTTCGTTTGCGAAGAAAAGCCAGAGAGAGAGAGAGAGAGAGAGAGAGAGAGAGAGACTCTCAGCTAAGTCTGTGCAGTACAGTAGTTTAATCTACCCTTTTCATTATGCCTATGAAGGTAAGAGAAACTCTTCTTCAACTACTAAGGTATGAGCATTTGTATCAATTGCCATGTTAAAACTGGTGATGCTTTTTCTCTTTTTACAAGTAATTAAAAACAATAAAGTATCGCACAGGAACAGTGTATACTGAAATCATGTAGTTTTCCCCAGGCTTACCTGGTTCTGGAAAGCATCAGGAGCTAGTTTCTGATATAGTGGTGCCACATCAGTAGCTAATGTCTGCAAATTATTTTCCAGATATTCTTCCTGGACACATAAAGAGAAATCATCTTGTAACTTTATAGTTTGTGAGCGGACTAGTAAAACTGAAAGCAACATTAGTAGAGCCTCAGTACCATATTGATTCAGCTTCTCGTGGTGCACATTTACTTCACATGTAAGCTTACTATAATAGTGGTAAAACACAGCAACATTTTTTTTGTGAGTTTGTCAAAGAAAGGAGAAACAAGTCAACAAATTAATTGCCTGACACACACACAAATAATTTAACGAAGAATCCCAAGTACCTCTTCCATGTACAGACTGCTTTTCCAAGACCAACAGCTACTGGAGTCTGTTGGAAGGGACATCAAGGTTAGCAATAAAGGGCATATGTTTATTATATGTATTGAATACTGTATTTGGCAATTTGCTACATACAGCATGATAATAATAGCGTTTACATAGTGCTTTAAATTGTTCTAAGCATTTCACAAATATTTCAATAGTCCTTGTGAACAGCAAGAATTTCTGTGAGGTTGGTCATTCTTACTACAGTCAGCCCTCAAGTTTCATGGGAGTCAGGAACCCCGCAAAAATAAAAAAAGCTGAAAATATAGGCTCGTATAATTTTTTTACCTGAGAAGACTCTTCTCTGGACATGTCTAGGTCCTCCAGTGGAATTTTATAATCAACCTCCACAGAAGTTGACCATGTAGTTGTGCTGGACAACCAAGAAATGCCTAGATGAGTGTTCTTTCTAGGTATGTCTGCCAGAAGTTGACCATAAAATCATCATCAGCAGATAGAAAATCATCATCATCATCTGTGAATAATCAAATCTGCGAATGCTTAACCCACAAATGTGGAGGAACAACTGTACTCTCATATAGCAGATGGAGAAAGGGAGACTAAAGCTAAAAGAAAGAACTTGCTTATGGGCTATCTTGTGAGATTCTGGAAAAAATGAGATTGGGACTTCATAATCACAGTCCAAACTCTTTGTGTGTGTGTGTGCCTTCAAGTTGCTGCCGACTTATGGCAACTCCAAACTCTTTAGAGAGGGGAAAAGTAGTAACAAAAGTTTTTAAAAAATCAACAATTTGAAGATCACATTTGGTTAAGGGAACCCCAGTCACAACTGCGTTAATATGGATTTGTGTCCCTTTTTCTATTTTCTAAGCCAAAACATTGATTTGAACTACCAACAATAGTTGTGGACATCTCCAAAACACAGTGGCTTTAGGAACAGAGGAAGTTGAATTAAGGCAATAAATGAAATTTGAAGTAAGGAAAAATATTCCTCAATTTAAAAAAGGACAATTATTCTCAAAATGGAATTTAAGAACTGAGTAAGTTCATGAAAAAGCTAATTCTTGTTTTCTGCTCCTCGACCCACCCACCCACTAAAAATCACTGTCACTCCACCAAACACATGTAAGAAAATTGAAGAAGGTATGAAGAATGATGGATGCTATATACTGACAGGGGACAAAGAACTTTGCTTGTCTTAATTAGTCAAAGTTTCATGCACAATACTCTCTATAGCTTTATTTTACAAGATAATGCACAGGTTTAACATTATTTAGGTTTTGGTAGACTGGTAATTATGACAGTAGTTTAAAAATGCTTAACTTAAGTTTCTGCCTCCTCTATAGATTAACCACAGCTTAGTATGTTTTCCAAACCCTAAATCATTGGTTAATCATAACATAATCCATGGCTTGATGCTGAGCTGTTCCAAACAAACCATAGCTAAAACTAATCACCAGGAAACCTGGGTGGTGCAGTGGTTAAATGCCAGTACTGCAAGCCACAAGGTTATGAGTTCAATCCCAGAGGACTCCAAGGTTGACTCCGCCTCCCATCCTTCCGTAGGTCAGTAAAATGAGTACCCAGCTTGTTGGGGGCAATTAGCTAAAAAAAATTGTAAAACACTTAGGGAGTGCTTCAGCACTGATAAGCAGTATATAAACATCAATGCTATTGTTTGCTATTGCTAAGAAGCCATGGTTAACAAACTCAGCCTCACATCCATGGGGTGAGGGGGCGGACTTAGTGTGACTCTGAAAACTCAGTGTCAGCTCAACCCTATCAACTCATATATACTCAATAATTTGTTATGTAGCCAACAATGTTTTCTTGACTTCTTTCTATGCAACAAACTTCTCTACCTATATACTACATGCTATTCTTACCTAAAAGTTAATCTTATACTTCTTTATATTTAACCTCATCTCACTCCGTCCAGTTGTTCAAATGATCCATATCTGTCTTTATTTTGAATCTATCTTCTTCTGCATTTGCATTGCTACACATCCTAGCTTTCTGTCATCTGCAAAATGATCAATATTCAGTATTTAGCTAAAATAAAAGGTACCTAATAAAAACAGTGACAATACATAGCTTATGAAGACACTGGTTTTCTTTGCCTATGAACTAAGAGTTGTTAGATTTATTCCTTGCTTCAGAACATAAACTGGAAGGCCAGAGACTAGCAAGGATGACACAAAATCTGTGAAATGTTCCCAATTTACAGTTGGTTGAACTTATATTTTTAACTGACATCTTGAAGATACTGGAGATCGATCATTAAATTTTTAAAGCCGGGGATACCATCCATTCTGGCATGTAAACTACACTGGCAGTCTATGACTTATTGAGGCATGAAATATTAATTTTTGACAGAGTCAGTAAGTCAACCAAATGCAAAAGAATAAATAATATAAGAAAAATACTCCAATAGAATAAGAGTGTTTGTTATGAAGAGAACTCTCTCACAGTGGCATTCAATCAGGACATATAAACCATATTGTCATGGTTGGGGAACAGAGCTCAGGAAAGTTACTTTTGAGACTATAGTTCCCTCAATCCCAAAGCTAGCATGGGGAATTCTGGGAGCTGCAATCCAAAGAATAACATCTCTAAGCTGCGCTGGGGTAGGTGGGGACCATTATTTGACAATATTTTAGACAACACGTTGACGTGTGTTCACAAATTGTGCTAAAGTGGTGGCTCAATGAGTAAACTGCCTGCACCCTGCTTACACTTAGTCCTTTAAATTATTTTAAATTCTTCTGAGGAAGGAAAAATGCAGAGGATGGACACTTACTTGTTTGTGATCATCTGTGAGAAGTCTAAATTTCCTTGGGGTTTTGCTCCTGGCAAACTTACAGCCATTGTAATACATGCTCCATGAACAGCCAAATGAGAATGATGCTCCGCATGTTTCTGGATCAAGGCCTTGACAGGCACAGGTACGGCTGTGGAAAATGTAAATAAGTGATATTCAGCTAGCAAGATTCTACAGTATAAACTCTGAACAATACAATGCAAAACATACAGTCATTTACCAGCTGTTTTTGATTAAGTCCAGTTTAAAATAAATGTAAGATATAATAAAACTTGTCCACATGGGCTCAAGAGAGCTCAGAAGTTTTCTGCAGATCAGCAGTGATTAAAATGTGACATAAACCTTCCCCTACATGATGGAATTGGAGAAATCCAAAGAGTAAATGTATTTTCAGATAACATGACAGTGGTGCAATAGTGTGCTACTAGCTATATCAGAGTGGCATCACAATCAGATATGAGGAGAAAGGGGAAAAGGAAGTTACAGGTAACACACTAAGAAAACTATCCATAATTAGTTTCAGCTTATCTTCTTGTTGCTTAAATATGACCACGTCCCTTCCCCAAACATACTGTACACAGATCCAAAAGGAGGTTCTGTCCAATACTAGAGTGGAACAGCTTGTAACCTGAAAAAGGAACTTATAAAACTCTTGCTTCACAAATATGTCTTAACATGACATGTATGAATTCTGGTTATAAACATATAGTGTACCAACATCAAATACTAATGACCTGTTGAGATAACTATAATTGTCACAGTTCATATGATGGAATCCTGGGATTTGTAGTTTCATTAGATGATTAAAATCCTCTGCTAGACAGTTCAGGGAGTGGCTTAGAGAATTCAAAGCACCTCACCAAACCCCAGGATTCCAAAGGAAGGAGCCATGTTACTTACAAGTCTTATCAAAATGTTGTAACTGTGCACTGTGGATACATCCATAGATAGCAGTCCAACTCATTCAATTTTCATTCGAAAAATATGACAATATATAGTATTTTGGGGGGGGGGAAGCATGCTGATGCAGAACCAAAAAGAATTTTAAAATAAAATCTGAAACATTATTTGGATATGGCTGATTTGGGAGAGTTCTCACTAGAAGTAGCACTTTCAATAGGATGCATGAAGAGTGTCACTGGCCAAACTTACCTCCTGGAAGATTTTCTAAACAACTGAAATATGCTGAGTTTGTACAGTAGCACCCCCATATCCGTGGGGATTGGTCCTAAGGGTCCCCGCAGATACTGAAAACCATGGATAATAGTGAACTCCCTGCGATGGGGGGTGGGAGGAGGAAGGAAGGGAGGCAGGTAGGAAGAGGAAGGAAGAGGAAGGCAGTAAGAGAGCAAGCCAGCCCAGTGGTTCCTGCTGCAGAGAAAGGGCCATGGAGCCACAGCCTGGCTTGGGCTGGGCGGCACTGGTGCTGCTCAACTCCACCTGGCTCCTCATTGTCTCAGCCTGGCTTCCTCCAGTTTGCTAGCAGCATGTGGTGTGGCCAGGGCCACGCAGGGGATGCGCTGCCACCACAGAGACAAGCGGCACCTGGGCTCAACCCACCAGGGCTCTTGGGCTGGAGGCAGGGGCGTCGGGGGCAAGGCATCCAGGGCGGGCATCTTCCTGGCCTCACTCGAGCCCTCAACCAGCAGTTCCAGTGCCATGGGGTAAGGTGGAGGGGAGGGGAGGGCTGGAGGAGGGTGGGGGGCAGGTGAGTTCTCTCCCCCTCCTCTCCCTTTCCTGTTTATCCCCCCCCCCCGCCACAGCCCTCATGGAGATGGAAGAAGAGAGATGAGTTTTCTCCTCCTCCCCTCCCTTCCCCATTCACCCCCAATCGCTGCAGCCCTCACAGGGATGGGAGAAGCAAGGTGAGTTCTCTTGTTCTCCCCGCCCTTCCCTGTTCACCCTTTCCCCGTTGCCAACCGTGGATAACTGAATCAACGGATGTTCAATCAGCGGATATGGGGGCGCTACTGTAATTGGCTATATAAAGATGCTCTGCACTTTGGCTAGGAAGCTTGAGAAGTTTGAGTGTGACCTCTTGACAACATCACATGCAGCACAAGCTGTGACTGAAGTAAAGAGCATGCTCTTATATAACAACAGGGGGAGAAAAAACTCTTGTTTTCATATAATTCCATGGTGGCTAAGGAAAGAAACAGAAACAGCCAAAAAGCTCATTTTGGTCCTCCCACACACTCTGCTTAGAATGGCAATTCTAATATCTATAACCTACTGAACAGCAGGAACATAATGTCACCACAAAGTTACTTCAGGTTATGACCTGAAATCTAAAAGACTAATTAGAGTCAAACTGGTAATTAAATGAGGTAATTATCTAACATCATTACATCGGAGTGCACTTACTCTTCATTTAATGCACACCTACGGCTGGTTGGACAGCCGTATTTTCTGAGGCTCTGGGTCAGTTCCTTGTACAGTGTGTCTGCCAAAAGGTGAGGGATCCCTTCCCAAGCCAAAATAAGTATCACGATGACAGCTGTTTGGCAGTGGTGTCCTGCACGCTGACGAACCAAGCATAGCAGCTTTTCCTCATCACTACTTCTTCTGATCACCTGCAAAATAAATTCAGCTGTTTGTAGATCAGTTAGAATGATTTAGAAGTTCCTGGTGCATTTCCTTCATGGAGTTTTTAGCCATGGGCCTTGCACTGGGAGAAAGGTGGGATATAAGTTAAATTAAACAAATAAAATGCCATTTGCTTGTTTACAAAAACTCTGGTACCAGACTGGATTCCTTCTAAGGATAATAATATTAGTATTACCATTTATGTACTGCTATTTTCTCAACTAATGTTTCTACCATGCTCTCTCTTTAGTTATTTACTCACAATGAAGCAAATGATGAGCTCCATAATTTAAACGTACTTCATGCACAATTCTTACAATCTCTAAACTTGCAGCTTTATATGGTGGCTCAGTACTGACTTTTTCCAGGGTAATTTAAACCTGTGCATACAAATAAAACCTAAAGCCTCCCCCCCACCTATTTCTACTGTATATTTCCATTAGGCCTAATGTCCAATATTTTAGACAACTTGTGTACTAGATGATGTACTTGATAATTATGAAGCATATTCATAACATTCAAATTTAGATATTGAAGATAAAATACACACACAATACCCTTGTAAGCACTAATTCCATGAATGAAGAGAGACCCCCCCCCCCCAATGTCAGGTGTGTGCTGAATGACAAAGAGAAAAACAGGGCCCTTGTGTTGAAGGATTCCTCCATTCATGGGCACAAGTCCCATACAAGCAAAGATTTGTACCTCAAGTGCATGGCTCATTCTGCATAGCTCATGAATTAATAGGATTAAGTGGACACCACCACATAATACCATTTGAAAGATATCCCATATCCAGAATTGAACAAGACTTTTAATGGAACCAAGAAAAATGCCACAAGCTCTAAAACATTTATAATTGTTTTACCTAAAAGAAGTTTGTTGTAGAACAATTGGCCAACAAATTTACCTGACTTCTTAAATAACAGTACCAAAAATGAAAGAGCAGACAAAATCAAACCATATGCAAGCCAGAATCTTAGGAAGCTGAACACCAGAAAACAGAGAAATACTCACAGGTGTATTATGTGAGTGAAGTAAAGCAAACGAGGCATAAGACAAATGAGACAACAGCTTGCTATGGAGCCTTTTATTTTCCAATGGAGGGAATATGAAAAGAAACCTGAGCAAGGTACTGCAGTCTCAACAAGCATCCTAGCCTCCATCTAAATAAGGAAAGGTAATCTCTGGTGATGACTGAGACAATCCTCCCCCTGCCTCCAGCCTCTGGAAGCTGCCATGGGCCACACATGCCCCGCTACTGTGTACTAAATAGTGGTGGTGGAAATGTGAATAATTGGGCATTTCCAATACAAAACATGGCATTTTAGTCTTCAAATAGGGCAGACAAGGAGTGTGACCTTGCTTTAAAGGGGAATTGAGTGTCTGTGAACACAAACTTCCTGAAATGTAAGGTGTGTACTCCCCACATACATTGTTTTAAAGCTAAAATGTGGTATGTGTGTTTTATTGTCACTGCCACCTCATTTCAACAGTATGACAGCAAGTTCAAGAGTGTGTGCTGGGGATGTGTGGGATACATCACTGTGACAAACATCAATGTTGCAATATCCAAATTAAAGCAAGTGAAGTGATGCTGAAGGTCCTAGATGCAAAATTTTGCTTCTTTAAAATTGAGGGAACAGGTCACTGGAGGATAACCCCAACAAAGACTAAGCACCAAGAAATTTGACAGGTACCTAGTTTTCACCTACATTTTTTTGACAGCAAAAAGCCGCACCTTTGGAATTTCTGGAATCTTCATCAGGAACAGGAAAAAATCTGCTCCTTCTCCATTACGTTCACTAATTATCTTCCAAATACACAAAGCCACAAATATTTAAAAGATTTCTGGTGTATAAACAAACAAACAAAGAAACAAACAAAGGCTGGTATCCATGGGGGATACATTCCAACACACACACACACCATGGATACCTGAAACCATGGATAATAGGGAACCCTATTATTTTCACTGAGACAAACTCTGGAAGTTGACCATAGAATCACATTGGAGGACCTAGAAATGCCTAGAGAAATAATATTTTTTGGATGTGGATAAGTGAAACCATGAATACTGAATCCATGGGTATGGGGTCAACCTGTACTTAGAGGTATCATCCTCTGTCACTCATCTCAACTTCATTTGACAAAACTGTTTCCTAATATTTTCTTTGAAACACCATTCACAATGAATACATTCAACCCATTCTTTTTAACTCACTGCTAAAAGCATTAAAGAAGAAATGTAAGAGCATTTCAAGTGGGCAGAAACAATATATGGTATAGACTTTTCTGAAATGCATCATTTAGGCGGTGTGGCTGCCTGAAGGTGTTTTTTTTAATGCATTAAACAGCCCTTACACTACTTGAAGGCACACTATAACAATACGTTAGGGAGAAGGGCTGCCAAACTGGCATATTAATGTCCCACATGCAGATAGCTGTATTTTGTTTTTAATGCAGGGGAGCATGCAAGCATATGATCTGTTCCATCTGGAGACTAAAATAGTACTGTCCAAGAAGAACTAGACTGTTTCTTTATTTCTGCATTCTTTAAATGGCTCATTAAGTTATGTGTCCAGCTTAAACAGGGAACTTGCAATGGCCTGAATTTAAAGATGATTTTTACCTTCCTATACAGCAACATTTCCAGAATGTGCAATAAGCAGGAAGATGATAGTATGATAACATCTTCCCAATTTCCCACTTTCCTGGACATCCATTATGGGGTATAATGGGTGAGAAAAGTGTAGCCCATGCTATATACAGCACACTGGGTCATTTTGTGGCTCTAAGAGCCAACCCCCTCCCCAAAATTACCCCCAAATGCCCTCTATGAGGCATGAAGGTATTGTCACCATGTCTGGGGAGAGTATGCCATCTTAGGTCCAGGATAGGTCTTTAAAAAAAAACAACAGGAAGTGAGCAGGAATTTTAGGCCGCCTTAGGCCTAAAATGGCTCATGGGGCTCCAAAACAGCAAAAATGCTCCAAATGCTCCCTGGAGGGCACTTCTGGGCAAAAAAATTTTTTGGGTGTGTGTGTGTCCTTTAAGGGCTCCTGGGGGGGGGGCTAACACATCCCCCTAGCTTCTGACAGTTGCCCACCTTAGCATATAATTAACATTAATTATGTCACAGTGTTTTCATAATCTTTTACAATCAAATATACTAGCGGTATCTCACTCCTTTAGTGCTATTTATTTATATAAAGAAATAAATAGTAAAACTCCATTAATTACTGGAACTAAAAATGTCAATGTTGTTTTGGTTTTTTTAAAAAAACAAAAATCACATGTCTGGAATATGCAAAATATGCTTTTTAAAAATGTTATGGGCAACCATATTTCCTGCAGCAATATAGCTGCTTGGTTTCTACTTACTTGAAATTATCTCTTTTAGACTGCTGAAGCAACTGTCTCAACCCTTGGCAGCAGCTCTGGAATAAGGAATAAGTTCTCTGTAAATAATGATAAATTTGATGTAGATGGTCTGTTCAAAATCAGCCAAACTAACTAACGTGAACACACATGGGTTAACACACATACAAATGCAAGATCAACTGGGTACTACTATAAACACAGGACATTTAAATGGAAGACAAGCTTCCATCTGGAATACTATAGATGAGAGCAAAAACTTCAGAATAGTAGGCCTTGGAGATAAGACTCTGACTCCCCACAATGTCAGGCCAGAGATGGAAGGCCAACATTTCTAAAGACTGTAGAGCAGCACTTTACAATGCACACAAAGCAGAAGCAGCCCTTAGCAAGTGGAATCCAGTAAAAACAAACCACACTCCCATCCTTAGCTCAGCTAAGATCATAGTAGCTGACAATGTGTTGCTGCAACTAACATTAAGATCAAGGAAAAAGGGAGAGGAGAGCCAACAAAACTAAAAACAGAAGGATTTCTGCTAGCTCCACTGTAAGGATGGAAAACATGATGTGGTTTTAACACCTGCATATTACAAGAAAGTACATCTGGCAAAATTCTAACCTATCCTTCTTCCATCACTTAAGTAAGATACAACCATAGAATTTAATGTACTGGTATCTCTAGTTCAGTGGTATTCTAGTGGTGATTACAGTAAGCTCAACTTCTAACTAGTAGAGATACGCAAAGACAAGTTTCTTCTGACATGAAAGTTGGAAAGTTCAGAGCTCTCCAGTTCCAACTTAATTGGCTTTTCCCCCACTTAACAGTTCACCATAAACCAATCCATTCTAATCCATATTACTATTAAGGTGATCCTTAAAAAGCAGTCAGATTTAGACTGCTGATAGGATATCCCAATTCTACATTCTGCTCTTTATTTGCAATAATGAACTGGATAATGTGAAACGAGAGACATCCTTACAGTAACATCTCAAAGGTCAGATGAATAGCACCAAGATTTTAATCAGATACAAATTTCTAAGATTTAATTCTCTGCTTTGTCAGATAATCATAGTTAATTTCCAGCTGTTGAACCATGATTAGAGCTGCACATAATTAATGCCGTTAATTTATTTTCAGTCAGCCTCACCACCACTATTTTTCAATCCTTCTGCATCCCCTCCATGATGCTACAAAACCACCTTTTAGTAGACTCACTAATATTACCTATATGTTATAAGAACTTAGCACTATTAATCATGAAGGATTTTACAGGGTATGATTAGCAGAAAAATATTCAAAGGCTATATTACTATGTATAAAAACGACTTCAGACAGTGTTGATTTACATGTGACTAATTCATTATTCATCAGAGATAAAGTATGTTTTCACCCAGATCTGCAGAACAAACATAGTCCAACAATAACAAAATGTCTAAAGATGTGTGAAGTGCCTTTAATATTTAAATGTACTTATTATAAGCTAACTCAATTATCAACAGAGTAACTACAGTTGGCCCTCCACATTTGTGGGTTTCTCTTTCACAGATTTGATTATTCACAAATTTGTAGCTGCTGTTTAACTAGCTCCGCCTCCCCACCCCACTCCTTCTCCCAATCCTCCTCCCAGTCTCCTGTCCTTCCAGCAGCACCACCCGTCACTCCCTCTCCCACCATGCCACCATAACACCTCAGCCAGATTTTAAACCCCTTCCCTATCCCGCTCTTCTTCCTCTAAATCCTCCTCTAAATCTCCTCTCCTTTCAAGAGCGCCAGCCCATCACTCCCTTTCCAACCTTGCAACTCCAACATCTCAGCTAGATTTTAAACCCCTTCCCCATCTCACTCTTCTTCCTCTAAATCCTCTTCTCAATCTCCTTTCCTTTCAACAGTACCAGCCCATCACTGCCTTTCCAAACTTGTGACCACAATGCCTCAGCCAGATATTAAATCCTTTCTCCATCCTCATCCTCTCAATCCTCCTCTTACTTTCTCCTTCCAACAACACCAGCCGGTCACTCTCTTTCCAACCTTGTAAACCCCTTCGCATCCCACTCTCTCCCAAGAGAGACTGACAGGTACAAACTACAAATTGGAAACTACTCTGGCACAAACTACTAATCGGAAGTTAGTTTATAGGATGAAGTGCCCACAGTTTTCCACTCTGATTGAACTGGTACCTTCTAAAAAGTTCAGAGACTGTATATCTGTAATTCCTGGAAAGTAGTACAGGTTGAGTATCCCTTATCTGGAATTCCTAAATCCCAACTACTCCAAAATCCAAAATTGTCCACATGGGTGGCTGAGATAGAAACAACTTTGCTTTCTGATAGTTCAGTGTAAACAAACTTTGTTTCATGCACAAAATTATTGAAATATTGTGCATAAGATTACCTTCAGGCTATGTGTATAAGGCATATACGAAACATAAACAAATTTCTGGTTCAGATTTGGGTCCTATCTCCAAGATATCTCAATATGTATTTGCAAATATTCCAAAATTTTTAAAAATCTGAAATTCAAAACACTTCTGGTCCCAAACATTTTGGATAAGGGATACTCAACTTGTCTCTCTCTCTCTCTCTCTGGCTTTTCTTCGCAAACGAAGATTCAGGAAGGACTCATCCCGCGCTTTCTGCAAGTGTGCTGATGACTAAAAAGGCCAATCTGAGATAAACAAGTCCGGTTGCAAAAAGCACAGCAGAAGGTTTCCTTGGGTGATTTTTTGGGTTGTGATTCTTTCTGCGTTGTCGTTTCTCTTCAAGACTTGTTCGTCGTGAGTTCTCAAATAAGGCTGCAGCATTGTGGATAGTGCGTCTCCATGCCTCCCGATGTGAGGCCAGGGCAGACCACTGTTGGTGATCAATTTGGCCAAGCCTGAGATGGTGTTTCAGGGAGTCTTTGTATCGCTTTTTTGGAGCGCCCCTCTTACGCTGACCCGTGGCGAGTTCACCGTAGAGTAGTATTTTTGGGAGGCGATGGTCCTCCATCCTAGAAACGTGCCCTGCCCAGCGCAGCTGTGTTCTCAATATCATGGCCTCAATGCTGGTGATCCCTGCTTGCTCAAGGACAGCAACATTCGTCACATAGTCAGTCCAGTGTATATTTAGGATTGTGCGTAGACAGCGCTGATGAAAGCGCTCGAGGAATCGTAGGTGGTGGCGATAGGTGACCCATGTTTCAGATCCATAAAGGAGGATAGACAGTACGATGGCTCTATACACACTGATTTTTGTGCTTTGCCTCAGGTGTTTATTGCTCCAGACTCTTTTGTGAAGTCTTCCAAATGCACTATATGCCTTTGCTAATCTGTGATCGATCTCTTTGTCAATCTTGGCATCTGAGGAGATGATGCTTCCCAGGTAGGTGAACTGCTGAACGGACTTGAGCACAGATTTGCCGACGGCAATGTGGGGATGGTGGTGTTCGTCCTGTGGTGCAGGCTGGTAAAGAACTTCTGTTTTCTTCAGGTTGACTTCTAGCCCAAACAGCTCTGCAGCTGTTGCAAAGCAGGATGTTAGGCGCTGCAGAGCTGCTTCTGTGTGGGCAACAAGGGCAGCATCATCGGCGAAGAGCAGCTCACGAACTAGATAGTTTAGAGTCTTAGTGTGAGCCCTCAGACGGCTTAAGTTAAACAAGCTACCATCAGTACGGTAGCGTATATAGATGCCGTCGTCTTCTTCAAGCTCTGCCATAGCCCTTTGGAGCATCGTGCTAAAGAAGATTGTAAATAAGGTTGGTGTAAGAACACAACCTTGCTTCACTCCATTGTACTTATCATTGAAAAGTAACCATGATCCTGGATCGGAACTGTGCTCAACCCAACAGATGAGAATACATATCTATGAATTAAAATCCCCATGAAGTGACATGGGCTGCTGACACACTACAGAAATAATCCAGTTTGACAACACTTTAAATGCCGTGGCTCAATGCTACAGAATTCTGGGATCAACAGGTTTTATGAGAGCTCTGGTACCACAACAAAGAACAAATCCCTGGATTCCATAGGTTGGCACCATGATAATTAAAGAGGTGTCAAACTGCATTATTTCTGCAGTGTGTCAGCAGCCATGGTAAGGTGCAGTCTTCTGGCCAAGTACATGAAATAATATGGTTTGTGGCTCTTTGCCTTCCGGAGTCACTACTTGGCAGGACAAGATCTCCTTCCAATGCCCATCCAATCCTGTGCCTGGTCTTCAGTGAAGCTGGAAAGCAATCCTTGGACCTACAGCTACCACATGCTCTAAAAACTGGGATAAAACAACCTTCCAGTTCAGGATTAGCCTGAGATTTTGCTGCCTGCAGTAAAGGACAAGACAGCAACTCCTCATTTAAAGCACAAAAGCAAGTTGGACTGGCAGCTGAATCTCACTTCAGCACTGGAAACAGGACAGCACCCCAAAGAGCAGCAGGGTAATTTAGGGGTACCCTAAAGGCACCAGATCCCATTTGATCTTGAAAGCTAAGCAGGGTCAGTGCTAGTTAGATGGGAGATCATCAATGAATACCGGGTGCTGTAGGTGATATTTCAGAGGAAGGAACTGGCAAAACCACCTTGCTTAAGGGTACCCTATGAAATTAATGGGATTGCCGTAAGTCAACCGGCAACTTGAAGACACACACACAGAGTACAAACCACATGACATACATACAGCTGCAACAGAGGGGAAAAGATAGGAGTGGGAGAGATCAGGACAAATAGCTGATGAGCTGTCACTCCTGCAACCCCCCCCCCCGCATTAGCTACCTGAAGCAGTTGCCACACTTTGCCTAGACAGTAAAGCCAACACTGTTCCATTCCCCTGCCCTTTAGCAGCCACAGGCAGCAGCTAAAGAATTCTTCTGGATTTGGCCCTTCCTATGGGAAAGGCAACACCAAGGAACTGCTGGAGGAAGTACCAAGGCTCCTTCGATCCATGGTCATGTTGAATATTCTACCAGACAATGCCCACAGTCATGCATGCATAGGATGTATGACATGACCAAACATTCTCTCCCTCTCTCTCTCTGGGGTTCTGTTAACCAGAGTGCTTGTGTGAACTGCAACAGGAAAAAATAAAATAAAATAAGAAATCAGACAAAGATACCAGTCTCATTCAACACAAGTAAAGAATTTGAATATACTGCATTGCAATGGCAACAGTAACCACAGTGAATAATTCAGAATTTCTCATGTATGTGTTACATAACAGTCCCACCACCTTCGCAGGCATAGTTGGTGTGGATTCAAGAGAGAGCCTTCTCCATGGGCTGCTCCTAGACTGTGGAACTCCCTTCCATGGAAGGTCCAGTTGGCCCCCACCTTGCTCTCTTTCTGCCCGCACGTGAAGATGGTTTTATTTAAGCAGGTTTTAGAATCTAGAATTTTAATTATGGTGCTATAGTGTGTGTGCACATGTAAGTGGTGTGCTGTTCTAATCCTTTTATCTTTTATTGAAACTATGTTGTAAATATGTTTTAAGTGTTCTTAACTGTCTTGAAATATGCTTTTAATAACAGTAATATTTTATTTCCTTTTTTAATTAAACAAATATTTAGGTATGTATACCCCGTTCTTCAGCCACAAAGGCTCTCAGAGCAGATTACAAATTGTTAAGCAATAGCAATTTACACATCTACACCACATTAATTGGTTTCCAATGTGTGCTATCTAATTGCCCCGACAAGCTGGGTACTCATTTTATTGACTTCCTACGAAAGGATGGAAGGCTGAGTGAACCTTGGAGCCCTCTGGGATTGAACTTGCAATGTGGTGGCTTTCAGTACTGGCATTTAACCACTGCACCACCAGGGCTCCCTGCTGTACTTTTGTAAATTAATGATTAACAGCATTTTTAAAAATTATTGTAAGCCACCTTGAATCCAATTTTGGGAGGAAGGCGGGATAGGATTTAAATAAATAAATAAATAAATAAAATGCATACAAAAAAAATTAACAAAAACACTTTTGTCTATTACATGCTGAGATGATCTAACCTGTGTCCAACCTGTGGCCCTCCAGGTGTTTTGGACTACAGCTCCCAGAATTCCTGACCACTGGACCAGCTGGCTCAGGCTTCTGGGAACTAGGAGTCCAAAACACCTGGAGGGGCACAGGTTGGACACCACTGATCTAAAGCATGGTGCTGATTTCAGAGGCACTGTGTAAAAGAATAGCAAAGGGGTTGTTGGTATGACAAATAGGGAAGGTGTGTACTACAAAGGTGAGGAGGCTACAATGGGTAAGGCATGGCTTCTTCCCCTACTTTGCTGTAAATACTATTCTGCGGAAGGGAAAAGTTCTCTTTTCCCACATCCTTCCTTCTTAGACAATTTCTCTCAAGCCCTTTTTATGTGATGTGAGCAAGAGCAGGACCAAGGACTAGACAAGCTAAGAAAATATAACCCTGGGGGAAACTCAGCCTTTATAGCTCAGGGCACAGCTAGCAACCAATGCTGACCTACAACAATACTGGAAATAACAAAAATACAAGTCTTATGCAATAAGAAAATTCAGACCTTTCCCACTTCACACCCTAAATCTTTAAAAATGAATTATCCTGAGAGAGCACAGACTGTTCTAAACAAAACACACCAATCTGCCATTATTCCTTTTACTCCCAATTACATTCCTAGCATAAATATGGAGTCCACACTTAAACACCAAGTTGCAGTGCAGACTTGACTCACGCGAGTCTTCTGCAACACAAAAGAGCTTACAGACACTTTTGTGCCAAAGCAGAATGCAACCACAGAAAACATAACAAAATCAATGGCATATTCTTTTGAAAGCTTCCATTTCAAATCTGGAGGGGGGCACAAAACAATTTTTGGGGGGACGCATACTTCCTGTGAGATGTATGATTTACAGTCATGCACATTTTTTTGTAAATGCAGAGTTTACAGAGGTTTATTGACCAACTGAGTCAAAACTGACAACCACAAGTATAATAGCAAGGAAAGCAGCATTCTAACAATCCACTCCATACTTGCACAGTAGATGGTAGTATGACCTACCCTATTAATTAATTTGCTAGTACAGACAAATTTCAAAATGCGTTATTAATAAGAGCTGGAGTAGACTATAAAAATAAGTACACATTGGTGAGCCAAGTACAGTGCACAGAGGATTGATACAACATTGTGTTAAGACTTAAGCTTTAACCCATGTAGCCAGCTGAGTCATGAACTCCCTAGTTTGACCTTTGCCAAGGCAATGTCTTTTAGCTTCAGGCAAACCTCAACCCACATTTGTAAAGCAGGGATACTGCTAGCCTGCCACAGAGGTGCTATAAATGTCACCAACATAAGGTCAGGTTGCTTACCTGTGACCATAGATGTTTGAGTGGTCTTCTGTGAATTCACACAGCTGGATAATTCCTGTGCCAGCACAGAGCACTCAGAACCTTCTAGAATAGCTAGGCAGATTTTTGACAGTAGCCCCACCCATTCCAATGGTCGCTCTGAGGCGATACCGCTTATTCCCCTCAGTTCCATATAGGACGCCGCAAGCAGCAGCATCAAAGAACGTAAAAGCAGAACATAGAGGGGAGGATGGGCAGGTCTGTGTGAATTCACAGAAGACCACTCGAAGATCTATGGTTACAGGTAAGCAACCTGACCATCTTCTTCATGGCCTCTGTGAATCCACACAGCTAGGTAGACTAGCAAGCTTAACCACAGGAGGTGGGAATGTCATGCTAACAACACAAACCCAGAAATATCAATAAATAAAACTGACAAATAAGTGCATTAAACCATAGTAACCTGTATTAGACAAGGTAGTGTAAAGGAACAAATCTGACCTCTTAGCAATAGAACATGTCATATAACCAGTAAATAGTACGAAACTTACACAACATAGCAACAGTAATAAGTAATTACTGAATAGTGGAAAGGAGAACGATCTTCCCAAAAGCAGCATCACTCCTTGACCTATTGTACAATCTGTAATGTGAGATAAAAGTCAAGGGGGAAGACCAAGTTGCTGTTTTACACACAGTCTCAAGGGGAATGCCTGATAGAAAGGCAGTTGATGCTGCAACACCCCTGGTAGAATATCCCCTGATCCTCAAGGCCAATGGTTTTTTGGGCAGTTCACAGGATAATGTAATCGTTGACACAACCCACTTAGAGAGTCTTTGCGGAGATATTGGAGCACCCTTTTTGCCTTAAGCATATGAAGTAAACAGTTTAGGTGTCTTTTGAAACGTGAAGCTGTGTGGTCCGTATAGAATGCTAGGGCCCGACAAACATCGAGAGAATGTAGAGCCCTCTCGAATCCGTCCAAAGGATTCTGCATCAGGGTTGGTAACACAATAGGTTGGTTAAGATGAAAAGTCGATATAACCTTGGGAAAGAAGATGTCAGGTTTCAAAACCACCTTGTGCTTATGGAACATAAGATAAGGAAAGTCAGACCACAATGCACACAGTTCACCAGCCTGTCTGGCTGAGGTGATAGCCACCAAGAAGGCAGTCTTCCACGATAAGAGACGGAGGTCTGTGGAAGCCATGGGTTCAAAGGGAGCCTTCGAGAGCAGGGACAACAATTCGAGGCTCCATCCTGGTGTCGGCTCAGTCACAGGTGGATGGAGATTCATGTGCCCCCAAAGGAATTTCTTTACTAACGGGTTTTGAAATGGAGAAGGTCGACCCAGTGCTTGAAACCCAGCTGAAATCGCTGCCAGGTAACACTTTAATGAAGAAAACGAAAGTCCCAAGTCAGACAGGTGAAGCAGAAATTCAAGTACCGTAACTATCATAGAATTCTGGAAGACAAATTCCAGTCTGACAGGAAGGCCTGGAACCTCTTCCATTTGTAGTAGTATGAACGCCATGTCGACATCCAAAGAGTCAATAACAGACTGTACCGCAGGAGGTAATGGAGTCAGTTGACCTACGGTATTTATTTATTTATACCCCGCTCTTCAGCCACAAGGCTATCAGAGCAGCTTACAAACTGTTTTAAGCAATAGCTATTTACACATCTACACTGCATTAAACAGTTTCCAATATGTGTTAGCTAATTGCCCCCACAAGCTGGGTACTCATTTTACCGACCTACGAAAGGATGGAAGGCTGACTGAACCTTGGAGCCCACTGGAATCGAACTTGCAACGTGGTGACTTGCAGTACTGGCATTTAACCACTGCACCACCCGGCTGTCACTCCATGCTGTCAATTTCAATGTTGGAAGATCTGGATGACGAACCTTGCCCTTCTGCATCATAAGGAGGTCCAAATGGAGCGGCAGGTAGAGGTACTGATGTTGGGATAGACATACGAGAGGACCTAAACAAGGCTGTCGAGGCCACCAGGGAGCAATCAGGATCGCATCCAACATGTCTTGACATAATTTGGAGATCGCTTTCGCAAGCAGGGGAAATGGTGGAAATAGATAAAGGAGAGGACCGGTCCATTAATACAGAACCACATCCCCTAACAACCCCTTCACATGGGACCGTGCACAGAACAGACAGCACTGGTTGTTGGTCAGTGAAGCAAACAGGTCTATCTTCAGGTGTCCCCAGCACCGAAACAAGGCCCTCGCTTTGGTATGGTGCACCATCCATTTGTCCACAGTCAAATTCAAACAGCTGAGTTCGTCGGCACGAAAATTCTCCTCCCCAGGAACATGGATAGATTGAAGGAGAAGATTCCTCTGTACACACCAGTTCCAAATGTCGATTGTGATCGAAGTAACATGGAGGATCTTGTCCCACCTTACTTGTTCAGGTAGTACATGACCGATGTATTGTCGGTAACAAGCAGGGCAGTCTTTCCAGTTACCATGGATTCGAAGGACACCAGAGCTTTCTGTACCGCAATCATCTCCAGAGCGTTGATATAAAGTAGATGCTCCCTCGAAGACCAGATGCCTCATACTGTGTAATTGTCGAGGTGTGCTCCCCATCCCGTCATTGATGCATCCGTGGTGATCGTGACTAGAGGACTTGGAGGTTGAAAGGGAAGGCCCATTCTAGGGACCACTGTACCACCCTCGGCATGGTGAGTAACTTGCCCAGAGGATCAACAAGTGGATTGAACATTAAGAGGAATCATGACTGGAGAGGACGAAACCAGAGCCTGGCCAATGGTGTCACTGTAACGGTGGAAGCCATATGCTTGAGAAGAACCTGTACAGCATGGGTGGAGACTCTCTGAGAACAACGGCAACAATGAATTAAAAGCTTCAATGTCTCGAAACAGGCTTGTGGAAGGCAGGCAGTAACTGTCACTGAATCCAGGAGAGCACTGATGAATTGAACAGACTGGGTCGGCTTGAAATGCAACTTGTCCACATTCACTATGAAACCCAAAGAATCGAGCGAGTCCAAGGTCAGAGAGATGTCATCGAGAAGACGGGATCGCGAATTTGCCACTAGGAGCCAGTCATCTATATACGGTGCTGTTGAAGAAAGGCCACCACCACCGCCATGCATTTTGTGAAGACTCGCAGCGCTGGCGCCAACCCAAAGGGAAGCACACAGTACTGAAAGGCATTCTCTGCAACTTGAAATGCCAGGAAACGGCGATGTAGCGGATGGATCCCCACATGAAAATAAGCATCCTTCAAGTCAATTGTTGTGAACCAGTCGCCCTTGTGAAGCATGGGAAGGACGAATGACAAAGTGACCATGTGGAACTTCTTCGGCAGAATGTACTCATTGACACCTTGAAGATCCAAGATCGGTCAAAGACCACCATCCTTCTTGGTTATTAGGAAGTACCTTGAGAAGAAACAAAGGCGCCTCTTATCTGGGTTCACCAACTCGATAGCACCCTGAAGAAAGGCATTACTACCGCTTTGTCCTACCATCTTACTGATCTGGTATTGACTTTCCATACCCAGCCTTCTGTCATGAAACCTGTCACATAGGACAGTGGGAGTCAAGTCACGCCTCCACATGGTCAGGTCCATGATCTTGCTGAGGATATTCAACCTCCATCCTGTCCATTGATTCCGGTGCCGGTGGACGTACCTCCTCCGCCCCCCCCCACCGTACCACTTCACTGCGACGTCGGTCCCATAGCCACTCTGGATCTTCATCTTCTTCTTCTGATGACTTTTATTTGCCATATGTGCCCACGGTACCATTGCCTCTGCCTAACTTGCTTGACGACGATTCTTCTTCACCGATTGGTGAGATCTGATCCTTTTCATAACAAATGGTACGGATAGCTCATGCCTTGATATCAAGGTCAAGGAGAAACAGTCAGATACAGTGGACCCTATCTATTACCAGATAAAAGCGAAGGCACCACCAGTGGCAAACATTCCTGTGTTACCTTCCTTGTTAAAATTCACTCAGGGATCTTGGGAAAACTCATCTTCATTGCCATCCACTTCTAAAAGAATTGACTGCCTATACAGGATTGCTGGCAACAATATATTGTGGGTTTGAGAACATCCGAAGCCTAATTCTGTGGTTTTTGAGGCTTCTCAACACAGGAGGCAGCGTCGGTCCCAAAGCACTCCTGCTGACCCGGAGGGCCGAAAACTGGACATCTTGGGAAAAAAGTTATATTCCTCAACTGCCCTCAGTTTAAGAATCTCAAATTATGCAACCTGTATGAGGGCGCCATATAAGGCACCAGTGCCCATTCGTACAAAAAGGAACGGAGATGAGATATACGTTGCTTTCTTGCCTGTGGAGTGAAAGCCTTGCAGTGCAGGCACACCACCACGTTATGGGACTTGCCCAAGCAAATTAAACATTTAGAGTGTCCATCCAAGCTGGGCAACTTGGCTTGATAGATAGAACAGCGTTTAAACGCCGCAAGTTTAGAGACCATTTTACAAGTACCTCAGAGAATCGTCAGAGTCCAGTCCTGGTGGTCAACGTCGATGGCAAACAAAGTCTGAGGGCGAAGAAAGAAATCGTCAAACAGTCCAAAGACAAAGTACAAATCAGTCCAAGCTAGAAGAAAAAATCCAAAAAGAAGCTACCGTAGTCAATCCAAACCGAGTCAAACCGAGAAAACCAAAGTAAAAGACAATTAAAAAAGGAGCGGGGTTCCTAGCTTGCTGCTCCCGTTGTGGATGAAAAGGAACTAAGGGGAATAGATGGTATCACCTCAGAGCGACCGTTGGAATGGGAGGGGCTACCACCAAAAATCTGCCCAGCAATTCTAGAAGGTTCCGAACGCTCTGCGCAGGTGAAGGAATTACCCAGCTGTGTGGATTCACAGAGACCACGAAGAAGATCATGGAGATATTTGATGTGTGTTCTGGTTATCACCAGTTTGCTGATAAATAGTTCTCTAATTCAAGGGAGGTAGTAGAAATCTTCAGTGAAGGACTTTATAAAGTAAACAAGTTGAAACTTAGCCTGGGCTATTAAATTTCTTAATGTTAACTGTTTGTAAATTACAGTCCTCGGAAATGCGATATGGAGGAGCACAGAGGAGCCACATATTTAAATACTCCACTCTTCCTTTTCTGCCCCTGCATCTCCGAGGCTCTGTTCATGATTTCCACCTTGCAATACTGGTTTGCAGGGATTTTTCAAACTGTAATTTGCCAGCTCAAATGTCCAGCAAACTATGATTTGCTTAAAAAGGGAACTAAAGAATTAAGCCCCACACAGAAGCAGAGAAAAGAGAGATCCAGGCTACAATTCATTCACAGTACTGTATATTCAAATCATGGTTCAAAGGATTTTTCTGAATATAGTCACTGTGCCAGTAACATCACTAATTCTTTGATAAGAGTTCAGTTTATTCTGAATGAGGTTATCCTCCTGACAAAGGGCAGATTTGTGGCTTGACTGTGTTCTTTGAAATTATATTGCTTCTCAGGGCTGGCCCTACCACTGGAAAAAATAAGGTGAATACATCAAATGGCATGTGCAGAGGGCAGTGATGGCAGCCTGACAGCTGTTTCTTCTGGACGCCACAATCATTCTGTTCTGCTTCACAACTTGCCCAAGACTCTTAAACTAGCCTGATGCCTCTAGTGTATTAGAGAGCTCTCCCACTACCAGTCAGTAAATCTCAAATCTGTACATGGGTTGGGGAAGAAACATTATCTTTTCCTTTGCCTTACGCATCAAAGTACCTTGGGCAGGCCCTGCTGTTTCCAGATAATCAAATCGTAGGTGCAGTCAAGAGTGTCTTTTACTAGACTAGGCAGGTAAATGAGCTGCTTCCTTTACTAAACAGGGGTAGGGGGAGGAATCCAGCCTTTGCTGTCTACACTTTGGTCATGTTCGGACCAGCTGCCTTTCATTTGCAGCTGGCTCTGAAAAGTTCTCTGAAATAACTGGTCCAAAATGCAGCTGCCAAACCGCTAACTGAGGCCAACTGAAGGGAATACATCACTAGTTTTAAGATATTGTAATTGGCTCCCAATTGATTCCTGGGCCCAATTCAAGTAACAATTATTTAAAATATTACACTTGGGGGTTCTTTCATCTCCAGTATAGTGCCATACTATCTGCTGTCCTCCATAACAGGGTGGTTTGTTTATTTATTTTTAAAGTGACTATGATAATCTTCCCACCCTCTGGTACTCATTCCAGCTACAGTTAAACGCAGCAGCAGTGAGTACTGTACAACAGAAAGGATAGTAAAATGCACTTTTTGTTGTACAGTACTCACTGCTGCTGAATTTAACTTGATACATTCATCAGTGGTGACTGGTACAGTAGCACCCCACATGTGCTGATTCACCAACCACAGATTCAATTATCCACGGTTGGTGATAGCGAGAAAAGGGAGGGGGAGCGATCTCACTTCCCCCCTTCCCCCTTGCGATTGTTGCTGCAGCAGGGCCATGGCGGGGACGAGGGGCGAAGGGGAGGAGGAGCGATCTTGCCACCCCCTTCCCCTACGAGATATCCGCCACAGCAGGGGGAAAGTGATCTTGCCTCCCCCCCTTTCACCCAGGATGGCCCCTGCTATTATTTACAGAATTCACCATCCGTGGGGACCCTGGAACCAATCCCTTGTAGATATGGGGGTGCTACTGTATGTGCATTTATTTTATATTATTATGGTTTCATATATATTTGATTTGATTGCTAGCCATCTTGTGGAGCCTTTTCTGTTTATTATTTAATTATAATATAGATAGATAGACAGACAGACAGAGAGATGCAAAGAACCAAGAAAACACAATTTTTAAACATTAGACTACAAGTAAAAGATACATTACTATAAAATAAAAACTCACCCACTTGGCAATCGGACAACCCTGGGAACTTTTTCCTTCTCTGCCTGTGTACACCACTACTTCTATTCTTACAGCACTTCCTTTTGCTCCATACCTGTACAAAGTTATGTAGAAAATGAAAATTTTAAATTTTTATAAGCACAGTTTATAACATTTACTCGTAATTAATGATCTAAACAAATAGAAGCAAGTGATACTAAGAAATTCATCCCATCCCTATAAAACTGTCAGAAATAATATTTTTAAAACAGAACAAAAAATAACACCCCTGAGCAACAAGGCATAAAACAACAGGGGGAAAGTGGGAGAGCAAATAAAATAGGCAAATAAATACACTAACAGATTTTTATTTTTTTAAAAGAAGTTATTAGGTTGTAAATTCAGTGTTCAGTCCCAATTGGAATAGACCCACTAAATTAACAGACCTTACAGAATTTTTGGTTTACCAAGTTCCCACTGATTTAATGGATTTCCTTTAATTATTAGGACAAGCAACTGGATTTAGAGCTAAAACTCCAAACTCCACACGAATCAATCACCATCACCAAATCAGTGCAAGGAGAAAAGCCTAAATATTGTTTCCAAAATATGAAAAGCTCTGGCTTTATTGACCCTCCAGAAAAACAGGTCTGAGACTTGTGGCCAGCCAGCAAACACATCTCTCACCATGCACAGTACTGCAATATGACACAGCAGCATATTACTATGGGCCTGCCTAAATGGTGAAAATACTCTTCATAGAATTGGAGGAGAATGCAACCTGTCTTAATTGGATCCCACATAATTCCTCCATATTCGGAAGGAAGGGAGCTAAATCCACCCAAAACTCCTCAGGGAAAGCCTCTGTAAAACAACGTAGAGAACGTGCATTGTTGATCATTAGGACAGGTGATCGCATGTATTCGTATACCCCAGAGAGGCAGAACTAGAAAGCTGATTGGCTTATGGGAACAGGGGGTGGGGCTTGCTAAGAAGGCAAGCGGCCTGGAACTGCCATCTTGATGTTTGCCTCAGTGAGAGAGAGAGAGAGCGATCATGCGATGAAACAGCCTTTTTCTTTTCTTTTAAAAATTTATTTAGGCAGAATATCCCATCTTAGATAAGCCTTTTTTAAAAAAAATATCATTCAGTGGCAGCAACTGGCAAAAACAAAAACTCACATCACGACTGCCATCTTCAATCACAGGCATGCCCATTGGGACAGCAAAAGTGGATAGCCTCGCATGCCTGCTATTTTGCCAAACACCATTAAGGCGTGGCGATCCTGCTTTGAATTTGCATGAGTATGAATCAATTCATATTTCCCCCCTCATATAGAAGGGCCCTAAATGAGCACCTTCAGTTCACAGTGGGACATCATATCTCACAGCTATGTCTACCACAAACTGTCAAAGGAGATAGGGATTGAAAACAGCATCTTAAATGACAGGAAATGACTGACACACTGATTTAAGAGGTATCCAATGATCCACTTCAGTCAGGAGACATGCAAATGTATCTGTGTGGGGGGGGGCATG
This sequence comes from Gambelia wislizenii, assembly GCA_030847615.1. Classification (NCBI taxonomy): domain Eukaryota; kingdom Metazoa; phylum Chordata; class Lepidosauria; order Squamata; family Crotaphytidae; genus Gambelia; species Gambelia wislizenii. The sequence goes on from JAUMIR010000003.1 coordinate 132,313,532, forward strand.
CACATGCATGTATGTATGTGCCTTCAAACTGCTTGTTGACTTGCGGCGAACTCATGAATTTCATAGGGTTTTTCAGGCAAGGAATACTCAGAGGTGGTTTTACCAGTACCCTCCTCTGAAATATAACCTACACCACCTTGGTGGTAATCTATTCTGTACCAACTGAAACATCTGACAGTTATCAAGCCTCTGATAAACTGTATGAAAGTAATTTGGTCATATCAATATACTGTACATTTATCACATCATATAAATAACTAGATGATGATGATGATGATGATGACAGGATGTCTGGTCTAAAGCCTTCTCAGAAGGTGTAAGTTAGCAGAGGGCGAAGCATGGTGCCCACTTGTGGCCCCTGAAGCTCTCCCAACCTTCCAGACCCCTCAGTTAATACTTTTTAATTAAAATAAACGTTTTGGGCAATTTTTACGCATAAAACTGGCTAAAATGGGTCTGAAGAAGGCAAAACACAGCAGTTTTGCCTTCATAACATCTCCCCCGCTCCACATACCACAAAACCTTTTAAAAACCCCAGACCATCTGAAAAATGAACAATGAAGTGACATGACATCACTTCCAGTTCCGTCAGGCACACTGGTGTGGCTCACCAGGTGGGTGCAGGGCGAAAATGGCCCCTGCCTCCTGTGTAGTTTCCCACCCCAGCATACGTGATGAATGAGCTGGGTCAGGGTGTGGAAATATGTCTTTTGTGCTTATGAAAGGCTTTTGGGGTTCCTGCAAGCATGCTGAAACCTCCTTTTCATTTCTAAAAGGTATCAAGATCACTCCGCCTCCAAATTCCATCTGCATTTTCTTCCCATCCTGGTTTCAATGATAAGATTTTTTAAAAAAAATCTCATTTGAAAATTCATGGGTATTTTGGTAACTGCTTTCCCAAATGAACACATTTCTAATGCATTTTCCTATTGATTCAAGTGTGTTTATGTGCACTATCTAAAGATAAACAGTCTGAGTTATGCAACTTTGTTTTACGTATCATTCAGAAAAGAAAAAATCTGTCACCAATGGTTTCTTCCCAAGAAGGGGAAATATGCTAATGAGTTTGCTGATATACTCAAAGACTGCAAATTGGTTAAATTTATAATAAGTTTGGTCACCAGTCTGGTTACAAGTTTGTTTTATACATTACTACCCATATACAATAAACATATAATAAAATATACGATGTACAATAAAATATTGTAGGCAATGATGAATGACACCAAAAACCACAGAGTATTGCACAAGTAGCTCTGTTTTGACTTTGGAACACAACAAACCTCCACTACCACCAGCCCGACAATCTGCTATTGAAGCTCAAGGGATTTTTGAAAGAATACTGTAATACAGCATGCAGGGCTACATTTCAAAGAAACTCGATCAAAGAAAAATACCTAATCAAAAATCCTGCTGTGCATACACAACATCTGTACACAATGCCTACAACATTCCACAGGCATGTCTAAGTTAGCAACTTTGTCAATGCCAAGTAACAGCAAATACATTCAGTGGGTCTGAATAGGGGATCACACAACCTGCAGCTCTTGTGAAGGAAATAACTCAGTATCTCTTTTCATCAGGCTGGTATCTCAATTTCCTTCAAACTCCAAATGCCCAATCCTCCAATTGGCTATTGCCTTTTATTTACCTCCTAGGCCTGACCCTCTGTCTTGGATACAGTCCTTTGGAATTATCGATAAAAGAAATGAATCTCCCAGAGCCCCACAGACCATGACATATTCCCACGTTCCATCTAACTCCCAGCACCAATCACCATTGGTAGACGAAAGAACTCTGTCCCTCTTTTGATGACAGATTCAGTACATATGAACTATTTGCTGAAGCTTACAGATATTCTAATTCAAATTTGCATGATAAAGCAAAAAAGGCCTCACATAACCAATATGTAAGTAAAACTATTACTATCAGCACAAAGGAAATCACCTAACTGCTACTACAAATATAAATCACTTACAATTACTATTACCACCAACATTCCCATTTTGCTAAATACATAAATAATAGTTTTGGTTTTTTACTCACCAACCTTTATTTCCTCACCTGTTCTCCATTATTTCCCTGACTGCAGCAACACTTGGTCCGGTTCCAAGATGTGTATAATACGGCCCTTCATCCTTTTCGATAATTTGTTCTGCAGAAAGGATAGTTGTTAAAAATCACTTCATGGACATTCAGATATGGACCCCACTTAAATTCTATGGGTGCCCTACTGGCATGGATCAAAATGCTGTGGATGTCATCATAATCTTCAATCAAGTCACTGCTCAACTAATTTTCTCATATTGTTTACAGAAGATTGCTTCCATCACCTGAAGGTCAAGCTATTTTTTTTTTGTACACCACCAGTCTTCAAGTGTGACCAACAAGCACCTAAGGCCCTGATGGAACCTGAAGTAGACCACGCCAGCACTACTACCACCATCATTTTCTTTTCTGTGTTTTTCTTAAAGAGAAGGAGAAAGACTGAGGTATACCACAGTAAGTGTGTCTTGGGCTTTAAGGTAAGGTTCAATATAGGTCTCCGTGTCTAAAAAGGCCGTGGAATAATTATATTATAATAATAATAATAATAATAATAATAATAATAATAATAATTTATTTCTATCCCGCCCCTCTGCAACGCAATCGGGGCGGCTTACAATATAAAAACTCCATAGTCCCAGTACCCTAGCCCACCCACCCCTTAAAATAATATTAAATTATAAAAGATCATATACATAGATGGTTTAACTATGAGATCTGTATAAAACAAAAGTTACAACTGCTCTGTTAAATATACCTGGAGACATATTTCCTAAGTGTAGGTATCAGTGTCAAATTTTTAGGTGCTTGGGAATTCTCTCAGCTCTACTACTGAATTTTATGGATCTCCCTTCATCAGAGCAAGCAAGTGAGCTCAAAATTCAGTAGCGTTAATGATAAAGTCAGAAATCAGAATATCCAAGGAGTTACCTGAAAGGCACCTGGAATGAGGCAGTGCAGACAAGGAGCAAGATCTGCGTGTGTGTGCATGCACTTGTGTATAAATACAAGACATGCGCACATTTTCCCAGAGACTCCTCAAAGAAGAAACAACAATTTGAAATATTTATTTCACAACACCAAACAAAAATGAATCAAAGGGCACTTACCAACACAATCACAGGATGGAAAATCTGCCTGCCCTTTCTTGGTAGGTGTATCAATTAGATTCTTTGTAGGGGTATCCAAGAACTTCATAGGAGATTCAAGAAAACTACTGAGTGTATTTTTCGTTGGGGAACATCCCAAGTTTCCTTTATTCTGTGGGTTCTCAGTTTCCAAGTTACTTCCTGTTGGAAATTTTGTTTCACTTACACACTCAGCATTCCTGAGAGCCTGTATGGTATCTCCTGGAGAAACAGCACCACAGTTACTAGGAATTGGTTGCAGATTCTGACCTTTTTGTTTCTCCACAGCATGTTGCTGGAGTTTTGCATGGTTATCCTTGCACATGTCACCTGCTGTTTGACTAAAGGTCTGAGACAAAGGATGCATCTCAACCATATTCAGGGTTTGCTGTACCTGAGAATTCTTGTCTTTTTCTGTAAACATCTGTATGTTTTCGTTTCCTTGGTTCAAACACGACTTTGCGTCTAAGTTAGAAACAGTCAGAAGATTATGGGAGAGTAGGCCACTATATTGTAGGGCACCACTTGGCATATTGGTGCCCTGTGTGGCATCGGAGCCCATTGTTTTGATGTACTCAGGCACCATTTCACGGCCAAACAGCTTGTCTTTCATTTTATCTTGAGTCAACACTGGTAAGGGCCTGTGGAATATTATCTGAGTTTTGGGGAGAAATAATGCAGCTGTTTTTTGTTGTGCTGGCAAAATACTCCGCTTCCTTGCCTTTTGTACCTTGGCTTTGGTTGTTTTTTTCCCCAAACCTGTTAACTTTGAATCTTGTGATACAATCCGACCAAGCCTGCGTAGTTTAGAAGGCTTTTTCTGTATGTCCTGTAATTCACTATGTTGACATTCTTGTTGCAGCTGATTTTGTTGGTCAGGCATTATCTGAGGCTTCTTTTTCAATCTTTTTGCCCTTGGTACTGGTTTATCATTTTTCCGTGTCGGTTGCCTTTGCTTTACTAACAATGAGCTATAATTGTTCCTTACAAACACTGATTGTTTCTTCTGCAATAGGCACTGATCCTGTTTAAGTTTTGATTGCATATCGGATGGTATTCGACTGAAGAGGGATGCCTTCTGGTCGGGGCTTGTTTTGCTTGATTCAATTATTGCTGCCAGTTGAGTTAATTGGGTGGCTACTTCCTTCTCATCCTGGCTATGAACGCTACCCTTAATTACAGAATTACTTTTTGAGTTTAGGCCATGAATAGTTTTTCCCTCCCATTTCCCAAGCATCTCAACTTTGTTCCTCCGTTGTTTAATAGTACTTGGACTTTTGGAACACGGCCCAATGGCAGCTTTATGGTGGAGTGGATATTTCTTGGTAGTATGGCCTGAATTTCCACCAGACACTAAAGCAGAGAAAGATTTGCCATCCCATGGGGAGCAATGTAATCGACGCAATAAGCTAGATGGACCTGGGGATTTACTGGCAAATTCAGAAATAGCACCTTGACCATTGTAAAGCAAATTCTTAGGAAGGATTCTTCTCTGTGAAGGAACGTGAGAAAGGAGCTGCTGGTCTTTTTGTGAGGAAGTCCCTTTAATTGCTTTCAACGCAGAGGTCGTCAAGGAACATGAACTATCCTTTTTGTAACTGTTCAATGAATGTGAGATTTGCTGCTCTGTACATGGAACTCTTTCCGTTTTACTTGGTGAAGAAGCTCCTAAAGGGACTTCCGACAAACGTGTTAATGCCTCAATCGCAACCACCTGTTCCACAGTTAAATTTCGGTTTTTAATAAGAGATAGAAAAGTCGATTGAAGTGACAAATCTTCAGGTTGGGGATCTTTTCTTGGAATATTTGAAGCACCATCACCAAGACAGCCACCTTTTTCAATCACAGGAGTACAAGGTGGCTTGTCCTGTAGATCTAAAAGTGAAATGGTTTGCAAAAGTAATTTCTCAGATTCCTGAATGACATTAGAGCTTTCTGGCTGTTGCGCTAGAACGTGATCCTTCTTTTCTGGAATAGCACCATACGTTCCAGTTGGCAAAGTGCTATCATTGTTCAGTGTAGCACTGCCACTCCAAGAGGCACCTGAGTGGCTTACTTTGCAGCTGTTTGCCAGATCTGCACTTATGCTTACATCTGTTTTTTTCAGTGACACATCACATCCTGCTGGTGAGTAAGGTATGCTTTTAATGCCATTTCTAACAGTTTGTGCAAGTAATTTTTTGGATTCATCTAATACATTGGAAGAATAAACCACCTTTGCATTCTTTTCAGCATGTTTAGCATTCTCAGCCCTTGTTCCAGCTCTGCAGAGATCACCATTCACATGGACACTAAGTGATGGCTTTTCATTGTGTGTCCACTTTTCAGTTTCTAAGCCAGTCATAGTTCCCTTTTCATTTGTCTGTACATTTTCCCAGAGCAGTGGCTGGCTTGGTTTCACCTTGTGTTTTTCACCGTGGCTGTAGGCAACATATTCCATGAGATCTGCTCTGCAGCCATTTACTGGTTTGTTTTCTAGATCTCCCTGCAAGATAATACAAACATAGTTTGAGCCTATCCTGCAAACTCTGAACGTACAGAAGGTTGGGTACTACACAAATTAACTTCCTTCATTCATAAAATGGTTAACAGCGGCAACGTAACGGCATGGGTAGTATCAAATATGCTAAAATTCATTGCCTGCTATATTGATTTTGATGAAATTTATTTCCAGGTAAATGTGATAAGGGTCAGATTTCAAGGAGCAGGAAAGCAAGTGGGTATAATTTCTACTGAAAAAAAATAGGTAGTACATTCAACCTCACCCCACAAAAACATTTATTTGGAGGCAAGCTACAAAATGTTGGTTTTCAATAGGAGGGGGTAAAAATGTAAATTTTAAAAGTAACAAAACTTTTATGGCTAAACAGTTACACTGTAGAGAACTCAAACGGATCTTGTAGCACCTTTGAGACTGAGAGAAAGAAGTAGCATAAGCTTTCTTAGACTTGGTCTACTTCTTTCTCTCAGTTAGTCTCAAAGGGGCTACAAGATCCCTTTGCATACTGATATTCCAGACTAACATGGCTATATCTTTAAAATATAGAGAATGAACACATTCAAAAATTGCTTCTTTTGCATAGGAACAAAAAGCCAAATTTGCTGGTCTGAATATTCCTTAATGTTCTTTGAACCAAGGAAAAACAACTACTTCATGAAAACACAAAAAGGAGGCAGCACATAAACTATGTTGAAGTACATTTATTCCTATCAATTCCGCATTTCAGAATTACTCAGACATTAGAAAACAAAATCTTACTTTATCAAATTAAATTTTTAAACAGCAACAGGGGCACACACCTTCATTTTTCTGTAACAAACAATATTCCGACATTAATCAGTCTAACCACAGGCGTTTTCTGGGCAAGATTTGTTTGGAGCATGGTGGGGTCTCCTTCCTTGGAGGTCTTTAAACAGAGGCTGGATGGCCATCTGTCAGGGATGCTTTGATTGTGTATTCCTGCATGGCAGAAGGGGGTTGGACTGGACGGCCCTCGTGGTCTCTTCCAACTCTACAGCTCTATGATCCTCTGAGGCTGGAAGAGTATGACTTTCTCAGGGTTGCACAGTAGATTTCCATGGTGCAGTGGGGATTTTAACCCTGGCCTGCTGGAGTCTTAACCCATCACTGAAACAACTTCACCATGCTGGCTCTCATGATCATCAGGGGATAGAAGTACTGTATTACTGAAAGGAAAAGATTATCAGCCTTACTAATTAGAGAGGCCAGCTAATTAACGTGTGGAAATCTAGAGTGCATTTTCTGCAAATGGGAAGGAGTCTGGCTTTCATTCTTTGAAATAAGGGCAAGATAGATGCTGGCACCACTCTGCATCTTGTTCCAGAGGTCTGCTAATAGTGTGGGCATGGATGGCAATGTTTGCAGGAGAGGATGGATATGTCAAGTGCTATGAAAAATATGAAGTGGAAAAAAACAATAGTATAGTAAGTCATGTGAAAGATTAATGATGGTTGATGTAAATTCTATGCATCTAACCTTTGGGAGTACTTTGGTTGTGTGAGGTTACTTATGGAGTAAAAAGGCAATAAGAACTCTGTTGGATCAAATCAAAGATCTATTTAGTGCAACATTCTGTTCCTACTGAGGCCAAGTCACAAGTTGTCTCTATGAAGCCTGCCAGCAAGACACAAGTGCAATTGCACCTTTCATCTCACATTTCCTTGCAAATGATATGCAGAGGGATATGGCCTCTGATCCTGCAGGCAACATATAGCTATTCTGACTAGTAGCTACTGATAGCCCCATCCTCCATGCATTTATCCAATCCCCTTTTAAAGCCATCCAAGTCAGCAGCCATAACAACACCTTGTGACATTATGTGCTGTGTGAAGTAGTACAGTTGGACCTCCATATCCATGGAACCAATATCTGTGGTTTCAGTTATTCGCGGGACACAAAACAGAGACTCATACCATGGAACCATTGTAGAAAATGCCTAGAGAGGTGTCCTCTCTAGCCATCTTCTAGGTCCCCCAAGGCAACTCTTTTTTTTAAAAAAAACCCAAAAATCCATTATTTTAATAGGGCTCACTGTTATCCATGGTTTCTGGTATCCATGGTAAGTCTGGGAACCAAACCTCCATGGATATGGGAGTCTGACTGTACTTCCTTCCCTTTCCTATCCTATCCACAGTGTGAAGAATTCAGACTATAATATTATTCAAGATGTCTCAGAACAGCTTCCATGACAGCCTGGTGCTGTCCTGATGCATGCTGATGATGATTCAGGAGTTGGACTGCAACTCCTAAAACCCCAAGCCAGCAGAACAATGAGAAGGCTGGTTCTGCCCTAACATCTCCAATACTATGGAAGACCCATCTAAACCTCCCCAAAACCCACTGCCAGTCAGTGAACGCAATACTCAGCTAGATGGTCCAATAGTCAGCCCCAATATAACAGCAGCTTCCTATCTTCCTGCACATCAGAACAGAGAATTTTATGTGCCCAGCACAGTAGTCTCAATGTTGTAAAGTCCTGCAAAACCATTTCCATTTCTTAAAATGGCAAGAAACCCTGAAGTAAGAAACCCTGAAGTAAACAGTTGGTCCAAAAAAAAAAATGTGCCTGTAACTTACAGTTCTCCCTGCCCCCTTTAAATGAGTTAACACTTGACCTAGGATGAGAAAAGCAGCAGTTTCAACATTCAATCCAGGCTACACCATTGATGATTAAAACAAAAACAGATTCTCTAAAGATACTATACCTGCAGAACAGCTAGCTCCAGGATATGTCCTCATCCAACTTCTTCCTGAAACTAACTCACCTGGCATAATCATGCAGTCTGATTTAAAAAGGAGGATCAACAGGATGTTAACCAAATTCAGCCTGTTTGCTACAAGAATTAGAACCTGGTTTATCAGTTGCCACTGTGCATAAGCAATGAAAGCACCACTGTTGAATCTAAAGGATTTTAGCTTTACCAAAATCATTGCCCAATGATGTGCAACAAGCAGCCAGCTGGGAGAGCCATTCACAGAGTCTGTTCACTTCTACCTCTCCTCAGCAACACCAGCAGCCAGTATCTGGGCTGGTTCTTCACTCTCACAAACAGCAACTGAGAACCATCACTCACACTGCTGAAGTTAACACCTTGCATGCCAGATGCAAGAACAGAGAGGCAGACCAAACAAAGAGAGGTTGCCTCCAACACCAAGACAGACAGATAAGTCTTACTAAGGGGGATGGGGGGAGTTGTAATGTTAATTTTGTAACCAACATCATATTTTGAAAATCAGTGGTAGCATTCATCATATAAATCTATTCAAATCAGCTACACCCTAGTCAGCTACTTTTCTTTTTCCTGCTCTTACACATCAAACTGAAATAGATGTTAATATGTATTTAGCTTTTGGGAAAGGTCCTAAAACAGCAGATTATCAGTTTGTTTTGTTTTGTTTTAAAGGATATATTGGAATCAAGTCCCACCAAGTCAGTAATCCTAAAGAGGTTGTAGAGAAGCTATAGTACACCATCAGGCATGGGGGCAAAGGGACTTGAAAATTGATGCCACTCAATAAAGGAAACCTTGGTGAAACAATTAAATCTGCATTTGTGTGGCAGGGAAACAGTGGTTTTAAGGAAGACGAAACATACTTGGAAATGTTTCAAATCATTCCTCCCGCAATATATGTGTGTCCATCGTCATATATGAGACATTTCCTGTAGCACCGTTGGTCCAATTTCTTTCTTCTAGCAGTAAGCCTCACTTTGTATCAGTTTTGTGAGACATTCTTGAAGATCTCACATGTATTTGTCAGAGCTGCAGCATTTAGTTGACATAGCTGCAATCCTAGAATTGCAGGTGTGGGGGAAGATGGGCCTGAAAAATTATGTCACCCAATAAAGGAAACCTTGATGAAACAATTAAACCTATGCCTGTGTGGCAGGGAAACAAGCAATTTTTCCTGTCAAGTCTACTTTAATTTATGGCACCACTATGAATGAGTGACCTCCGGGTCACCCTGTGATCAACAACCCTCTTCAGGTCTTTGCAAACTCATGGCTGTGGCTTCCTTGACTGGTTCTTGGGGGTGGTGTGGATACTGAAAACCATGAATAATATTGAATGCCATTGAAAATAATGGGACTTCTGGTTTAAAATACCAGAGTTGCCTTGGAGGACGCAGACAATGGCTAGAGAGGACACATTTTCTAGGAAGACTCTGTGGTGGGTGTGCTGTTTTGTGTCCTGTGGATAACTGAATCAGTGGATAATGAATCAGTGGATACGGGGGTCCTACTGTACTTGGCATCTTAAGTTTTTAAATACAGTCAGACCTCTGTATCCACAGAACCAATATTTTTGATTTCAATTATCCGTGGACACAAAATAGGGACACATACCATAGAGTCACACTGGAAAATGCCTAGAGGTATCCTCTCTAGGCATTGTCTAGGTCTTCCAATGCAACTCTGCAGTATGTTTTTACCAGAAGCCCTTTATTTTAATAGGATTCGCTATTATCTAAGGTTTCCAGTATCTGCAGTAAGTCCGGGAACTGAACCTCCACAGATACGAGAATCTGTCTGTACCTCTTTAAAAATTTAAAGTCTGCTGCTTGGTTAACTGCTGGACTTATTTTTTTTTAATGTAGTTAACAGCACAATTCTATCCATTTCTACTTAGAAGCAAGTTTCCACCAAATTCAGGTGGCTTAACTTCCAGGCAAGTGGATACAGGATTGCAGTACCCCAAAGGGCTATGGCAGAGCTTGAAGAAGACGACGGCATCTATATACGCTACCGTACTGATGGTAGCTTGTTTAACTTAAGCCGTCTGAGGGCTCACACTAAGACTCTAAACTGTCTAGTCCGTGAGCTGCTCTTCGCCGATGATGCTGCCCTTGTTGCCCACACAGAAGCAGCTCTGCAGCGCCTAACTTCCTGCTTTGCAACAGCTGCAGAGCTGTTTGGGCTAGAAGTTAACCTGAAGAAAACAGAAGTTCTTTACCAGCCTGCACCACAGGACGAACACCACCATCCCCACATTGCCGTCGGCAAATCTGTGCTCAAGTCCGTTCAGCAGTTCACCTACCTGGGAAGCATCATCTCCTCAGATGCCAAGATTGACAAAGAGATCGATCACAGATTAGCAAAGGCATATAGTGCATTTGGAAGACTTCACAAAAGAGTCTGGAGCAATAAACACCTGAGGCAAAGCACAAAAATCAGTGTGTATAGAGCCATCGTACTGTCTATCCTCCTTTATGGATCTGAAACATGGGTCACCTATCGCCACCACCTACGATTCCTCGAGCGCTTTCATCAGCGCTGTCTACGCACAATCCTAAATATACACTGGACTGACTATGTGACGAATGTTGCTGTCCTTGAGCAAGCAGGGATCACCAGCACTGAGGCCATGATATTGAGAACACAGCTGCGCTGGGCAGGGCATGTTTCTAGGATGGAGGACCATCGCCTCCCAAAAATACTACTCTACGGTGAACTCGCCACGGGTCAGCGTAAGAGGGGCGCTCCAAAAAAGCGATACAAAGACTCCCTGAAACAACATCTCAGGCTTGGCCAAATTGATCACCAACAGTGGTCCGCCCTGGCCTCACATCGGGAGGCATGGAGATGCACTATCCACAATGCTGCAGCCTTATTTGAGAACTCACGACGAACAAGTCTTGAAGAGAAACGACAACGCAGAAAGAATCACAACCCGGAAATATCACCCAAGGAGACCTTCTGCTGTGCTTTTTGCAACCGGACTTGTTTATCTCGGATTGGCCTTTTTAGTCATCAGCGCGCTTGCAGAAAGCGCGGGATGAGTCCTTCCTGAATCTTCGTTTGCGAAGAAAAGCCAGAGAGATACGTCAACTGAATGCTGTAGCTCTGACAAATATATACAAGGTCTTCAAGGGAATCTCAGATTTAACTGATCCAACACAGAAGACATGTGCTTATTATTGAAGGTCCAAAATACTGTAGTCTGAATATCCTGTTGATGTACCAGAAACCCAACCACACAAAAGAGTCCTTGGTCAAGCTGGTCCCAGGAGCCTGCAAAACAACCTTAAGGTTTTCCAATGCAATATCTGGCCATAACATGCAGTGTGCTACATCTCCTCAATTTCTTGGTTTAGCAATGCCTTACAAAAGCAATCTGACTACAAAATGTGTAAAACCCCTTTCACATGTAGATAATTACCTACTGAAAAGCATGAAACCTGGCCAACACAGTATCCAATGTTGGTCTACTCCTCAGGTCTTCCTACACTGCAATTCCAGTATACTTTATGGAACATATGAAACATGTCTAGTTTGATCAATGACACACTGAGTGTGACCTGACCAACCTATCGAACAGCAAACCATTTCCTCCCAAGGCTTCAAAATTTCCAGAAATATTATTTATTAAAATACAGTATTTCTATCTCACCCTTTATCATGGGATCTCAGAGTGATATGCCATATAAACTATTTTAAACATTTCCAGGTTAAAACCGTAAGTACAGTAGCATCCCCATATCTTCTGATTCAGTTATCTGTGGTTGGCGATGGTGGAGGGTGGATGGGGAAGGGAGGGGTGGAGGAGAGCTTGCCTCCCTTCTCCCAACTCTGCAGGGAGTTCTGGCGGTGGCGGCAGCTGTGGCGGCCTGGGCCACGAGCAGGACATTATTGCTGCCTCCTTGATTGCTCTCGCTTTCTCTGTCTTTGACAGGCACCAAGAAGAGGGAGGCACAGAGCAGAGGATGCTGCCAGGGGAGCCATGGAGGACACTGTCACCAATGCCTCATCTTTCTCCTTCTCCGCCATCTTTAAATGTTACAACCACTTCAAACCAAGTACATATAGACTTTGAAATAAATTAGTTTGGCTTTATTAAAAAGCTATGTTTTAGCTTAGCACCAGAAGGAAACCAAAATTGGTGCCAGTCGGACCTCCAAGTGGACGGCATTCAACAATATGGGCACCACATCTGAGAAGGCCCTCTCCCATGTCCTCCTACTTTATATTGTCCCCATAGGCAGAACAAAGAGCCCCTCCTTCAGACTTCAGTTCTCAGGCAGATATGCATAGGGAGAGGTGCTCCCTCAAGTATCAAGGTCCCAAGTTATTTGGGGCTTTAAGTGTCATCACCAGGACCTTGAATTCAAACTGAAAGCAAACTGGCAGCCAGTGTAGTTCTTATAAGGCGTGTGTTATATGTTGTTTACATGGTACTCCAGCCAGCAATCTTGCTACTACAGTTGTCCTTCCGTATCTACGGATTTGGTATCCATGGATTTAAGTATTAATGGCTTGAAAATATTCTTTAAAAAATAATAATCAAAAAAGCAAACCTTGATTTTACCATCTTATATAAGGGACACCATTTTGCTATGCCACTGCATATAATGGGACTTGAGTAATCATGGATTTTGGTATCCATGGGGGGTCCTTGAACCAAATGTAAACCAGATGTAAAACAGTAGCCCACGCACTGGTAACTTCCTGATTAAACCACTGTGATGCAATACCATGGGCTGCCCTTGAAGATAACTAGGAAGCTACACCTAGTGCAAAATATACAGTTGTCCCTTCATATTCGCTTCGAATATGAAGGGACAACTGTATATTTTGCACTAGGTGTAGCTTCCTAGTTATCTTCAAGGGCAGCCCATGGTATTGCATCACAGTGGTTTAATCAGGAAGTTACCAGTGCGTGGGCTACTGTTTTACATCTCTAAATATCATCTTACATTTCTGGATGCCATATAGGTCATATTAACAGTATACTGAAGTGACAGTAGGAAGGAAACACATACATACCTATATACGGACACACCATTTACAGGTACAATGGTGGCAAAATGCCATTCTGTAAGCTGCTTTGACAAACAAGGGGCCTGGTGAATTTGGAATGTCAACTACAAAGATCAAGCCACTCACATTAGCTGTGGTAAAGTTTACCCATTGATTTGGCAAACACAAGCTTCCAGTATTTGGTTCAAACAAGCTGTATTTCAGATGTCAGAAATACAGTGTTGTTTGCTTAAAGTTTCAATTGGTCTCACCTAGTGGGGCAAAAGGGAATACACTGGGAACAGCTACAGCCTATAAAATTCATACCCACATCTTGGAGATGGGCTATGCCAAATTGTTTGTTAGCTGGCATTACCTAGGCATTGGGTTAGGGAAGACCAGAGTGCTCAATCATCTGAAATCTTCATCTATTTGGGCCTTGCTAAAAAAAATAAAATAAGCCAGAATGCAACTTCATCTCCTTCTCCAACATTCCTTTTCTGGGAAAGGTTGTTGAATGTGTGCTCAGCAGCTTGAGGCACACCTGAAGACAATCAACAGAGGTTGAAACATTTACCCAGCAGCAAACAGCAGCTTCATTGAATCTGGCAACAAAAACTTCAAACCAGGGTTCAGTTACCCCAGGGCCTATGCAACAACAACAGAATGGGCTTGCCTCAAGCCAGGAATACAGTATGAAAATTTACTGCCATTAAATTGGCTAGTAATATATTTGGAGTTCATTCATGTTAATCTCAAATACACATTAGCTACCAAAAGCTAATATATCATGGATAGGATAATCTGAAGCCTAATTTTCCCAAAGAAGAATAAAGGCACTTGGATCCACCTCTCCCCACCCAAAAAGAGATATACAATTTAGACACAATAACAACAACAAAATGTTAAGGATAACAGATAAGAAGAGAATAATTCTTTGCATAAGCATCTTTACTTAAAGTAAGGCTAGTATCCCAGGGTTGCTGCAAAAACAAAATGTAGAAAGCATTTACAGAGTCAATTTTACAGATTTTTTTTTCAAAGTCAAGTAAAAAGAATCTGCAGCCCTGTTATTGGAAAAAAAAACACCATACAGTTATATAAGGTCTGCAGTGAAGAAATTCAAATGATGTTGGATCTGCACATCATTATGGTAGGCTATTAAGGGAACAAAGTGTAATAAGCTGTAGGATTTCCCCCCACCTTTTTGGCCCTTTTTTGGGTGGAGGGTAATAAAGCTAATGGGTATTAAGGAGGCGAACAGAGTGAGAGCATTTTTTAATGTTACATTTATATCTTGTATTCTTGCTCTCCACCCACCCACCCACTTTATTGTCACAATAACCTTGTGAGGTATGTTAGAAGTGGAATATCATGGCTGGATCATGGGCAACGAGTGGAGTCGAGTCAAGTCAAATTTTATTGCATCATAGCATCCAGCCATTGCACAAAAACTAGAAAAAGAAATAAAACTATCAATTTACATATAGTAGATAATCAGCAATGATCAACAATCAATAAATCACTTTCCATGCCCCCCCCTGTTCTTTGTGACCCCAACAAGAAATTTAGATGTTCTAAAAGGCCCCAACAAGAAATGTAGATGTTCTAAAAGACACGTACAGTTGTCCCTTCACATTTGCGGCTTTGACACTCGTGGTTTTGACTATTCACGGTTTTCCCTCACCCACCGCCCGTCTCCTGGGTCTTCTCTTCACTTCACAAAGGGAACGTGAAGAGACCCAGGGAAGCCAAGTGAGTGAGGCAAAACCTCTTAAACCGCCCCTCTGCTGAGCCTTCGCTGCCTTTGTATGGTGGGCGAAAGCCCAGCAGACAGCCGGTTTGAGAGGTTTTCCTTCATCCCTGGGCTTCCCTGGGTCTTCGCTTCTCTTCACAAAGGGAACGAAGACCCAAGGAAGCTGAGGGAGTGAGGCAAAACCTCTTAAACTTCCCCTCTGCTGAGCCTTCGCTGTCTTTGCAGGGAGGGCGAACGCCCAGGAGAGGGCGATTGTTATTCGTGGTTTTTTCACATTCGTGGGGGTCTGGCGGCTCTAACCCCCGTGAATGTGAAGGGACGACTGTATTTCACGGTATCAGACAGCAGAAAACAAACCTTTGCAGAGGAGGAATTTCCCTTAAAAAATCTTCAGGAAGGGAGAAATATACTTATTCCTGAGATCGTTGTAAACAGGTCATTCAAGCAGAAAATGGGTTAAATCTTCTATTGAAACAGAGTTACACATACACACTTGATCCTTCATGGGAACATTCTTATATCTGCCCATCCAAATTGCCAATGGGAGGACATTAAGTCTAGCATGCAGAAGGGCTAACTTCATTTTAAGAGTTGGAAAATCAACCAAATAATGAGGGCACGGCGAGTTCAGTGGAGTAAAAGAAACCAAAAAAGTATTAGATTGGCAGGACTTAATCTCAGCCATCTGGGATTGCATTGTAATGTCCTTGAGTCTTTGAAGAATTAGTACAGTCGTCCCTCCACACTCATGGGGGTTAGGGGCACAAGACCCCCGCAAATGTGAAAAAACTGCGAATAAAAATAGGCCTCCCCCCGCCCGCCTGCAACCCCTCCCCACTCTTCCAAACTTGTGACGCTGCTTTGGAAAGCATGGGGGAGGTGGCTGAAAAGCCTCTCACCTGGCGGCCACCCACCGTGTTTCCCAAAGCGACTGTGGGGCTCTCTAGCCCCAAACCCGCTTTGGGAAGGTTGGAGGGTGGCAGCCGGGTGGGAGAAGGGCTTGCCAGCTACCCCCCAGTGCTTCCCAAAGCGGCTGTGCGGCTCTCCAGCCCCAAACCCGCTTTGGAAAGGTCGGGGGGTGGTGGTCGGGTGGGTGGGAGGTTTGCCAGCCACCCCCCCTGGTGCTTCCCAAAGCAGCTGTGGAGCTCTCCAGCCCCAAACCCACTTTGGGAAGGGTGGGGGTGGGAGCCGGGTTGGAGGGGGTCTTGCCAGCCACCCCCACGCTTCCCAAAGCGGCTGTGGGGCTCTCCAGCCCCATAGCCCCTTTGGAAAGTGCGGGGTGGTGGTGGAAGGAGGGCGGCCGATAGGCTTTTCAGCCACCCCCACCCTCCCAAAGCTGCAACAAGGCTTGAAAAGCCCCTTTGCCACTTTGGGAAGGGTGGGTGGTGGTGGCTGGAAAGCACCTCTGCCCCAAACTCCCTGCTCTCCCGGGGCTTCGCTCTCCACCCCAAACAGCCAAGTCCCAGGAGAGGAGGGAGTTGGGCGCACGGTTTGCTTGGGGAGCAGTCCATTTAAATTGGCTCCTCTCCCTTGTGTACTTGCTGAGCAAACCGCGAATAGACGAAACCACGAAAGTGAAAGCCGCGAATGTGGAGGGGCAACTGTACTTTCGCTTTATCATACCCTTGTGTCAGAAAAAAAGAAGAGAGAACCCCAAATTCCTGACAGCCAATTGCATTTTGTGCATTCATGAATTTGGATGTGGCTCTTCAAGAGACATCAAAAGGAACTTGGATACCTGCTTAAAGATAATTTTAGTAAGAAGAGAAAGGCTAATCTAGATCATGGGCAACATTCTGGACAGGAGGCAGAAACTGGGAGCCAGGACTGTATGATGTGCCAGCAAACCAAAAGCCAGGAGTCAGTATGAAAGAGTTAAGTCCAGAAATCAAAGATATTCTAGAGTTCAGGAAAACTACCAGCCTTGTCCAGCATTCTTCCCTTCAGGTGTGTGCTGCTGGTGGGGTGTAATGATGAATAAGGTATAAGAAGTCCTATTACACAATATATGTGATTGGGTTTTTAAGTCATCAGTAGGTGGCAGTATTAGGACCTTGGAGCTTGCTTCACCATAAAACTGAAGAGGAGGAGGAGGAGACTCTATTTACTATCAACTACTGAGGTCTGGTTTTTTTTAAGCCTTAATTCATAAATTATCAAGAAATTACAGGCTTTAAAAAGCATAAGGCAGATTCCACAAGCCACAGTCAGTAAGTATAACTTGCAAGTTATCACCAGAAACACCCATATTAGTTAGCAGAGAAGGTGGGGAAAAAGACAAGGGTTCATTTTTATACTGTAGATAATTTCAAAGAATGTGATCTAGGGCCTCCCTCCAAATGTTGTTGTACTACTCCTGTAACCTCCTCCAGCCAGCTTAGTGAATAACTAGGGTTGTCAGGTAAATTAAGGGACAGAACTCCTTTCCCTTTAGCTCTTATGCAGAAGAGGGAATTTTAGCAGGGGTTGTTTACAGGACCCTAATTTCAGCAAGTCTGTTGAAGTTTCCTCTTCTCCACCACCATTAAGGGGAAAGTAGACTGGTCCCTTTATTTCATCTGGCAATCCTATGAATAACCCACATATAACTGGTTGGGGGTATGGGAGTTGCAGTCTAACATACTTAGAGGGTATCCAGGTGGGACAAGACAGAAATGGACCTTGTTACTCAGGAGAGGCTCAGCCAGAACAAGAAGGTTTTTTTATACTCCTTCTTGTCTAGGATGAGTGGGTGGCTGGAGCCAGGTCACATCCAGAAGGTTCTTTCCAGAAAAGCAGCAGCAGTTTGCATAGATCACAGTATTGGGAGGATAAGCAGTCAGCAGTTACTGATGCCAGACCAGGTCCAGAAGTGTCTTCCTAAAGAGGCTGCAGGTATGTAGCTCAATACTTGGGGGAGAGGTAGCATTTCCTGACAGCAAGTTATTTGTGGTAGAATTGCTAGAGTTCTCCAACTGGTGTCCACCATCATCTAGCCTGACCCAGCCCATTCTGAGAACTTGCTAATTTGTCTAACATAGACATAAAGTCACTTAAAAGTGAATCAGACAAATGCTCCAAATAGGAAAGTGTCCTTCTCAATCAGTAGCTATCAAAATCAGCAACACATGCAGTCATTATTCCTAGTTCCCTTGGTGGGGCTCAATATACCAAAGAGCAACAAGGACTGGCATCTTTATACCAAAGACAAGAGTCAGATTGTTTTAAACAGCAGCCCCTATTTTAAACAAAAATTACACAGCCTAAGGAAGAATATGCAAGTGGAGTGGCAAAAAGAGCCAGAACAGTAAGACCCCCATATCCACTGATTCATTATCCACTGATTCATTATCCATGGGACACAAAACAGCATACCTACCATAGAGTCTTCCTAGAAAATGTGTCCTCTCTAGCCATTTTCTAGGTCCTCCAAGGCAACGCTATGGTATTTTAAACCAGAAGTCCCATTATTTTCAATGGCATTCACTATTATCCACGGCTTTTGGTAGCCATGCACCCCCAGAACCAATCCTCAGTGGATAAGGGGGCTTCTACTATATATTGTAGTGGGCAAAGTATTAGGCAGAGATTTGGGAGATTCAGATTCTAGCCTCTACTGAAGCCATACAACTCACTGGTAACCTTGAGCCAGTCACTCTCTCATAGCCTCATCTACCTCACAGGGGCGTTGTGAGGAAAAGGAGGAAGGAAGAGAGCCATTTATACTTCCTTGATCTCACTGGAAGGAAGGTGGATTATAATTGTTTTCAGATACAGGTCAACCACCGTAGCTATGGCTTCACTTATCCACATCTGAAAAAAAATATGTTCTCTCTAAGCATTTCTAGGTCCTCCAACATGATTCTATGGTCAAGTTCTGACCTCCGTCTCATCGAAAACAATAGGGTACCCCACTATCCACGGTTTCAGATATCCACGGAGGGGGTTGCAGATATGGGGGTCAACCTATACTTGACTAATCATTCCCAAGTCTAGACCCAGACACCTTAAGGCAATTTGCTGGAGCCCCAGGTTATGCTTGGATGTACAGCAGGTAGTGTTCTGCTGGCCAGTCAGTAGATATATAAGGATAGCCCGCCACAGTTCTGTAAGATTCTTCGGAGCTGCCAAACTGTAGAATCTAAATGCAGACTTGTAAACAGCCACTCACCTGGTCACCTGCAACAAACAAGAACCACCTCCAGGTGACAATTGGGAAGCTTTACAGAGCTTGATTCTTTTAGGGATGCTTAGACCACAACTATGATAAGTATGTATAGGAAGACAAGATAGACAGTTGCAACTAGTAAACTGTGAGCTTATCTGAAGAACTAGATAAAATAAACTGTTCTCACAAAAGCAACCCAGATAATGCAAGACTGTCCAGCCCAGCAATAAGCCACGTTGAAATCAAGCAAGCAAGAAAAGATGACCATCCCTCACTCCCCCAGCTGAAATTCAGAGCCTGTTTATGAACGTGGAGCAGTTGTGAGGGTGAAAGTTCTTGAACGATATGTTAAGCACAGGGAAAGCAGCCAGGTGCCACACTGACTGAAGCCCTACCAGTTTCCTCCACATAGGATTAAGCATATGGTACCCCCATTCCGAGTTCCCTTCCTAGTCTGTTTATCAAAGCCATGTACTGCACTGGCTGATGGGAACTAGTAGCAAACTTCTATCACAGTGGCTCTTAACCTTTTCTTTACCAGGGACCCCCTTTAAACATCTTTTGTTGCCAAGGACTCCCCAAGACTTAAGATTTAAAACCCTAATAATAATAATAATAATTCCAGATAATATTAATAATACAATTACCCCATCCATTAAACTTTCCCTCAGAGGCACTGGAGAGGGACAGAAGACTTTTCTTCTGCTTCTTGCTGAAAGTTTCTGGCTGGAGCAGACGGAATGGCAATGTGCAGGCCAAGACAGCCAGCCAGCCTTTGTCTTGGCTCCTGTCACATGGCCACTCCACTGTAGGGAGGAGGTGGGCCAAGCGGCCTTTGAACCTTCAAGGATCCCTTGTGAGGACATTGCAGATCCCTGGTGGAACCTGAACCACAGGCTAAAGAACCAGTGTTCTATCACATACATACAAACAACTAAAAGGCTATTCCACCTAAAAGCCTATGCTCTCTTGCCATACTCTGCATAACTTTGCCAGCTGTAACTTCACTCTTGACTTATATCATGCCACTTAACTGACAAACCTATTTCAATTTCCCTCAGGTAAACTTTTTTCCTCTTAAACAAAGTTTAATTTTTGTACTCAGGATCGTCAGCTGTTTTCTACCAGCTATGGTATCAGATGCAAAACAATGAATTTTGTGGTAATAATTCTCATTTATGGAAACAAATGTTCATTATTGGCAGCTCCAGAAATCTCTCCCCCCCACACACACACCTCTCTCTCCCCCTCACATACACACCAGTGGCCACACATGCATAACACAATCTAGAGCCCTGGCCTATGTCACACATAAACTGTACACTGGCACAGTACATTCGCTCCCACTTGACTCCTCCTTCTAGTATAGCTGGCTAAACAAACCTCAGGTGGCTTTGTTCTTCAGGGCATCACCCACATCAAGTTTCCTAATCTTGCTCCCAAATAAACCAATATTCATATGCCATGAACAACCTCTGCTTTATGATCATAATTTTAAAGAGGGAGAAACAAACCAAGGATCCCAAGGTAGTTCTAAGAGCTACCACACTAAACTATTTAGAGAAGCAAATCTACATATCTGCTTTTGCAAATAAGTGGCCTAGGCAACCGATGACAAAGGAGGAAAGTTTACTATCACAAAATGCAATTTTTTTTAAAAAAAAAGCCCTCAAATCCATGCTTGCTATTTATTATTTCTTTATGTACTGACATCTAGAAATACTATAACGGAAAATGGAACACGGGTGATATTATAGATGTGCGGCAAGAGAGGGAAGGGAAATTTTTAGAAAATGTTTATGTCCAAATATGGTACCAAATGTCATGCAAAAGACGTCAAGTCAACTCCCCCCCCCCAACAAAATATCACAACAAAGTAACCACAGAGGGCTAATGTCCACCCTTTCCAGCAGTCAGATATTATGATAAAATCTTCTCTATATATATACAGTCGCCCCTCCACATTCGCGAACTTGACATTCGCGGTTTTGATTATTCGCGGTTTTGGGAGGGGCCCCCCCGCCCCCCCAAAACCGCGACAGGGGGCCTCCGGAGGCCCCGTGAAAGCCCTGGGAGGGAGCGGGGAGGGCCGGGGAGACCTCCACGGGGCCTTCGGAGACTCTCCGGAGGCCCCGCAAAGGCCTTGAAAGGGAGGGGGAGGGCTCCGGAGGCCCCATGAAGGCCTGGGGAAGGGCTGGGTAGGGCCTGGAAGGGAGCGGGAAGGGAGGGGGGAGGGCCGGGAGAGGCCTCTGCGGGACCTTGCTAGGCCCCACGAAGGCCCGGGGAGGGAGGAGGGAGGGGGGAGGGCCGGGAGAGGCATCTGCGGGACCTTGCTAGGCCCCACGAAGGCCCGGGGAGGGAGGTGGGAGGGCCGGGGAAGCCTCCGCGGGGCCCCGCGAAGGCCTTGGGAGGGAGGGGGAGGGCCGGGGAGGCTTGCGCCAGGCCCCGCAAAGGCCTTGGGGGGGAGTGGGGAGGGCCGGGAAGGCCTCCGCGGGGCCTCCGGAGACTCTCCGGAGGCCCCGTTTAGGGCTTGGGCAGGAGGGGGGAGGGCTGGGGAGGCATGCACGGGGCCTCGGGAGGGTCTCCGGAGGCCCCGCGGAGGCCTAGGAAGGGAGTGGGGAGGCTGGGGAAAGCGACTCCGGAGGCCCCATGGTCGCTATGGTAGGGGAGGGGGAGGGCAGTCATTATTCGTGGATTTTTCACATTTGCGGGGGTCCGTGGAACGTAACCCCCGCGAATGTGAAGGGACGACTGTAATTCTCTTGGGTATGTTGTCGTTCCCAGTGTGCTGATTGGCCGCTTAGGAAACATACCCAACCAATCATATCGCTCCATTGGTCAGCCAATCAGCAGCTTGAGGGTGTTTTTCAGCAGAACCTCCTTGGCCTACAGCTACATCTTTGCCTGTTGAGCTACAGTAACTAAATACTCAGCCAGCTCCCCTTGCTGTCTTAATATGCATGCATGGGGAAAATAATGTTGCTTTCTATGCATCCCGTACCCTCTTTCTTCTTTTTCCTTCCTGTCCTATCTTGCAGGGTAGGTTTTCCCCCTTCTTCTGCTCTTTAACCCTTCTGCACCCAAAATCTTTACCCCTTTCCCCCCTCCTTCTGTCAGGGTAATATTGCTTTAAGTGCAAAAGGAAAAATGTTGGAGCAACAGACCACAGACTAGCACAGCTGAAGTGTGTTTGTTCATAGCTGTGGCTAGGCAGAGGGATGACTAGCAAACATCCTATATAGCCAAAGCACATGATGCATTGTGTGTGGGTTTGTGTTGTGAAGAAAGAGGAGTGTTGCTATTGAGTTTGTTAATGAGGTTTGCTGTGTATATACTGTTTTTGTTTAGTTTATACTGCAACTGAAGATAAAGAACTCCAGATATTTTTGGATGAACCTCACTGCCAGTTTTTGTGTGTGTGAAAGTGGGTCAAAGCTGTGGAACAGCTGCTAGCTGAAGCCTTTGTTTTTGTGCCCTTTCTGCTGTGCAGTCCTGCTGTTTTGACTACTCCTGGGTTAGTATGTCCCTAGCTGTGCCTGGTGCCTCTCAGTGAGCCTACACTGAGTGGATGCCTTCTGCCCCAAGGAACATACAGCTGCAAAAAAGACAACCCTGGGAAGAAGTAGGAAGGAAGTGGGAGGCTAACCTGGGATTCTAGCCCCCCTTTTCCTCCTTAGGGGGACCCCCTAGGGTCCTCTGGCCACCCCAGCTCTGCTTCCCATGGAGAGAAAGGCTTTCTTTGCAAATGCTGCACCAGAAGGGCTGCTGCCTGCTTAAAAAAACCTCAGGCTGGTGGGAGGAGCCAAAGCCGGTGAGGGAGGGGGATAGAACAGAGCAAAGTGGGCTCTCATTGGCTGCCAGCCTCCCCCTCAATAGGAATCCAGCTCAAATTGGAAGGCTGAGGCTCTGCAGTCTGTGGGTGGGACAAAGGCAAGGCCAAAGACTCACAAAAAAGTTAGAGGTGACCATTCCACCCCTTGCTGGAGAGACTTCTTTGCTCCCTTTTCTATTTATTTCTATTTTAACAAGTGGCAGGCAAGGGTCTTTGGACCCCCTCTTCTCTAAATGAGGCAGAGCTTTTGCATGATACTTTTGCCAAGTATTTGGATCAGTGGTTCTTAACCTGGGGTCTGGGGACCCCCAGGAGTCCTCGATGTCCTCACAGGAGGTCTGCGAAGGCTTGAAGGCTGCTCCAACCACCTCCTGCCTGCAGTGGAGTGGCCATGTGACAGGAGTCAAGGTGCTGGCTGGCTGGGCCTGCACATTGCCATTGAATCCACTCCAGGCACAAACATGCAGGAAGAAGCAGGAGAAAAGTTTTCCCTCCCACTCCAGTGCCTCTGAGGGAAGATTTCACGGGTGGTGTAATTGTATTGTTACTATTATTATTATTATTTTAAATCTTAAGTCTTGGGGGCCCATGGCAACCAAAGATATTTAAAGGGGTCATTGGTAAAGAAAAGGTTAAGAGGCATTATTGTAATTGTTGTTACCACGTATTGTTATCAGCTATTGTTATTATCAGGTATTATTGTTATTATTGTTAGGGTTTTAAATCTTGAGTTAAATCTTTTGGGCCCATGGCAACAAAATATATTTAAAGTGGGTCTGTGGTAAAGAAAAGGTTAAGAGCCACTGGCATAATTGTATTACTGTTGTTGTTTGTTGTTGTTAGGGTTTTAAATCTTGAGTTAAGTCTTGGGAACCCATGGGAACAAATGATATTTAAAGGGGGTCCCTGATAAAGAAAAGGTTAAAAGCCACTGGCGTAATTGTAGTGTTATTAGTATTAGTATAGGTGTGCCTGGCGTAACATACACCGTTATGTGCCCTGCTGGTGTTTCAAGCGGTGGTTGCAGCATGGAGCTTGGAGTGGCAGCGTTCCTCTCACATGGTTCAGCTAAAAAATATTGCATTTTTTTACATGTGGGTGGTGATTGGCTGAGGGAGTGAGAGGAGGGAGGGGCCCTTGTGAGGCTGGGGATGTAGATACAGATTGAGTGGCAGGAGTGGATTGTGAGATGGAGAGGGAATTTGCATGCGGGGTGATGATTGGCTGAGGGAGGGAGGGGATTGGTTGGATATGTTTCCTAAGCCGCCAATCAACACACTGGGAAAGGAAACATACCCAAACCATATACGGTATATAGATGGTTTATGGTTTATATGGTTTAGATATATATGGTTTATATATGTGGTTTATTTTGTTAAGAACTGAGTCAGTGAAGATGGACCTCCCAACTAATTACCGTATTTGGATTTTTGGAATAGTAGACATTATTTACTCTGCTATAGAACTAGATCAACTTATGATATGGGTTTTGATATCGCCCGGGCACCCTGGGGGATCACATCATCGCCCCACCACCCCTGCTGCTGATGTGATGGAACCCAGGCAGTCAACAGGTGGTGGCAGTGGCGGCAGGCAACAGAGCAACTCACCCTTAAGGCACCACCAGCCTATGTTACGTGGGGTACAGCTAGTATGATTTATTGTGACAAGAAAAAACTTAGCGCTCCCCCATCCACATCTTGCACACTCCATATCCCATTTCTCCAGCAACCCATAAAGAGACTGGGAACTTTTGCTTCCAATTAACTGCAATTTGGTGTTACATCTGAATGGTATAGATTAAAGCACAAAAAGCTATATGGCTTGTTTCAACAAATCACATTCATAACCCAAGGCTTAAAGCGGGCTTGCTTCAAATTAACCATACCTAAGATTAGCCAGAGTTTGGTACAGGAAGTAAAGGAATGCAAAATTTAAGGAAAAGTTTCCAATCTCTTCCTTGTGGATACACTGCAGAGAGAAGGGAGATGGAGTGTGAGAGTCCAAAGGGGGTATACTCTCATTCCCAAACAAATTATAGTTTAATCATCACGTCAAGACATAAGCCAATCTATTTCTAGTCATGAAAACTCCAAAATCTAATACTTTTTAAAAGGCCATTCATGACACAGCACTATCCACACTGTTCCCAACATACGGATCTAGAGCATAAACTTTGAGAACAGGAAAAAACATGGTTGTTTTAAACCAAGGGCTGCTAGAAAACTGGGAAACATCATAAAAGGGTTTCTACAATATTAAATTTCTTTTTTAGTTGTGACACTGCCAAATATTCTTAACAGGAATATTTCCATGGGAGCGACATACAATGGACAACATAAATATCAAAAGATCATCAGATCCCATGAGTTAAGTATTTTTAACTGTTCAAAATACATTAAAGTACGTAAAAGTATGTCAAACCCTCTCCCCGACTGCAAAAGAAACAGATCAAAAATCAAAGCAGCAGCAATATGAAAACATAACTAGATGGGTAAAAGCATGGAAAAGCTCTTGCAGATGGAATATATGGATGGTTTGTGTCAGGCAGTCCTAGACAGGGAGTTCCAAGGAGTTCCTACATGAAGTCTCTGATCTGAAATCTTACCAGACTGACATCATTTTTGGCATATCACCATAAAGAATAAACCCCATAGCCAACACATTGGCCAGAAACTACTGGGGCACTATGCTAGCGTAAAAATCGTTGTGTGGTTGTGTTTAATCAGAGGGTCTCTAATGCAGCCAATGCATCTGCAAGTTAGCCCCCTCACTTACTCAGCACTGGTGGGCAGGAAGCTAATCAATCTTGGAGCAAGGAGTGAGCTTAAGGTCCTAGAGCTTGTGGCAAATTGGCTGCACATGTGGGATTCAGCAAAATTGTCCTGGCATATGTTTATAGCACATTGGGCCCTTGGTGGTATCTGCTGGTGTTTGGTTCCAGGAACCCCCCCCCAATCGATACCAAAATATGTGGATACTCAAGTCCTATCATATACAATGGCACAGTAAAATGGTGTCCCTTATATAAAATGACAAAATCAAGGTTTGCTTCTTGGAGGTTTTTTTTTGGGGGGGGCGGTATTTTCAAGCCGTGGATGGCAGAATCTGTGGATGCCAAATCTGTGGATATATAGGGCTGACTGTATACTGAAAGTGTACAAATTCATCCTGAGTTTTACAACCATGCTGTTTTTTTAGTACCCAATGGACAACTATACATGGCATTTAGCTTCATGGATCATGGTATAGTTGTTTGAGCCTTGGACTATGACTGTGGAGACCAGGTTTGAATCCCCGCTTGGCCACGAAACCAGCCTTAGAAAATTGTTTGACAGGGTCACCTTTGGGTCACTGTAGGTTGGAAATGACTTGATGACACACAACAACATCAACAATCATAAATGGTTCTTATTTCAAAACCACAGAAAATATTGTATTTCAAGCAAATGGAAGTGGGGAAGTGAGTGCTTTGCTTCCAAATGTGGGATTGCTACAGTGTGGAAAATTATTAATATGTTATGAGATTTTAAAATTATTTTAGAAATTTTAATTAGTTTTTAAATTATTTTTAAAATGCACTTTAAAAGGCAATGTATTAAAAGGAGCATGTAAGTGCTACTCATTACACATGCACGTAAAGTTGCTGTTATTTTTATTTTTAAATACCATCTTCATGCCCTAATTATATCCAAAAATAATTCATTACAGCCAACGTTCTTACATACAATACATTACTTCTAAGTTCTGTATCATCTGCTCTCACAGTCCATTGCTCTGATATTTGAATTTCTGTTTCCTCAAACTAAGAATTAAAGTGGCATTTCTATAGCACTGAACAGCCTCTTTTTTTATATATGCAAAAAAATGGGAAGGAATTGCCCAGTCAGCTCTGGGCATACATATGCATACATATGCTCAGAAAGATGTTGCAGTTCAAGTTAGAAACATAGCATATACCACCGTTCCTCAATCTGGTACCTTTCAGATGTGCTGAACTACAATGCCTCTGATGGGGGTTGTTAGCCAACACATCTAGGGAACACATCTGTGTGTTTTTCCAAAGTCACACATCATGGGTTTAATATCAGGCAAAAGAGTTTCAAGTTCAAGTAATATTTACAGCAAGAAACTGGACGTGGTAACAAACTGAAGTGACAGAAAGAAACAGAACAGTAAGTGTATTGCTGCCTTCAAGTCTATTTTGACTTATCTTATGCCCTAAGGCAAGCCTATCCCAGGGTTTTCTTGGCAAGATTTGTTGGGGAGGGGGGTTGCACCGGAGGCCGAGAGAGTGTGACCTGTACAAGGTCACCCAGTGGGTTTCCATGGCTGAGTGGGGATTCGAACCCTGATCTCCAGAGTCGTAGTCCAACACTCAGACCACTATACCATGCTGGTTCTCAAGATGCATGACCTCAATTACATATCAAAACTACCTTGTATGTTTTTGAGAGTCTATCTGGACTTCTCTCTCTTCTTCCCTCTCTCTCACACAAACCGGTCCTTTAGGCTCCCACCCTCTCCTATCTCCCTCTTCTTTTATCACAGCAGTCACACACTCAAAGCCTTTAAAGAGGGTTCAATCTTCTATTATCAAGGTGGATGTTGCATTACTAGCTCCCAACAGCAAAAAGAGTGCAAAAGGAGTTGAAGGAGCAAACAAGGGAACATGTGAGCTCACTGCCTCTATGGTAGGAAAGAGATTTAGCATATGAATAGGATTGGGCTGGATCCATAAAACCAAATGCAACTCTATGCACATATACACAAATGTCAGGACAAGTGAATTTGGCTAGGCCCAAAATTCCATGCCCAGAACTTCCCATGGACTGCACACACATGTGTGTGCACACATCACTGCTTCTGCATTCCACTGAAGTTCAGTGGGAGAAGTACTTTTTAACTTTTTTTGTACATTCAAGAGCATAATGCTCCTTTTAAAATGTTCTGCACTCATGCACCTTGTTTTAAGCAAGCAGAGCAAACAGTGAAATTGAAAAGTACACTGACTTTTGACAAGGAGCTCTGAGTCCTGCAGGAATGGGTGTGGGTGTGCCTGAGGGTCTATAAGTTGTGCACCGCTCACCCTTCTCCCCCCCCCCGCTCTCTCTCACATACACACTCAAAGAGCTGATATCATCCCCCACCTAAAAATCAAGATAAAACTTGTGTGTTTGTGTTTAAGAAAGTAGCTTTAGTTGCAGTTAGATTATTAAATACCTCCTGGCCACTCCTTACAACTTACAGAGTAGGTTCCTACAGAAAAGCTTAACACCGCCTGGCAAGTATAGTGTACCCTTCCAAAGAATTCTCTGACAAACTAAAATAGTTTAAATAGGACAGTGCATCTTGTCAACCAGCTTACTGGCAAAATATCCTGGCAGAAGTGTTTTCTTATTAAAAATGGTGTTGGAGCATTCCTGCTCAAGCCTTCCATATTCTGCTATCTTAATGTGACCACTATTCACAGCTGATGTTCAGTTCCTTAGCTTAATTTATCTTGTACCATAAGTAACATGTAACAAAGCTCCTACTTACCCTTGTCTGTTTTCAACAACCCCCATACTATTCTGGAATGTGTTAATTTTTTATTTATTTTATTTTATTTTATTTTATTTTATTTAGCTTTTTATACCCCGCTCTTCAGTTACGAAGGCTCAGGGTGGCTTACAAATTGTTAACAATAGCACCTACACATACATCTACACTGCTTTTATAGCGCCCTAGGCACTCTCCAAGAGGTTTCCAGTATCTGTTAGCTAATCGCCCTCACAACTGCCCCACAAGTCTTATAGCATTATGATTCCACTTAAACTGCCATGGTTTCAGTCTATGAGATCCTAGTGGCCAGAGGGTTTTGGTACCTCACCAATTTATAAACCCTAGGATTCCATATAATGAATGAGCCTATGGCAGTTAAAAGTGGAATCATAGTGCTATGATTGTGCATTGTGAAAGGACTCTAGATTTTTGAAAGGTGAAAAGGAAAAGGCAATTGGCATTATCTGATTCTCCCTTTGCTTCCACAAAGTCAGATTCAAAGCCTTATAGTTCTACCAGCCAGAAACATGCAGCACCTTCACCAGATGCAACGGGCTGGAGTCTATGAAACATTAAAACTTGTTATGGGCCACAAGAATCTTTTGTTGCAACAAATTAAGACAGATACCACCCGCTAGAAAAAATATATATACTGTAAATGTAACAATCAACTACATATTCTCCTCTTATACACCCTTCCCTTCCCTTTCTCTGTTGAATCCTCTGTGCTGACTTTATGATGGTGAACTCAGGGCAGGGACCTATTCTCTTCAACTCTGTTCAAGTGTGCAGGTATTACATTACATTATACTTTATATATATTTATTATGTGCTTTCAAGTCAGTTTATGGCAACCCTATTGGGAAACTGTGGCTTGCTCAAGGTTACCCAAGGATTTTTCATGGTTGAGTGAGGGTTCAAACTCTAGTCTTCTGAAATCCTTAATCCAGCATCCAAACCATTCTACCAAATTGGCCCATTCCTCTCTAAAATGTCATTCATAAGATAAATGTTACTCACACCACTGTTCAAAGGTACATGGTATGGAAATACGCATGTGGGTATATAAATCATTTTTAAAATGTTGTTTAAGAAACTATGAAAGCCAGAACAGGAGCCATATTTAGGCATTCCTACATTTGTTCAGCCTAGACTGCATTGTGTCATAGAGTTCAACAACATTGGCTACAGCTTGTCTGACTCACAGAAGAATTATAAAAAGTTAAAATGAAAACAAACAACTACTGTATAAATTTGCTGTAATACTCATTTCACTCTGCCACATCCTCCCACTACAGGCAACTGTAAAGCCCCAGGAGGGGACCTTGCTGTTGTTGCTTATTATTTGGGAAGGAAGGGACAAAGGACAATTCAGACCATGGAGAGCCCACCAGTCTGAGCATGGTTGGGGGAAGAAATGAGGGGGCACTCTCAAAAGGACTACACCTGCCTTTCCCTGGGCGCTCAGAGTAGCCAGATCTTCATGGTCTGAATTGCCTCTCTCCTCCCTTTCCTTCCCCCCAGAAATCTACAGCAGCAAGGACCCTCCTGGGGCTTGACAACTGCCAGGCAGTGGAAGGTTTCTAGATGAAGTACAAGGGCAAGAGAATTGCCCTCTGTGCCATAGCTAAAAAGGGATTTACCCGCATCTGTGTATGTGTCTTTATGTCACCTGTTGACTTATGGTGATCCCATATTTCACAGGGCTTTCTTAGGCAAGGAATACCCAGAGGTGGATTTGCTAGTTCCTTCTTCTGAAATAGAGCCTACAACATGCTGGAGCTGCCTTTAATCCTCCATCTCCATTCCATGTACAGAAGAGCTAGACTAGCAGTTCAGTTTTAAGTCAACATGGTTGATAGGATCATGTCCTCCGCTGCCTCTGAGGATGGCAGACTAGTGCTAGGCAAGCTAGGTGACAAAATCATCCACTTTTCTCCAAGACAATCCTAAAACATGCTTGCTCTGTGTGTACATATGCCTTCAAGTCACCTGTCGACTTATGATGACCCCATGAATTTCATGGAGTTTTCTTAAGAAAGGAATACTCAGAGGTGGTTTTGCCAGTTCCTTTCTCTGAAATATAGCCTATGGCATCTGGTATTTATTGGTGGTCTCCCATTCAAGTATTAACCAGGGCTGATCCTGCCTAGCTTCAAAGATCAGATAAGATCTGGTGCCTTTAAGGTATTTACGCCCCTTGACTTATGCACACAGTTTATTTAGCTATTTAATTAATTTATATCATGTCTTTCTCCCAAATGGAACCCAAAGCTGCTTGCATGCAGAAGTCACTAACAGGAGTCTATCCTGCATTTGTTACTGTTAATGTCTATTAAGGTTACAGATCTCTATTATGGACTCCTCTCCTCCCTTATCTCCATCCATGAGCTGATCGCTGCAGGCTAATTTCCAAAAGTAACTTTGACACTTCTTAAAATTTAGTAGAAAGACAAGGGATTGCACTACTTCATCAGTTGTTATGTTCAGCTTAATATTTTCTAACTTAACCCAACTGTCTGCACTGGTAAATATAACTCTTCCTACTCCAATGCCACAAAATTTGGCTGCTGTATCAGGTTTATGAAAGCCAGACACATCCCTTGTAAGGAGGGAAGAGATTCTCACACACTGTACAGATAAAATGTATGTCGCATAATTCAAGATACTGGGGCCAAGGGCCAACTCACACACTTAAACCTCTTGGCAACTTTATTACCTACTTTCCCACATGTGAAGCCAAATCATTTCATTATGGAAGTTATCCAAGAGACATTGTCATCATGCAAGAATTCACGTTTCAAAGTATGAGTTAAACCCAATATCACTGACATTGACATTTTATCTTCCAACATTTGTGCAATTCCACAGCATTTTTGGGAGTAACTGTAATGCATTGTTTTACAAGAGATTAACTTCACAGTCTTGATTTGTGCTCATAGCCCAAATCTGTGTTTAAAAATCCTGCCTAACTACTTGAATACCAAGTCAATCTTATACTGAATACACAAAATCCAAAAGGAAGCACGTTGGTACATACAAAAAAAGAAAAATGGCCCGGGCTTTATAGTGCATTTGCATGTCAGGCATCTGCTATGCTTTCTGAACTGATAGTCTGGTGGATAATAATTCTCAACCTGTTCTAAAAGATAAGAAAGGGGAAGCAGGTGTAGGGCTGAAAATCCAAGGTCTTCTTATTTTGGCACTATACTTTTAAAATCACATTTCAACCTTTCTTTGTATTATGCCTAACAAGCTTTTGACCAAAAAAGCAGCATATAAATAGTAATGTAACATACAGAGCTAGAGCCAGCATGGCATAGTGATTTGAGCATTAGACTACAACTTTGGAGACCAAGGTTCAAATCACCATTAAGCTATAAAAACCCACTGTGTTAACCTGAACAAGTCCCATTCTCTCACCCGCAGAAGCTAAACCAAACTCTGGGTGGCACCCTTATATAATGCATGGCGATACATTCGCACTTACTCTTGGTCACTTTTGAGAAATAGCCTTGGTTAATGATTCCTTTTCTTAACTATCTCTCTCTGGCTTTTCTTCACAAACGAAGATTCAAGAAGGACTCATTCTGCGCTTTCTGCAAGCGTGCTGATGACTAAAAAGGTCAATCCGAGATAAACAATTCTGGTTGCAGAAAGCACAGCACAAGGTCTCCTTGGGTGATGTTCCTGTTCTAAACTATACTGCTGTACTAACCCAACAGTTGTTGTTTTTTCTTGTCTCTTTTGTATTGACCAGGGTTGATAAAAATCATATTTTTTAAAAAAAATTACATCAGATTTCAAACTTTTCTTTAAACAATTAGTGCAAAAAAGTCTAGATCAAATATATCATAATAAATACTAATAATACAACTTCTAATGATATTATAGGAATATGTTGACATCTGTTTATGGAAATGGGAGATAACTTGATCAATCCTATTCTAAGGTCACCAAGAGCAAACTTTATTAAAATACTTCCTCCTTTGCCATTCTGCACTAGACACACATGGTATACTTTTGTCACAAACTGCTTTGTCAGATAGCCTCCCTCCCCTTGTATTTGTAATAGTAATTTAAGATATTATTCTTGAAAAAAAATTCCATTGTGTTTTATTTGTATGGTTACATATGGACAACATCATATAGAGACTCCAACAAGCTGTTGAGAACTTGCAACTGGTATTAAAAGATAATTTGGTAATCCTTGAATTTGGATGGGGGTACTTAGCCTAAATATCCCAAAGGCACAAGCTCCCACCTGACCTTGGAAGCCAAGCAAAGCCAACCCTGCTTAGTACTTGGATAGAAGACTGCCAATGAATACCAGGTGCTATAGGCTATATTTCAGAGAAAGGAACTGGCAAAACCACCTTTGAGTATTCCCTGCTTAAGAAAAACAAGTCAGAAAATTCTAAAAGATAAAAGTATATTTAAAGAACCATCTCATTATCTTTAAGTATTTTTTAAAGCTGTCTTAGGTGGAAAGAATTAGATATAGAGTATTTGTAGATTTTAAAAAATATTTTTTTCTTAAAACCTTTAGTTTTTTAACTAAAAATAGGGTATGTATAAAGCTACACACAGACCCATAACAACACTGGCCCAGTATAAGGTGTTGGTTATTACCCTTTAAAGTCCTAAATGGCTTGGGTCCAACTTATCTTCGGAACCGCCTCCTCCCATACAATCCTCCCCGCATACTCCGGAGGAGGAATTTGCTTCAGCCACAAAAATCTAGGCTGTCTGCAACCTCCCAGAGGGCCTTTTCAGTAATCCCCCCCAAATTATGGAATGGCATGCCGAATGAAATCCGTCAGATGACGAGCCTGAGTAGCTTTAAAAAAGCATTAAAGACGGATCTCTTTCAGCAGGCCTTTCCTAATTAGATCCTGGCCTCAGGAGCTCCTGGCTTCTTTTAGTCTGCTGGCTATTTATTGGTTTTTTTATGTGATTTTAGATTAGTTGTTTTTAATTTATATTGGTTTAATAGCTTTTTATGGGGGAGGGTGGGAGTGGGGGTGTTTAGGGATTTCAATCTGTATTTGTATTTTAATTTTTGTAAGCCACCCCGATTGTTTTTAACAGAGGGGTGGGGTATAAATAATAATAATAATAATTATTATTATTATTATTAACACTGCCAGTGAACTGTTAAGATGGCCACCTCTAAATTGTTAGAACAATGTGTGTAAGGAATAAAACTTTACTCCATTATGTACTTTAAATGAGACATCCCTTGTAAAAGAGTATTAAAACATTCCAGAGTATTTGTGAACAACAAAAATGCACATGTATATCCCACTGAAGAACATTAGGAAACATTGATTGATTTGATAGTCCTATGTGAAAATGGGCAAATCTGTCGATTCCATACCACAACCATCCTCCTTCTCCAATTTCTAGGTCTATTCTGTGCCAGTTACACATACAGTACTTTTGTTGTTTACAAATGGAGGAAAATGTGTGTTCTTGTGCACTTCTTTAAAATGTATGCAATGATTTTTGTACACTTTTCAAATGAATGCATGCTGAATACATTTTTCCTTTCATGAAATGTCGTGCAATTCAGGAAATGTATGGATTTCCAAGCACATATGCAAATTGCTTATCATTCTATGTTCAGCCTGGAAGGTTCAGAATAGAGCAAAGTGTGTGTTGGGGGTGGGGAGACTGAAAGATACCTAATCCTAAATCACATGAAATGAGTCCATAGCAAGTTAAGTGTGCCTCTTGTCTAAATCCTACAAACATTAATGTACCCAAGAACAACAGGTTGGAATTTGACATGCTCAACTTTCTGAATGAATGAATGAAAAGCCATTCAGATTATTTTTCTAAACAATAAATCTTTATTCTGAGTTAATCAGTACAAATAAGTGTGCAGATATACAGGAAGCACAAATCTCTGCTTGTCTCTTCAGAAACAAACCCCCGTAAATTTACCAGGGACCTTGCTCCCTAGTAAATACGCTGAAGTCTACATCCTTAGCATTCTGAAGGCTTAGTCAGTACCATCTCTAGCCCACAAAATCAGGTTACAGACCTAAGGTCCTAGGAAAACATCTTAGAGCCACAGGAAGGAACAAAGGTCCACTTCAAAAACCATTAACAATGCTTCAACCATGACACAGGGGATCCAATCTCAAATTCTTCCTCCTGGTCTCCCACAGCCAAGGTAGTTCAGCTGGATCCAGATTGCAATGGAAGGGAACACCCTATACCAGTGGTTGTCAAACTTGGTCCTCTAAATATCTAGGATGTCACGTCCTAGAACCCCTGAGCATTCACCATCCAGGCTGGGCCCTCTGGGAGTTAAAATCCAAGACATTTAAGGACCAAAGTTTGAGAACCAGGGCTCAAGGAAAACCACAAGAGAGCTTGCCAGTAAACTTTTAAAACCAATTAATAAATATCCAAAGAGCTCAGAGATTTTAATGGGTAAGAAATGGCACCCCATGAGTTGCAAGAAACTCAAGTGCCACTTCCAACTCAGTGCAAATTCAGTGCCTTGGGTACTGCAAATTCAGTGCTCTCAGTACTGCAAAGTATCAATCCTACCACCACTCAGTTACAGATGGTTTCAGCATGTCATCATATTAATTTCTCTAAAAAGTAACTTTCCAAGCTACTATTACTACTATTTATTTATTTATTCATTTATATCTTGTCTTTCTTCTAATAATGGGACTCAAGGCAACTAAAATCATATTTAAAACAATACAAAAAGTATAAATATATGATTTTTAAAACTATTAAACAATTTATAAGTTAAAACAATAAACATTAAAAATAATAAAATGGATTAAAATACTTTGTACAAACCCTAGAAAACCTTAAAAACCAGGACTGCACACCATTAAAGCCCAACCCTAGTCAGTTTGTAAAAACCTGATGACATAAAAATGTTTTGAGCCAACAGAAAGAGGAGCAAGGACACAGCCATCCTGGCTTCTCTAGGGAGAGAGATCCAAAGTCTGGGAGCAGCCACTAAGAAGGCCCTCTCCCTTGTTCCGACCAAACAAGCCTGAGAATGTGTTGGGACAGAGAGAAAGGCCTATCCAGATGATATTAGAGCTCTAATGGGCATCTGCAGGGAGATACAGTCCTTCAAATAACCTCAACCCAAGCTGTATGGGCTTTATAGGTCAATACCAGCACTTTGAATTGTGCCTGGAAATGGACCAGCAGCCAATGGAGCTTGTTGACACAAGGGAGTTTTGTACTCCCTGTAGCCAGCCTCAGTTAACAACCTGACTGCAGCTCTTTGGACCAACTGAAGTTTCTGAGCACTTTTCAAAGGCAGCTCCACGGACAGCACATTACAGTAATCCAAAAGGGATGTAACCAAGGCATGTACCACTGTGAGTAGATCCAACTTCTCCAGGAATAGGCACGGTTGGTGCACTAGCTTTAACTGTGCGATAGCACTCCTGGTCACTGCTAAAACCTGGGCCTATAGGCTCACAGCTGAACCCCCAAACTGTGGACCTGCGTTTTCAGGAGGAGTGTACCCCATTTAACACAGGCTGAATCCCTATTCCCAGATCTGTCTTGACTGACCAGGAGCACCTCTGTCTTGTCTGGATTAAGCTTCCATTTGTTTGTCCTCGTCCAGTCCATTACAGCTGGCAGGCATAGGAACAACGTCCATCAAATTAGGTGGAAAGAAGTAGTAGAACTGGGTATATCATCAGCGTAGTGGTAATACCTGACCTCAAAACTCCAGACAACCTCTCCCAGTGGTTTCATGTAGATGTTAAATACCATAGGGAACAACACTGAACCCTGAAGGATTCCATAAGCTATGTCCAGGAATGGCTACAGAAGCTGCACCTTTCCTCATATCTGCAGTGGGTGAGGCAGATTCTAACTTGACAGATATCTAGCACAAAAGGAGAAACAAAACCTATTTCTTCACACTGCAGGGTAGTCAACTCTCAACAAAAACAAACATACAAATAAACACGTGAGATGAGATGTTGCCCCACCAGACATAACTCTGACTCTGGAAGGTCATTTGTACACTCCAAGGAGGAATCACCTATTTCTTCAGTACAGTATAAAGAAAAGAAAAAACCATTCTGGTTGTGTCTCGAAATAAGAGACACAACTAAAACTTAGTTATAAAAATGAATTATGACTCAGTGAAAAGGCACTAGCAAGATAGACAAATAACTGAGGACTCTTACATGACCAATGTTAACAGCACCCAGCAAGTTACACATAGAAAATATCACTAAAAACTAGATGCTATTTCAACAACCTTCAGCTACGTTCTGCTATTTACAATCTTTTTCCATTGTACCACTGCATATGTACAAAGATTGCACCCATCCAGCATAATAAAAGCTGACTAAGTGTGTCCAACCAACAATGGAAATGAACAGGCGCAAGACACTGGAAAGTGTTCCTTTGTAGACCTCATACATTTTAATTTATTTGCTGTTTCCAGGAACATAGCAGGTGAAAAATAGCAACAACACAAGAAATGAGCAAGAGCAGCACAATAGCACAGTGGAACTGAATGAGAAATGTGCAGGACAACTTCCCAATAGATGGTGACTAAATGGTCTTTCAGCTGTAGCTTGGTCTATTACCGGTACATTCTTCTTTCAATTACCATTTCTTGTAAGATGTTAAAACCAGCAGTAAAGCCTAAAATGTATTTATTCTACAATACTGTTGCAAATTGTGTTACAATTTGCTTACAATTTGTCCCTCTGGTTTTGCAAGAATACTTCCAAGTACATGCCTTGTCTCAAAAATCCAGCTCTACAGAAGTTACAATATTTCAAGCAATGTAAAAATAAACCAAGTATCCAAGATTCAAAAGCAAGAACATAAAATGCTCACATTTGAAAAGCAATGTGTTGAGTATTGTGTTTATATATAAAAAAGGGTGGCTCAAAAACAACGCACCTCAGTACACATCACAATTCTCAATGTAAATTCAGCGGTAACACAGTCAATAGCAATCCTGTTAATGTCTACTCACAAGTAAGTTCTACTACACTTTACTACCAGGTAAATATATACAAGTTGGTAACTTAATTCCCACCATGTTTAGAGAACTTAAAGGTACTTAATTTTCTCTAAACCTAACTGTCATATGTAAAGAACACATTTATGTTATTCTTTTAAAAATTGTTATCTTTCCGTGCTACCGTTCTAACAACATATCCCTTTAGTAGACAAGGACATGCAAACAGTATGGCCAGCAAAATAATGCTAACTATTCCACTGCTCACGCCAAGTAAGCCTTACCACAAAATAACGACACACACAGAATTTCCAGCGGGGTCCTAGGACGTAAAACATGGTGTCCCAGTTAAGCTAGTAAGCATGCAAAGCGTCATTACGCTCCATACTATGCCACAGTCACAGGCAAACATTCCAGTATAAATATGCCAACTTATACCCACAGTACATTAGGAATCCTAATAGTAAACACTCCAGCTTAAGATCCAGAGTTCTGGGAGGCTCCAATGACACATGGCGCAAGGCTCGTGTGGGAGGGGCCCTAATTCTCTGCTATGGAATGAGGATTCCCCATGTAAACAGGGATTTCCTCTGCACGTGCCTTGGAATTCCCTGACTCACTGAAGAGAACAGGGTAGCCATTTATAAAGGGTCACTTGCACTTGTACAAGAAACACTGAATGGGGCCATGAAGGCTTTTTGCCCCCTGGCACTTTTGCCACAGTAGCCACCTCCCCAAACCACTTTTGAAATTCCAGCAAGTTTTTTAAAAATATGTATTTAGTTCAACAGGCATATATTAGCAAAAAACACAACATCGTTTCAAAAATGACTTTGCAATTTGAAACCACGTTTGTCTTAAATGTGCCATTTTTACAGTATTCACAGAATTAAGATGGGGGACAACTTGAACATCCCACAAGAAATATACAAATAGACACCCCAAAGTTCACACACAAATTAACAGATCTAACACACACACCACACTGAGAATAAAACTGTCACTTTTCAGTGCAAATCTGAAGCATATTTACTCAGAAGCAACTGTCAATGAATGCAAGCCCTTTTTAGGATTGCAGCTGCTTAGAACTACTGCTTTTATAAATGACACAAGTTATTTTCAACATATTAGAGGAGTGGTTTGAGTTTGGCCTGGATCACTGCACACAAAAAAGAATTAAATCTCTACAAAAACGTATCAACACAAAATTGAACAAACCCTGTAACGAGCTTTTTTTATATATATAATGTTACCCACAAAATATTAAAATCTGGAAAGCAGCTCTTGCCAAAATTTCCTCTCTTTGACTTTCTATTCCAGGACAAGAAAGCTGTGTTGAATGTGGACTGTCCTTTTCTACACATATTACTGTATTTCATCATAATCAATTATTACCTTTAAAACTCTTTGCTTTGTCCTCTGAGGCCTTTTGTTTTCAGTTAGCACCTAAAGAAAGACATCAAATGGCAGAGTAAGTCTTTATGAATAAGCATGGATGTTTGCTGGTTTTTAACGTCTCCCCCCTCCCCTTTGAGAATATTAAAAAGACTTTAAAAACACAATCGCGGAAGGAAGGAGGGGGTGGGTGGGTGAGCAAAAACTTAAAAAGGAAAAGAAACGGAGGAGACTTTTAGACGGCGAAGTCCCCTGAATCCAAACACAAAAACGGGGGGAAGAGGGTTAACAAGGAAGGAGAGGGACACACATAGTAGGCACACCACCTTTCCCCCCACTCCAAGTCGGGTTTAGTAATAAGGCTCAGCATTCTTCTTCACGGCAAAAGCCACAAGGTAGCCATCTTGCTTCCTTCTGCAGAAGAACCCTCTCCTCCTCCGACAGGGTAGCGCTCCTTCACGCTGCTTTTGGGGTATTATTATCATGGTGTTTTTAAAAAAGGAGCAGCAGCAGCAGCGGCAGCACTGCCGCCACTACTACTACTACTACTACCCCAGCAGCCAGCCTTGCCTGCCAACACTAGGGACGTGCTGGGCATGCCTCGCCAGTATTAGTATTAGTATTATTATTACACAGACACCACACACAAGGCTCCGTGTGGGGAGGGGGAAGCCCAGCCAATGGCAGCCAGGCGCTTCCAAAAGCTGTCTCTTTTTTCTTGCTCTCCGCCTAGCAGCCCTTCCCAAACAAAGGGGCTCCTATGTGGGGCTTCGGGCTGGGAGTAAGAGGCGGGCGCAAGCGGTGACATGGAGTCCGTCCCTCCGTCCACTCGCGCCCGTGGATCGCAGGCTGGAGGGAGGCCCAGGCAAGCGGGCGGGCGACGAGGGGCCAAGGGGGAAGCGAGGTGTAAAAGCAGCCACGGCCCCCCACCTAGCAGCCTTCGGTCTACTCTCTTCTTCATGAGTGGCTTCAAAGGCTGAGGAAGGCTCTGGGGCCCCTTTGGGTAAAGCTTGGGGTGCTCCCTCCCACAAACACCTCACACACACGCACAAACACACAGAGGCACCCACAGGGAAAGGATTGTGCATTTTGACTTTATAAGGCAAAGGCTGCATATGAGTGGGGGTTTTGTGTGTGTGTGTGTGTGTGTTTTAAAGGCGAGGGGTTATGTGGGGACACCGTCTGGGGCCTGGGCAACCCACGCCTCACGGAGGGCGCGCGTGACACAGCCCCGCCTCGAGGCTAATTAGCCGCTAATGATAAGGGGAAGAAGGGAGGGGGGAGAGAGAGAGTTGAGGCGCCCATTAAGATTCTTTCCACCTCTTGCCACAGAAAGGAGGAAATTACCTTGCTTTCCACACGCAACAAATTGCACATTTGTTGTTGTTGGTGTTTTAATGTTTAGAGCAGGGTTTCTCAACCACGTTCCCTGGCACCCTAGGGTTCCCCAAGAGGTTTGCTTGGGGTTCCACCAGGTATTGAGATTGATTTTTTAAAAAATCACAACTTTTTTTTTTTTTTTGAGCTGCAAATGTAATAATTTTTAGGCAGGGGTTTTCTTGAGACTGGAAATTTTAGGTCTAAAGGAACCCCTGCCTAAAAAAAAAAAAAAAAAGGTTGAGAAAACCTGGTTTAGAGGCTTTTGAGAATCCCCCCAGGAAGGCTGGTTGGTCAGGATAAGGAATGGTTTGGAGGGGGTGGAAGCTTTCAATTATCTTGTTTAGATATATGTGCACACACACAGTCTAACAGTTCTTATATATAAACAATAACCAGATTCAATGGTGGAACAAAATCAGAGCAGAAAACTGCAGCTCAGTGGGGTTATTTGTTGAGCAGCTATTTCATACTGACAGTAGGTGTTTAGGGGGCAAATTTTACAGAAGGAGAAATCACTCAACCCACTTCAAATGGCTCCAGGGGTTCAAGTAAAATGCCACTTCCACTATTTCCTGTCAATTTTCTCCTGGGAACTGCAGATAAGGTAATGGTACTCTGGAATAACTCTGCTGTAAAGCTCCAGATATATTTATTAAGGCTTCCTCAAGGTAGGTAAGCATAATGGAGAACAACTGGCCTTCCCTGCCACAAGAGATTGTTGGAGTGTTCAACCATGTGCTCTGGTTCATGTCCAGCAACAAGACTGAGTAATTTACCTGGGTCAGCACTCTAGTTGTGTGCCTTCAGGTCATTTCCAAGTTACATCTAAGGAACCCTATCACATGCAAGCTTTGTTCAGAGGGGGATTCCCTTTCCCTTCTTCTGAGGTTGTAAGAGAATTACTTGCTCAAGGTCACCGAGTGGGTTTTCCATGCCTAAATGGGGATTTGAACCCTGGTCTCCAGAATTGTAGTCCAACACTCAGCCCACTACAACACACTGGGTCTGTCAGTGCTCTAGGATACCCCAATCACAGTTTTTTAGAATATGTGTGAGTTCTGTGGCAGATAGATGGGGATTTTCAACAAAATTGATACAAAAAGTGTTTCCGAAGTCACGGAAGTTAAGAATGAGCAATGAAAGCCAGGTCCTTTGCTGGTCTGGTGATTTAGAGACTAAACTACCAATCTGTTGATTCTGAATACAAAAACTCTAAATCCCTAGCAGACCTCACCTTTGCAGTGAACCAGGCAAGTTGCTCTTGATATGTGCTGTGTTACAACTCCCATCATCCCCCAGAAAGCCTTAATTGGGAGTGTCACCCAACACATCAGAATATTACCCCATTTTGGAAGACTGATCTACAGTATGGATGGCGATAATATTGTCTTAATATGCACAGTTGTATGCATTATAATTAAACAATACATGAGAAGCATGCTAAACAGTTGAAAGCACTGTGCAAAAATATTACCATATTCATCTGTGCTTCACTCTAGAATCCTCACTGCTTTATGAATTCAAATCTTTCAGCTAAAGCATACATATTACTTGGCTTAGAAGAAAAATACATTTACAGTTGTCCCTTCATATTTACTGGGGTTTGGTTCCAGGATCCCCCGTGGATACGAAAATCCGTGAATACTCAAGTCCCATTATATGCACTGGCATAGCTAAATGGTGTCCCTTATATAAGATGGCAAAATCAAGATTTGCTTTTTGGATTATTATTTTTTTAAGAATATTTTCAAGCCGTGAATACTTAAATCCATGGGTACCAAATCCATGGATACTAAGGGACAAATGTATACTTATTCATTCTCTTTCTCTTTCTCACTGGAGATCTTGGACCCTGTCTTGAACTAAACTCCACTGACGTCAACAGGCAAATTTCTCTAAGCTTCTTATTTGCAGATAAATGAAAGATGATGCACTGTAATGGATACTAGACAAATTTCCCAAATTTGTTTATTACTTATCTGGCCTTCCAAATAAATCCACATGTTTATTAGCGCATACACTTTCACTGCCCACTACTTTTCACACATTTATCAAGGCATATGAATGATATGAAAGAATCTACTTTTTCAGTTTACAAAATCTTTCCTGCCTACTTATCTACAGCCATGTTGTACTTACAACAAGATAAATTAAGATTTGCAGTTCTATAATATTAATTGCAACCTCAAACTTTAGTAAAACTTTTAATACTACACTTTACAACCCATTAACGTTTAATCAACTAGATACTAATGTTATAAACACACATGAAACCATCATAGGATGTCATGCATCTAGAAATAGCCTTATTGAACAGATATTTTCAGATGCTTGTGGACATAGCAAGTTTACTCAGACCTCCCCAAATGTAGACAAGATATTCTCAGACAAGCACAGCACTGGTTCCAAATTCTAGTTCATTTCAAGTAAATGCTAGAAATAACTTCCTAACAGAACTGTGGTAAGAGACAGTGGAACATGTTTAAATATTTGAAAGGATGTCATATTGAAGAGCAAACTTGTTTTCTCTGTTCCAGAGACTAGGACCTGGAGCAATGGACTCACATTACAAAAAAAAAAAAAAGAGATTCCACCTAAACATTAGTATTTTAATTTATTTATTTATTTATTTATACCCCCACTCTTCAGCCACAAGGCTATCAGAGCGGCTTACAAATTGTTTTAAGCAATAGCAATTTACACATCTACACTGCATTAAACAATTTCCAATGTGTTAGCTAATTGCCCCCACAAGCTGGGTACTCATTTTACCGACCTACGGAAGGATGGAAGGCTGAGTGAACCTTGGAGCCCGCTGGAATTGAACTTGCAACGTGGTGACTTGCAGTACTGGCATTTAACCACTGAGCCACCAGGGCTTTAGTAAGAACTTCCTGATGGTAAAAGCTGTTCAGCAGTGGAATACTGTGCTTTGATTGTGTATTACTGCATGGCAGGGGATTGGACCAGATGGCCCTTGTGGTCTCCGCCAATTCTGATTCTAACGAATTACCTCAGTATGTGATGGACTCTCCATTTAAACAGAAGCGAAAGGGCATCTATTGTGGATGCTTTAGATGTGGATTCCTACATTGGCAGCAGTCTAGATTAGATAACCCTTAGGATTCTTTTCCACTCCACAGTTCTATATTTCTACCATGATCAGACCAGAAAGAAGATTCATGCAGTTTTAAATTCCTCAGGAAAAACTGATGGATCCAACTCTGCCAGAAACAAAGGTGTGTACACAATATCTCACAAGGAGACTGGTTATCCAACTACTGCCCTAACACTGGCTAAACACTGATGAGAAAAGTGATTTCCTACACATCCAACACATACTTTTAAAGAAATAATTTTAATCTATAGTAGCCTGATTG
The DNA here is from genome assembly GCA_030847615.1 of Gambelia wislizenii. Lineage (NCBI taxonomy): Eukaryota > Metazoa > Chordata > Lepidosauria > Squamata > Crotaphytidae > Gambelia > Gambelia wislizenii. Next base: position 132,357,381 of record JAUMIR010000003.1, read on the forward strand.
TACATTAGGTATCCAGCTTGTTGGGGGCAATTAGCTAACATGTTGTAAACCACTTAAAGAGTGGTTAGCACTGATAAATCTTATAGAAGTGCTATTGCTAAGTGCTAGCTAGAGCAAGGCAACCACCTTGGATGGTTGCTTTGGCAAATGTAGGAGGGCAGTTGTAGCTGCCTTCAAACCATTTCTCCAAATGAGCTTTATGCTCTCAGGTGCAATGGAAGACTGTGTTCTCTCACTGGTGCTGAGGTAAAATTCAACTACCACTTCTGTCTATGGAAATGAAGGGACATTTTGGCCTTTGTCTCAGGCAGCAAAATGTCTTGGCCAAGTCCCGGTATGTATTCAGTAAGAGTGTGTGGAGAGCCAGCATGGTAGAGTGGTTTGAGCATTGGGACTACAACTCTCAAGATCAGGATTCAAATCCCTGCTCAGACATGGAAACCTCTGGGTGACCTGGGGCAAGTCACACTCTCTAAGCCTCAGAGGGAGGCAAAGGTAACCCCCTCTGAACAAAGCTTGCCAAGAAAAACCCATTATAGGTTCACCTTAGGGTCACCACAAGCCAGAAACAACTTGAAGGCACAACAACAACAAGAGTGTACCATCTTTTGTACAAGCCCCCCCCCATATCCGTGGATTTACCACAGGTTCCCAGATTTACCACAGGTACCTGAAACTGTGTATAATAACAAACCACTATGAATACCGTAGAATCATGCTGGAGGACCTAGAAAATGCCTCGAAAGCATGCCTCTCTCAGCATCTGGCACAAGTCTATGGTTAACTTATGGCCAAGTTGACCATAAAGTCACACTGGAGGAGCTCCCAATGCCTAGAGAGACTACTTCCAGCATGACTCTATGGTCCTCCAGATGCATAAACCTTTTCCTCCCAACAGCAGGTAAGTGGAACCACAGGTACCAATCCCATGTAAATGTGGGACAACCTGAAAATGTCTTCTCTTGCTCCTGCGAGAACAGAACTAGCAAGTAACTTAAATCTAGACTATTTATCCGTGTGACCTTGGAGTTGTTACACATCGAGTTACATGAACTAATTGTTTAAAAAGCCACTTCATGAATTATGCTTTTCCGAACTATAAAGCATTTTCATGTGTATATACAATACATGTAACAATTGCTCCAGTACATTTTGTTGCATGTAGATTACACACACACACACACACACACACACACACAATCGTAAATTGTGGTGGGTTATATGGCATTTTAGTTCTTTTTTACTCAGAGCTAGGGCTTAGTGGCAAAATCTGAGAATTGCTACAGCCCAATTATATGCATGTTTACCCAGATATTAGTCCCACTTTCTTCAGTGAGTTTTATCAAGGAATAGAGTGTTCACAGTGGTACTTCTGAGAAAATACACATAGGATTGATTTGTTAAGTCTGGTATATCACAGCTATTCAGTGAAAGTCTCAGAATTTTCAACTGTTGTTCTTTTACAGCTAAAATTCTAGTTATGCACTTATGTACAGACTCAACAAAAAAGTACATCTTGGAACATAAAGTACACTAGGAAAAAAATTAGAATTTCCAAAATTATACATACAGTATAACCAAGCAGCCCATTCAGTACCTGCATGCTGATGTGATAAAATAAAATTCGGTACAAATTGGAAGCCTTGAGATTTTGGCACACAGTTCAGGTTGAGGGTAAAGTATCCTCTAAGGCTTCATGCCTGTTAGTTCTGTGATGCAGAAGAAGCTGGCCAGATATTTGTTTTGCAGATCAGTTTCTCCCTTTTTCCATATAGAAGCATGAGTGTATCTCTGAAGAATATTTACTTACAGACATTTTACTCTATTGTATGAGACTTTCCTCTGTATGTTTGTGCCAAGCTGAGGCAGTAACTTTACTGATACAATTATCTGAATTTCTCAGGATGAACAAATGTTTGTTGCCAATAGAAATGGGAAGAAACAGAGGCAGATTCATAAACTCAGATCATTATATTCAAGGTACAAAATCCACACTTTTCTCCCATATATAAGTGCCCAGGAAAATGAAACTGACAGCAAAAAAGAAGTTAAAGAATAGGGGGCAGCTCATTAAAGAGGCAGAAAGACGGCTTAAAGAAAAGGGTGAAGAAGTAAAGCCACTATACAATGAGGAGGTCAGGAAAAATAAAAGAGAAGCATGTTTAGTCTGAAAAAAGAGTGACAGAAAAGCGAGAATTTATCCTTTTCTTGAACTGGCCGCTGCTGAAATCTTTTGTTTGTTTGTTTGTTTAATTTCTTGAATTAATCCCTTCCTGACTCAACTCCTGCCATTCCTTTCTGGTGACCTTGGCAAATATCTGCTCGCTAAATAATTAAAAATTAAACAGGTACACATTATATTGCAGCCACAATGACCCTAGAACATATGAACTCATTTACGTCTTCCATCATTAATTGTGTTTTGATCTTTGGATTAATAGTACCTCTTTGCTGTTTAAAATTTCCCTATTGATTAATTTCTAGATTAATTTCTCCAAATGCACTCAGCAGCCTGAAAGGACACAATCTTTTCCTGGGATCACTCCTCCTCCAGCCTTCATATGAGAAGTGTTTGCTCTTCAGAATTTGGGAATAACAAATTACAAGTAATGTATCTTCCTGTACCAAGGTTTTTTTTTTGGAGGAGAGGACAGAATAATGAGGGCACAAAAAAGTCCCAATGTAACCAGTCAAAATGGGACTACTTTATTGGTACAATGAGAACTATTTTCCAGTTACTTTTAAAGGGCATTTTAGATGCATTTTAACAGGAATTTTTCAGGTTTTCTACCTTTCTCTTATGAGTCCTAAGGTTAATTTTTTTAAAGTAACATAAAGAAATAACACAAAAGGCTATTTTTCTTAACACCATAATGGCAATAAATTTCTTTAAAAGCAGCAGTGCTGTAACAAATTAATGGGAACAATGCTTTTCAAGTAAACTTCTACGCTCTGCCAATACCAAGGATGCCCGAAAGAGGAAACCACTGAAGTCAGGGAGGTTTCTGAGCACCTCTTCCCCTTTAGCTCCAGAATTCTTTTGAGTGTGCTCTGAGAATGACAGAGGCAACCGCATTCTCCCAGGCACTGCTCTGTTGCTGTAGTGTGTCTTAAAGTTCTTTCCAGCTTATGGCGACCTGAAGGCAAATGAACTGATAATGGGTTTTTCTTAGCAAGATTTGTTCAGAAGGGGTTTACCTTTGCCTTCCTCTGTAGCTGAGAGAGTGTAACTTGCCCAGTGGGTTTCCATGGCCAAGTGGGGATTCAAATCCTTGCCTCCAGAGTTATCACTCAAACCATTACACTATCCTCTTACTGAAGCAGTAATCTAAACCAAGCAGCAGTGGAGAGTGAGGACAACCAGGTACACAAGCTGGCATCATCATCGTCATCTCGTGGCTGTTCCCCATTTTGGGACTCAAGGCGGCTTACAACAGTTGAAACAAACATACACTATACACTCACAGCATACAAAAGTTAAAAAGCAATTAAACTTATCAAATAATTTAAAACCAGTTAAAAGCATATGCCATTAAACAAGAACAGCAAAAACAAATACAAAAGTCCAGCACATTTTACAACATCGGTTTTCTCTTTTTTAAAAAAAAAAGTTGTTAAAGTCATGCCAGAATAAAAAGGTATCCGTGGAAAGAAAATAAGAAGGTGCCAATCTAGCCTTTCAGGAAAGGGAGTTCCAGAGCCTGGGAGGAACACACAACCACATCCCCCAAACCCATTGCAAGTGGGGAAGGGCTACCCATCCTCTCTTCCAAGGCTTGGAATGTGCTGAGATCAAGAAATCCCTGTCCAATCTCTAGTTGCAACCTGTAGTCTGCTTCTGCCCTAATTTAAGAAATGTTTATTTCTCCCCTGTCCCCATAAAGTTTATCTCCCTAATCAATGCTACAAGTATTGTAAAGGACAAGTAAGATAAAGCTTGGACTAACCTGGGCTACTGTCACACTGTAGAAATAATCCAATTTGACATTGCTTTAACTACCATGGCTCTATCATATAGAATCTTGGGATTTGTAGTTTGTTGTGGTGCCAGAGCTCTCTGACAGAGAAGGCTAGATATTTCACAAAACTACAAATCCCAGAATACCATAGCATTGAGCCATGGCAGTTAAAATGGTGTCAAACTGCATTATTTCTGCAGTGTGGCAGCAGCCTTGGCCAGTAAATCAAAGTACAATGCTTTATAAGAGCTCAGCAGCAAGATAAATTAGCCGAAATATGCCAGATTGGTCAATAGTAAGCAAGAATGATTTCTAATGGATGTGAACATGTAATAGAATCTAGCAGAAGACAATCTACGTTTTCTCCTTAAAATATAGCTATATAATGCTGCTGATTCTGCTATGATTCCAGGCAGAGCAGCAACAGTACTTAGCAGCTTCAGTTGATTTGCCTCTCAGTTTCAGACCCTTAACCTTTCTTTTTACAACTCTACTGAAGAAATGTTGCTACATTGATTTATATTAAGCAAAGATCATGCAGGGTCAGCAGTTATGAAAACAAGTTAAACATAAGGAGTATGGGATGACTGAGATCCGTGTCCTGGCTCTGTTCTCCTTATAGTCAAGCATGCCTCCTCCAGCATCAAGACTGGCTCAAGCTCTGTTTACTACATACAAACCCTGAAATTTCAAATCACCTCCAAACCTCTGCCAAAGTTTTGCAGTTGTTTTGCAACAAAAGCCCACATTCTGTAACAGCCCCAAATCTAGATACATACAGACACCTCAATTTAGGCTTCCAACTATAACAAAAAGAAAGAAAAAAAGAAAGCAAATTCCAGATTGAGCATAATTATAAAGCAAATTAGAAATCAAACTACCAGTATCATACTGCCTTTATACAAATAAATGGTGTACCACATCTGGAATACTGTCAACAGTTATCCAAAGAATATTGGACTCGAATTCAGGGAGGACAGGCCCATCCATGACTAGTAGTTAGGACGGCTATATGCTATGTCCAGTAACAGAGGCAATATGACTCTGTGCATCACTTGCTGGAGAGCACAAGATGTATTCTTGTTCTCTAGTAGGCTTCTGCTAGTTGGTTAGACACTATCTATATATATAAAATTCTTGGGTATGCACAATGGCCTTAGGTATGTAGGTATGTTGCCTCCTGGGTATGTACAATGGGTTGCCTCTTTCAGTGTGCTGATTGGCTGAGGGAGTGACAGGAGCGGCCAATCACCACCCATATGCAAATCCCCTCTCTACCTCACAATCCACTCCTGCCATTCATAGCAAATCTGCATACTGGGAGTGACCAAACAATGTACAGTGTTGACTATAGTTACTAAGACTGCAGGCCTTTCCAGTTCACCAATGTCTCAGGGCTGCACAATTCCCACTTATGATTGAAATTTACACAGTATCATTTCTATTCCCATTGCAACAGGACCCAGGCAGTCATCTAGCAGCAGTAGCAGGACACCACTACTGCCACTGCAACAGAATCCAGGTAACCAGGTGTGAGGTCTACCAGGTGTGTTTTGGGGAGTTTTTGAATGGCATATGGTAATGTTGGACCAGAAAATCCCTTAGTCTAGTCCAGCATGGCTGTTCCAATGTTTGTAAAGGTTTAAGAAATAAGGAAAGTTCTATGAGGTTCTAAAAGAACTCTTCAAACTACAGTCATCCCTCTGCATTTGTGGGTTAAGCATTTGCAGATCTGATTATTCGTGGATTACTAAATATGTTCTCCCTAGGCATTTTTTAGGTCCTCTAGCATGATTTTATGATATGCTTCTGCTGGAAGTTGACCATAGAGTCACATTGGAGGAACCAGAAGTTCCTAGAAAGAACACTTCTCTTAGCACTTATAAATCCTCCATCTTGATTATTTGGTCAACTTCTCCCAGAAGTTGACCATAGAATTGTGCTGTAAGACCTAGAGAAGTCTTCTCTTGGGTTAAAAAAAATAGTGAGCCTATATTCATGGTTTTTCCATGTTCACAGGGATCCTCCACCCCAACCTCTGCAAAAGTTGTGGGATGACTCTAAAAAGAAAAATCAAGAAAATATTGTATATCCAGAAGCATATATTTGAGAAGAGTGAAGGCCTCTTCCTCATCTAAGCAAAGAGAAGCAAAAGAAGGACTTTCCATACATCCAAACAAAAAGCATGCATAAACAAACGAAGAAACAAACAGCAACAGGTTTTTTTAAAAGGAAAGAAAAGGGAGGGTAGCTGAGGAGTGAGGCTCTCCAAGTTCTATCAGGGGAGGGCCAATGTAGCCCTCTAACCTCTGAAGTTGCTTGTTTCTGCTCAATACCATTCAAACCTTTCTTGAAATCCCTTTGTCCTCTATTAATGATGATCTCAGGAAGTTGCCCCAATAGCAAACCTTTTGTGCTGACTAATCAGCCTATGACAACAGAATTTTAAATATTAAAAAGACCAAGGTTCTGCATAACATAAAACTGTGCAATACAATCTTCTTCTGCCCACATTATGCACAAAAGATGCCAAAATGAAACTTTGCATTCAAAAATGCCACAGAATGATAGTAAAATTTTGGCACAACTTTTAGGGAATCTTACATTGTCAGATGTGGGGTGACAAAGAAGGTTCAGTTACATGGTTTTTGTGGTGCTGCTAAATGTAGAATTTCTGCTATATCACTCTTGCAGACCTGCTGATTAGGTCAGTAACAGATCCACTCTTTGCTTTGCAAATGTTGCAAATTTTGGGGTTTACTAAGAACCCTGGTTTGAGCCACCCATTCATTATTCAATTTGGGGGATGTTGCACAATGACGCAAAAGAAATGCAAAACTTTGGCACAGGTTTGGAGTCAATCAGACAATGTTGGATTTCGGGGGGGGTGTCCTTGCAACCCCAAGTTGAAGTTGTATCTCTTTTGGGGACTGTGGCAAAATCTGGGGGGGGGGTGTTGCAAAATAATTGCAAAACTCTGACATAGATTTGGAGGAAATGCCAAGCTGCTTGCTCAATTTTTCTGCCTAAGGCAAAGAATAAAATGATGCCCCCCTCCTATTCTACACAATGAAGGTAACTAAATGCATAGTTGTATCTTTTTCAACATTGTCAATGAAATACAGTCAGCCCTCCATATCCACGGATTCTGCATCCACAGATTCAACCATCCACGGCTTTAAAATATCCCCCCCCCATGAAAAAAAATCTCAAAAGCAAACCTTGATTTTGCCATTTTATATAAGGGACACCATTTTGCTGTGCCACTTTATGTAATGAGAGCATCCATCGATTTTGGTATCCAAGGGGGAATCGTGGAACCAAACCCTAGCAGATACCAATGGCCCACTGTAGTATCTTCCATTACACTCAAGGACAACAAGATGGGCTTAGGGCAGTCCCTACAGATCGGTCCTCCAACACCTTACTTTCACCCCTCCCTCCAGAGATCAGCATCTGCTGTCTGAGGCAACCACCCCATTCTGTCCGATGGTAGAACCAGGTCAGCCCATCTGTTATTCCTGTATGATTCCCTCTTGCTTCTGCTGTAGTCCTCCTCTGCCATTCTTTATCTCTTATCTCTTTCCCAATTGCTTGCTCTACCTCATTCCATCCTATCTGGCATCTTTAAGTCAGCAGCTATATCAAATTTATCTGATTAATGATAATTTAGAAGCATTAATATTTTTGTTTGTTTACTTGGTTTTGAAAAGAACCTAATGCTCCTGAGTTTACTGTGCACTTAATACAACCCAAACTCTATAGGCACACACACTGTATAACAGGGACACACTGCATACTATAACATCTTTGAATCTTGCCTTGTCTTTATTCAATTGCATTATGCAGAAATCGCTAGGCAACAATTACTGTATTTTACAATTTGTGCAAAGTACATGTTCAGAATGTAATAAGTGTCAAATAAAATACTGTTTTTAGGGCAGGTTCAAAAGCCTTGTCTGACCCTGTATGGTGCCTGTCATTGGTATACTACAATCTTGTTTTTCTAATTTGACTAAAAACTGCCCTTACTGTTGAACCAACAAAAGAACAGTTTTCATATCTTCATTGACATAGCTGCTCTATTCTCATTATGCTGAAATCCAATGCAGTCTTATTGACTGTTATCTGACAAGATTTTATTTTTGTAGGAGATTCACTGCACCAGGTGACACCAACTCAAACCAAGAAAATGTTTACAGAGCAGAGAAACCATTTTGAGAAATAGGCATTCAATTAGACAGCAGATTGTTGTTCATTTCTGACTTATGGTGACCCTAAGGCAAATCTATCACAGGGTTTTCTTGGCAAGATTTGCTCAAAGGAGGTTTGCTATTGCCTTCCTCTGAGCTTGACAGAGTGTGACTTGCCCAAGGTCACCCAGTGGGTTTCATGGCCGACTTGTAGTCCAACACTCAAACCACTGCACTGCTGCTTCTCAAAAGAACTTAGAGTTTACAGTTGTCCCTTCATATTCACTGGGATTTGGTTCCAGGACCCCCCATGGATACCAAAATCCATCAATACTCAAATTCCATTATATGCAATGGCATAGCAAAATGGTGTCCCTTATATAAGATGGCAAAATCAAGGTTTGCTTTTTGGATTATTATTTTTTAAAAAATATTTTCAAGCAGTGAATACTTACATCCATGGATACAGAGGGACAACTGTACTGTGACTTCCTCTTTGGCACCTCAGCACTAGACACAGTTTTGCAAAGTTCAGTCCCATTGATCCGATGGAAAGGAAGCTGGATGTTAGATAGTAAGCAAGCTTGCTGACAATATGGGCAAAATTATCAAAGATGCAAGACTCACTGCAGGCGATCTTTACCCCAATCCATCTTGGCCCCTTAAATATGGCATAGCAAAGCATAAGGATAAGACTCTTATCCTCTATTTGGAAGGGAAAGATTCCAGTAGCCTTTCGTGAGTGGGGGCTGGTGGCTTCCATGTCAACAAGGTGGTACCATACAGAGTTTAAACTGAAATACCTTTGCTCTGTCTTACCACCAGACCTTGTTTCATGTTTTAAATGGCATTTCAGTTGCAACTTTATAGTACATTGACTAAAGTCAGTGAAACACCTATCACATCCTATATGCTCTGCCAGCTAACTAGCACATTGTGGACAAGCCTTCCCATTTGAATCGAGGAACAATCAAACCACTTAATTGTTGTCCTCCCTGAGCTGTAATCATTTTTTTTAATCATTTTTTTTAAACTATTGTATGTTTTAATATTTTTCTAATTTACTGTATGTTTTTAATCTTTTATAGTTTAATATTATTTTAAGGGGGGGTGGGCTAGGGTACTGAGACTATGGAGTTTTTATATTGTAAGCCGCCCCGATTGCATTGCAGAGGGGCGGGATAGAAATACAATTTTATTATTTATTATTATTATTATTATTAATGCTTTCCCAGCTTGGATAATAAAATCTATTAAGTCAGCTACTATGAGCATGTTTTAACATCAATATAAATGTACTTTTGGGAAGTCATATGGAAAATAAATGTTGATAACATACACAGTCCATGTGCTTCTTGTCATCAACATTTGTTGGTGTGGGTACTTAAACACCTCCCAACATGTAAGAAACATCCCCTGCTGAGCAGGTAAGTTCAAAGCAAGGCTACTCACCATTCAATATGATCTGGTGGCATATCAGACCACAGAACCAAAACATCCAACTAAAGCAAGAAACATTCTATACAGTAATCCTTTTCCAAATCACCACAGTCTCAACTAACTGCTTCCTGGCTAGAGCTTGGAAAAGTTACTTTCACCATTACAACTCTTAAATCTCTACTCAGTATGCTGGCTGGGGGCATTCTGGGAGTTGGAATTCAAAAAAGTAACCTTTTCAAGCACTATAATTGGCTAGCTGTTATTTTGTTCCATCCTCTCTAGCTAGACCCAAGTAGTAGCATGTTGGCTGATGGTCTGCCTGAAAATCTCTTACATTTAAAATATAAGTTTAAATTAAAAGTAAAAAGAACCATAATACCCATAAATCAACACAGCAAGAAATACACAGAAGAAAACATCCTCCAATATCACCCAGATTGATGACAGTATTTAACAGTTAGAGTAAATTCATAAATTATTGTGTGAAACAGGTAGGTAATACCATCTGCTATTATAATTTGAATAATTTATAATGGGGGCCCATACTACATAGAATACATTATGTGGCTGGTCCTTATTTTTTCATAAACGTATATTGTCATCTTTTTCATGAGGGTCAGAGACCAGAGTCTCTTTGTCTAACTAGAAAGAGACAGATTCATTGTATCTTTCCAATGGCATGCTATTTGAAATCTTGCCACTAGGCAGAAATGAAATCTCTTACAGATCAGAGACTTGCCACCTGCTGCAGGCTTAAAGTTCTGATAGCATCCCTCTACAACCAAAAAAACTCTAGCTCCTCCCATTGGAATGTCAATATTTCTACTCCTATGCCACCTGGAAAATGTCATGCAAAGGCATAGATCAATGGTGGAGCATAGTCTTTACATACAAAAGGCCCCAAGACCAGTCCCTGGAATCTACAGGGGGGAAATCCTATCTAAAATGCTATATATACAATCAATACTCAACAGCTGCAGCACGCTCCTCCTGTTACCCTATTAGTTTAGGCCTGACATTTAGTAAAAATGAAGAGGCTTAGAAATCTAGATATTCCTAAATATCATCAGGCCTTTAGCAGAGCTAGATTCAATGTCATTCCCTCGGCAGTTTTAGAGGGCCACTATCAAAGAAAGGAATATAATGAGCAAGTATGCCCTTGTGATAAGGGAAAAGTGGAATCTATCCAGCATGTTCTTTTTTAATGCTCCTTTTATAACAATGACAGATTGAGATTGATAAATTCCCTCTTAAGAAAATACCCAAGAAGATCTTGGAATTGTTTTTTAAAATATTTACTGGGTGACCCTGATGAAACAATCTGAAGAAATAGCAAAAAAAAAAAACAACCAAAAAACAAAAAACAAAAAACAAAAAACAAAAAAAACAAAAAAACAACCCTGCACCAGCTATGAATACTCATAAAGCTATTTTACAAACTTTACAGTAATTCAGGTATCTCCTGGTATGAAGCAGTGGAAATTTTAATTACAGGTAAATGAGTAAAAGGATTTAAAAATGGAAGAAGTAGCAGTTACAAGATCTGGATGATCTTAAATGGAGTCAGGGTTTGTTTTTTTAGATGTTATGTAAGTCTTAGAAATGTAAGATTTGTACTAATTAATTTTATATAATGTAGCCCATTTTTATAATATATTTTAATAACTTTGATCTGTCCTTGCCTTATGCTCTTAAATGAACATAGGGTTCTTTTAGATGATATATGATATGATACATTTTAGAAATGTAATAGATACATACTAATGACGTTTATATAAGTAATGTAATTTTATTTTATAATGTATTTTAATGACTGATATGCCTTATGGTTTGTTAACCGCAATAAAGGATGTGATGATGATGATCTAAAATGCTGGATAGCTGCTGTCAGACCGCGTTTGCAATATTGGTCTAGATCAAGTGTGAGCAAAGGGAGGAGTGGTGGATGTTAGCATAGCAATAGCAATAGCAATAGCATAGATATTTATATACCGCTTATCAGTGCCAAAGCACTTCCTAAGTGATTTACATTGCTTTTGTAGCTAATTGCTGCCAATAAGCTGGATACTCATTTTACCGACCTACAGAAGGGTGGAAGGCTGAGTCAACCTTGGAGCCCTCTAGGATGGAACTGCCACATTGGTTACTTGCGCTACCCCTCAGGAAGTGTTTAATATGGGGGTGCGAGGAGAGGCGGTTCCCGTCCTGTACTGTAAGGAAGGCTGATAGTGCGGCCACCTGTCTCTTCAGAGTATTTGGTCGTAGGCTCGCCTCGAGGCCTCTCTGCAGGAAGGCTAGGATGTGTTTCACGGAAGCTTCCTCTGCAATCAGCTGCTGGGGGGCACACCATCTCCTGAAGGCTCGCCATGTAGCTTCGTAGATCCTCCTGGTGGATACCCGCCGAGAGGAAAGAAGGGTGCTGATAACTGAGTCTTCGTATCCGTGCTCCCTTAGGGCTTGCCGCTCAGTCTCCATGCGGTCAATTGCAACCAGCTTGGATCTGGGTGGAGGATCGGTCCCTGATGTAGTAAGTCGGGTCTCTGCGGTAGACGCCACTGGCTCTGAACCCTCATGTCCATCAACTTGGAGAACCGGGGCGCCTTGGCCAGTGGGGCGCTATCAGGACCACTTGTGCCTTCTCCTGGCGAATCTTCCGACAGACCTTCCCTATGAGGGGAAGTAGGGGAAACAGGTACAGGAGACTGGCTGGCCAAGGGGATTGCAGGGCGTCTGTGCCTTCGGCATTGTGGTGATAAAACCTGGCGAAGAACCTGACCAGTTTGGAGTTTGACCTTGTTGTAAACATGTCCACTTCCATCTGGCCGAACTTGGCCTGGACCTGATGAAATACGTTGTCGTTTAGTTCCCATTCCCCAGGAAGAACTGAGTACCTGCTCAGGTAGTCCGCTTGCTGATTGCATTCCCCCTGCAGGTACTGAGCCGTGAGAGATTGCACCGTCCATTCGGCCCAGAGGAATATGAGGTCTGCTTCCTGCTGCAGAGACTGGGATCTCGAACCTCCTTGTTTCGCTATGTACGATCGAGCTGTAGTGTTGTCCGTCATCACCATGACGTGTTGTCCCCTCAGAATCGGGGTGAAGTGTTGTAGGGCCAACCGAGCCGCCCGCAGTTCCAGCCAGTTGATGCTGTGCATCTTTTCCTGTGGGCTCCAAATCCCTTGCGTCACTTGTCCCTGACAGTGCGCTCCACAGCCCCGCGTCGGAGGTGACCAGGATCGCCTGGGGTACTGTGAATGGGGAACCCCTGCTGGTTGATCTCGCCTGAGACCACCAGGCCAGCGATTCCTTCACATGCTGTGGTAGAAGAAGGAGTGGGGACTTCCTCAATGCAATCTCCTTTTGGTAAGGCATCAGGAAGCTCTGCAGAGGTCTGGAGTGGAATCGTGCCCATGGCACGACCCCAAAGGCCGAGATCATAAGGCTGAGGAGTCTGGCCAGTAAAGACAGCGGGACCTTCCTTAGGGAACGAACTGTGCGAACTTCCCATCGGAGGACCTCCTGTCGCTCCTTGGACAGGGTGATCTTGGAGCGTAGTGTGTCTATTTCCACACCCAGGTGGACGATGGTGCGGGCAGGAAACAGGCTGCTCTTTCTGAAGTTCACCAGGAAGCCGTGGGCCTGCAGGTAGCGGATTGTGGCCTGCAGGTCTCTGCCCGCTTTGTCCAAGGAGGAAGCTCGAAGAAGGATATCTTCCAGACATGGGTATAGGTGAATCCCCTGTGCCCTCAGGTTGGCGATTAGGATGATCAGGACCTTGGTGAAGACCCTTGGTGCTGAGGCCAGACCAAAGGGGAGGGCCCTGAACTAGAAGTGTTGATCCCCGAAGGCAAAACGGAGGTATTGTCTGCTGTCCTCGTGGATCATGATGTGCATGTACGCATCTGAGAGATCGAGCGAGGCTAGAAAGTCTCCTGGTTGTAGTGCCTCCCTTATAGATGTAAGCGTCTCCATCCTGAACTTTCTGTACGTGATGTGTCTGTTGGTGTATTTTAGGTCCAGAATGGACCTTTGGCTGCCGTCCTTCTTTGGTACTGTGAAGAAGAAGGAGTACACCCCTAAGAAGCGTTGAGAGGCTGGTACTTCCTCTACGGCAGCTATGTCCCTTAGGTGAGTTATGGCTCCCTTCAGGTCTTTGGCCTTTTTTGGGTCCCTGGAGATTGGGGCTGGGAGAAATCTGCCCCTTGGCCTTGAGTCGAACTTGATTTTGTACCCGTGGGTGATTGTTGAGATGACCCACCTGTCCGTTGTGGAGTTCGAACAGGGCCCGAGGAACAGACTGAGTCGGCCGCCCACTGGGGGCGACCCCGAGTCAGGATTGTTGTCGGGAGCCTCCACGCTGTGCGTTGGAGCCTCCTCTTCTACTGCTGCTGGGCTGTGAACCAGTGTTCTGTTTGATGACGTAGTTTGGCTTAACCCAGGGTGGGCGAAAGGAGTTGTAGTTTCGCTGCTTCCCAAATCCCTTAAAGGAACAAAAGGAACGAGAAGTTTGAAAGGGGCACCTGCCACTCTTCTTGTCTGACTTCTTAAGTGTGGAGGACATAGCCAACTTTTTGTCCTTTGTCTCGATGAGGATGCCCTTCGGGCCTCCTCCCCAAATACTTTAAAGCCCTTAAATGCCACTGAGGCCAATGCTGCTCTGGTAGGAGTATCCACTTGCCAGTGCTTTAGCCAGACTGATCTCCTGGCCAGTGTGAGGACTCCAATCGTGCGGGCAGAAAAAATCATGGCGTCCTGTGCCGCATCTGCTATGAAGAAGAGAGTACGTAGGAACCGAAGTAGAGACTTGTGTACCACATTTGGGTCGAGCTCCTGGATCTCCATGAGCTCCTGTAGCCACACAATCGCCGCCCTGGAGAAAAGAGATGTGGCCAGCGTAGACCTAACCCCGCATGCCGCAGAGTCATGGGCCTTCTTGATGGCTGCGTCAGTCCTTTTCTCATCCAGATCCCAGAGGGAGCCCTCTCCTTCCTTTGGGGCCAGACAATTTGAGATGAGAGACGCAACTGGATTGTCGACCATTGGGGGCTTTAGGAGGTCCAGAAAGCGTTGGTTGGTGTTGTAGTACTTCTGTGCTACAGTGCTGCCCCGTCTCCCCATAGAAGGTTTCTCCCACTCGTTGGTTACCAGGGACCAGAAGGCCTCAGGGAAGGGTAGTTCCGGTTTCTTTGGGTGTGAGGCGTGCATCACTGCAGCAACCTTCTCGTTAGACGACGATGTCGATGGGGCTTGATCTGTGTCCGCAGGTGCAATTTCTAGGGTTGCCATCATCTTGGAAAGGAGAGGAAGGTACCACTCTCCTTGGAAGAGACGAACCGAGTAGTCCTGGTCCGCCGACTCGGAATCAGTGATTTCGCCTTCCACCTTGTCAGAGAGATGCACGTCTTCATGTGCCCGGGAACCCCTGACAACATCTAATAGGGCGCGCTCCTCATCCGAAGGTGGTAAGAACTCAGCGGAGGAGTGGATGGAAGGGGGGGTCCTTCCTTTTCTTGGCTAGGGTGACTGAGCCCTGCGCGTCAGTCTTGGCGCCCTTGGATGTGGACTTAGATTTTGCCTTGCCCGGTCCTTTGGATTGGCGCAGCTGTGTGTTGCTCGCCTGGTCCTTGGGAGGGACTCCCGAGGCTGAGGCGCTGGTGCTAGGCTCCTCGGATGAATCATCGTCTGAAAGTAATGCCTTCGAGAGGAGCTGAAGAGCTGCCTTGATAGTGCTCTTATGTTTTCTACAGCCGCCTTGCTGTGTGGGCCTATTCTCTCAGGCCTTGGGTGTCTGAGCGGCAACCCACTCGACATCAGATTCTTTCCCACTCGACGGATCAAAAAACACTGGGATACCATGGTGGTTTGCATTGTTTTAGGGCAAGGGGACCTGCGCAGTCTGGGGTTCCAAGTCGCGCGGTGGATCCACCACCACCCCCCACGGTAGTGGTGGCTAGGGAAACCTTGGGCCCTGTGGCTAGGGAAACCTCCATGGGGGTGAGTGGGTCCCCACTCCCCCCGTCCCCCTCTGGTGTCCTGCTTGGCCGCCAAGGTGGTAAAAGACACACCGTTCCCAAGAGCAGGTAGGGCACGATGCGAGGGGGAGGGGCATTTCATCCTCACTCCCCCCAAGGGTCCCCTTTACCTTATCGGAGGCTCCTGCCCCCGTCCATGACTGGCAACAGGGACCCAGAGCATGCCACGCGCTCCAGAGGGGCGGAGGATCAATCGCAGCCCCGGTGGTCGTCCAAAGCCAGCTTCTTCCTCTGTTGTGCTGGCCTCTTCCGGGGCTTAAGCGCCGTGTGACCATCCGTGGCCTTCCCGGCCACGATGGCCTGGTGGGCCCTCTGGGCCGTGTCCCTCTGCGGGACGCCCATCAGGGAACCGGTGGAGGCAGCAATGGCGACCGCGGTTCCCAATCCGACGCTGGCCGCGAGATCGGAGTGGCCGTGGTCAGGGGCCGCATCCCCGGCCACTCCGGAGCAGTTCCCCACCGTCTGCAGATCCTCCTGGGCTTGCATGGCTGCCAGCCATGAGGTAGCCAGAGAGAGAGAAAAAGGAGGAGAGTGAAGGGGAGGGGGACCCAAAGAGCCGCGAGAGGAGAGGTTTTTTTTTTTTTAAGAGGCGGGAAATTCAAAGAGAGAGAATTGAGGCTCTAGTACAAATCAGTATCTAAAGTGAGGAAAAAGGAGAGAAAGGAATGGAAGAAAGGTAAAAATAAAGATGGAGGAGATTTCTCAGCTACCTACTGGGCGAAGCAGGAAGTTAGAACTGGCCTCGTGGCTCCAGGATGGAGGAGATGAAGACAAAGAAATTTGAATATCAAGACGCTTGATGTAACTTCCTGCTACACCTGGGCAGTGACTGACGAAACCCAGACCTGAAGGACCCGTATCACCCCTCCCTCAGAGAATCATAACATTATGGTTTGCAGTACTGGCATTAAACTGCTGTGCCACCAGGGCACATTCAACAAGGTGTGCAGGGCCAGTGACTCCACCCTTGGGCTAAATGGACAAGTAGCCTGACTTAGTATACAGCAGCTTCCTCTGCTCCTAAAAAAATAAGAAATCAGTTTTTAAAAAAGAATCTTCATGGTGTTAACGGTAGCTCTTGTTATATGTCTGTAGTTTTTGCCAGTGCTATATTTGAACTTATATTGGACTGTATTACTTGATCTGTGTTTTAATTTTTGACAATTAGGTGATTGTATAGGACTATGTTAATAGACTTCTAATCTATAAAAATAAATAATATGTCCAAGACTGTCAGTACTGGAAAAGATCAAAGCTCTAGAAATATAACTGTTCCATTCCTAAGAGAAAATTCAGATTAAGGTAGCAAGAGTGAAAAACATCCCTCAGTTCCACAGAATGAACAGAAGAGAAAAGGTAAGGAGAATGCTGATGCCTCATAGTTAGTTCCCTTGGGTTCTTGGCATGTTTTTCTGCTCCAGAAGATTACGTATATCACATTGACCAAGAAGCAAAATCTATATATATTAAAGTGACGGTGGGTGAGTGAGTAGATAAGCAATCTTGAATTTACTGGTGATAAATTGTGTTTCTGAATGCACAGTGTATTATACCTGAATTTTTGCTTGAAACAAATTCAGCAAGTGTGATTCAACCATTAGTATAAAACAGAAGAGAATGTAAAGCAGCTTCAGGAAAAGAATCTTCTGAAATGTTCTTGTTGTTATTATTTTAGGAAAAGATGCTAGAAGTAGCAGATATATTACTTAGATTTTTGGAGGCTCCCACAGAGTCAGAGAATTGCATAGTTGGATGGTACTCCAAAGCCTACCTGTTTTAGCTCCCTGTGTTTAGCTACATTAAGCTATGGAAAAACAGCAAGCAATAAGAAAAGGTACACCCACCTTTCTCTCAACTGTGGAACAGCATCTATTCCAGTAGGCTGCTTGAATCGTTTCCATCTAGTTAGTTATTTACAAGCAATGAACTTAATTTTTTTCCTCTTCTCCCTCTTGTTCCCCTTTTGTGTGCCTTGTCTTACTTATATTTTAAGTCTGAAAGGTAGGGACTGTTGTATGCTCTGTCTTGTCAATGTCTCTGGGAAAGCTTTCTGGCTAAAGGGAAGGTGGAAATGCTTTAAATAAATGAATACAGAAGATCTACAGCTAAAGCATGCCTGACAAAATAACCATACCTCCTTTGTTTAAAAACCTTCAAAAAAGGAGAGTCTAAGAGATATATCTTATCAATGACTCTGGGAACCTTTTTGGCTAATGCGAAGGTAGAAATGATTTATAGTCATCCGTTCACATTTGTGGGGGTTAGGTTCCCCAGACCCCTGCGAATGTGAAAATTCCGCAAATAACAACTGTCCTCCCCCTCCCCTGCCAAAGCGACCACGGGGTTTCCGGAGGCCCCATAGTCGCTTCCCACCACCTCCCACCTCCCTCCCAAGGCCTTCATGGGCCTCCGGAGCGTCTTCAAAGGCCCCGTGGATGCCTCCCCAGCCCTCCCCCTCCCTCCCAAGGCCTTCACAGGGCCTCCGGAGCGTCTCCAGAGGCCCTGTCGTCACCTCCCCAGCCTTCCCCCCTCCCTCCCAAGGCCTTCACGGGGCCTCCAGAGATGCTCCGGAGGCCCTGTCATCGCCTCCCCAGTCCTCCCCCTCCCTCCCATGGCCTTCACGGGGCCTCCGGAGCCTCTCTGGAGGCCCCGTGGTCGCCTCCCCGGCCCTCCCCCCTCCCTCCCTCCCAAGGCCTTCACGGGGCCTCCGGAGCGTCTCTGGAGGCCCTGTCATCGCCTCCCCAGCCCTCCCACTCTCTCCCAAGGCCTTCATGGGGCCTCCGGAGCATCTCCAGAGGCCACATGGATGCCTCCCCAGCCCTCCCCCCTCCCTCCCAAGGCCTTCACGGGGCCTCCGGAGTGTCTCCGGAGCCCCCGTGGATGCCTCCGGAGTGTCTCCAGAGCCCCCGTGGATGCCTCCCCAGCCCTCCCCCCTCCCTCCCAAGGCCTTCATGGGGCCTCCAGAGGCCCCGTGTCGCTGCTTTTGGGGGCCCTCCCAAAACCGCGAATGCTAAATTCGCGAATGTCGAGGGGCAACTGTAAATGAATTAATATAGAAAATCCACAGCAAAAGTAGAGGAAGGAACTGGCAAAACCACCTCTGAGTATTCCTTGCCAAAGAAAACCCTATAAAATCCATTGGGTCACCATAAGTTGACAAGGGATTTGAAGGCACATACACAAAGCATGCCTAACAAGGTGAACATGCAACCTCTGTTTAAACACCTTCAAAAAAGAAGAGTCTACCACCTTAGTCCATTTCATTCTCAGACAGCTCAGGCAGGTTCTTCCCATATTAGTTGCTTTGGTTTCCGAGTTGTGCTCTAAAATTATACAGTGCATTATGCTTAACTCTTCCTCCATATCTGTATATATTTAAAAGGAATATGTTCTACTCCACAGATAACACTGAAGTTAAGCGCACTAACACAATGGTAAATTGTGGACAAAAATAACATCTCATCAGTTGTTTTCAACACATCAATGACCTTATAACCAAGATTAGAAAGAGTGTATTAAATTAATATTCACTTTGCTTACCTTTAAGGGTAACATTAAGGGTGGCAGGGGTGGGGGAGGCTTCTTCAGTTCTTCACATTTTCTCTTTTTACATATCCGGTGGCTTGTTTTGCGCTTCCTGCAACAACTGCATTCTTCACAGTTAGTTTTCCGCAGACATGGCTCACATACACCACACCGTCTTCGCTTTTTCTTTTCTACAGGCTGCACAGAGGTAAACAAGGTAGGGAGACCACCAGCTGGATTTCCACAGGAGGTTGGCTCAGAAGTGGCCCTGAGGCTGGTGTCCCCTGCCTTGGTGCCCTGAACAGGGGTCATGTCTTTTTCATCGCTTCCCAGTCGTAGCAAGAGACCCTGAAGATTTGGGAAAGATCCATCTGCCACAATCCTTGGTTCTGTACTCCCTGACAACTCTGATGGCAACCTCAAACTAGTATCTTGAGAGGATTTTTGAGAACTGTCCTTAAAGGGCTTGCCAGTTACTGAAATGGAATCAGTTGTGCTTTTTTCTGGCTGAAGTGATGTAACAGGCACAGCAATTGAACTTAAACTAAATGTTTCTGCAGCAATCCTCTCAAGGGTCTGCTCAAGATCTCCCAAGATGCAAGGAGTCAAAGAGGTATTAGAAACTGCACCACGAGTGGATGCTTTGTTCATTTGGTCACATCTTGAATAATTTTGTTGGGAGTTTGAGTAAGAATCAAGTGCTTTATGGCCTAGCTTGAATTCCGAGTCATTTGGCAAAGGAGATTTCATACAAAGGCCTGGATCTTGGGAACAATCTCCCAGTTCAGAGATGCATGGCAAATCAGGTTCTCTTCTACTGGCAGGCTCAGGATCTTGCTCGTGGTGGGATTCTGGTAATGCACATGTATCGTCCAAATGCAATTTTGAGATTAATTCTGAGGTAATCAAAATGGCAGCATCAGGTTCACAATGAGTTAGCACCGAACCACAGACAGCTTTGGAGTGAGATTCTATAGTAGACTCTGGCTTTTCCCCAAGAACCTTTGAGTTTGTTTCAGAGGAAAGATGCCATATGGAATCCAACGGTGGAAAGGAATGTTCTTTGGAGGGAGGAGATGAATCTAGACTATTTTTCAGGGATGGTTTCACAAGTGTTCCTAATTCATTTTCACAGACCTTTAAAGTGATGGGAGAGTCAAGGTTTAGATGGGAAGGAACATGCTCAGCCAAAGTTACATGTGAGACATTGGTAGATAAATCTTCCAGAACCTGCTCAATAGGCACAGTTTCTTTACACTTGTCTTCCTCCTGGAATACCTCTGGCGTAGGGACACTTGGTACATCAGCACTAGAAACAGAAATGCAGTTTTCAGGAGACAGCACTCTCTTTTTGGCTTCACTATCACATTCAGAGGGATGGCCTGGTTCTACATCACACAAACTGTTGTCTACTTTGGGAGACAGCAATTCACCATTTGGGTTGCAATTCTGTTTGGAAGGGCGGGCCTTTTCTTCCACTCCTTTCCTTTCTCTTACACGGGAGGCTCCCAACTCTGACTTCTCTCTTTTCACTGAACTTTTTACCAGGCCAGCAGCTTTCTTTGCTCTCATGATTGTCGCAGTTTGGAACAGTCTATGGGGGAATGGCTTCCTGCGGAGATTCATGGTAAAGCCATTGCAGTTCAAAGGAGGCTGGTTATGAAAGAGAACATTATCAGTTAATTCCAGATTCCGCCAAGATGTTCCAGATAATGCTTTCGTGACACTGCTGCGGAGAAATCGGCATGGTGAATTCAGCAGGGGTTTCTGTTCTTGTGTTTTTTTCTTGTTCTCCTTCTTTTCTTCTAGTAACTTTTTGCATTTTGCAGAACAGTCTGCCTCAGGGGGAGTTTTCTTGGCATTTTTTGTTATTTGGCAAGATTTACTTTGGACTGGGCTGGGTTTCTTTTTGCTTATCTCCTCTTTTTTTACTAATCGTGAAGATCTGGCATCCCGAGCCATCTCTGTCAAGCAGCAGATGTGCAACTAGGAGTGGAATCAAAGATCATGCATTCCTGCAAGTGTTGTTTACTTCAGCAGAAGCCTGCATAGTCACCTTGGTATTCTCTGTATAGCACAGAGCTGAAACAGAAATAAATAAATAAATAAGAGCTGAAAATTATATATGAATTATTATATTATCTGCATGGTTATTAGAACATTTGAAGTACTTCACATGCATTAACGTAATCATCTTTGCATCAATTCTGAATGGGAGATTAGTATTCTTATAGATCAAGGAGAGAGTTAGATACTGTATATCAGCTTGCCTAAACCTGCTGACAGAGTTCATGGCACGGAAAAGATCTGGTCTAGGAATTTTTTGGTTTATAGATCACTCTGTTGAGCCACTTTTGTTGTATGTGGGGAAATAATCATTGTAATGTAAAAGCAATCTTGTGTACCTCATTCACAATCTTAGATAAGTCTAGGGTTTTTCCCTGCATGCATTTTGTTCTCCCAAAATTCCCTTCTCTTACTTCACTGAGCACTTCTAGCCAACTGGAAGTGCTGGGTCATTCGACACATGACCTAATTTGAATTTTATTGCTTTTGTGTAAGCTGTCTCTTCTGAATCTGACTCTCCATGAGGATGGATGTATCTTAGCCATCTTAAGCTTTCCTGTAACCATGCCATAATGCATCGGAACCCAGCCACGGCTATAGGCTGAGTGAGTTTTTAATTACCTAAATACCTTCAGTTAGGGACCTTTTCTTAAGTTTGTTTTAGTATGTAGATTGAGATTGATATACCTTCAGTAAACTTTGTTTTGCATTTTAAACTGACTCCTTTGTTTTGTAAGGAGTCTAATTTAACTGGGGGATCCCAGACCTCTGATGATAATTGAGCTTAAGTCTGCTTCCTAAGCGCATTCTGCATGAACACAAGTCAAAAGTGACTGAATGATTTTTTAACTCCTTTTTAAAAGGAAATAATTCTTATTGTTTTTAAAGGACTAGATCCTGGAATTTTTTTAATACAATTTTATTTTTAGACTCATTACCTTCCAACAACTTTGCTATTGTAGAACAGTGAATAAAAGTTGCAAACAAGTAAGCAGGATCCTAGAACCAGATAAAGAAGGTTTTCTACACCCAAGGATGAGACTTACCATACTTCAAGAGTTTCCCTCCATCCACTAAGTAATGCAATCCAATCTGGCTTCTACTGACTTTTAGCATTTTTGGCAGAATGCTATGTTTAAAACAAACAAAAATCTTCTGCTTTGCTAAGTATCACCATGTTTCTCTTTGCTTCCTTCATCCACTCAACAGGGAACCTGTGTATTTCATTTAAGGATGGAGACAGACCCAGGTATATGCTGGACTGTATTTTTCTTTAATGGGAGGATTAGGCAATTGTACAATCCTATCTATACATGCGTACTAAAAAGTAAGTCCCATAAAGTTAAATAGTATTATTCAGGACATTGGATATAGGAGTGCTATGATTTCTGGCACTCTTGTTTTAGAAGTATTATTAAATGCAGATTTTGTGGCTTCAAAATAAAGCCACATTTTTCTCCTCCTATTCCATTTGTTTAGTATAGGAACACAAAAGCTGTCTAATATTGAATAAGATCACTGGTCCATCCAGCCCATTATCATCAACCCTGAGTAGCAGCAGCTCTCCAGGATTTCAGGTAGGATTCTTTTCCTTACCTCACCTGGATAGCCCTGGTATTCCCTACCTACTTGGCATCCAAATAATAACCAAGCCTAAGCTTCTGAAATCAGGTATGTTCAGTATAGTACGATGATAACATCTAGTAGTTCTGGAGAACTCAAAAGCTTGTTCACTGTCTGAAAACCTGGATAATTGCTGCCAGTCAGTGTGGATGTAAACAGTACAAAGCTAGAGGGACCCATGGCATAATTTGGTATGAGCGAGCTTCCCAGGTTTAAAATAATGTACTTAAACACTGCAAAAGAAAGCACAATAAACTTGTAAAACAAGAAAAAGGGTTACTAATTGTCACATTTTGTGTATTATTCCAAAATGATTAAACTACTTCCATTCCTCCTCAAACATAACCTTCTGTCCTGTTCACATCTTACATTAGATTGAAATTATTAACTCAGTATCTGTAGGTCTGAATATACTGCTTATATATCCATTTTTCAATTGTAGATAATTAAAATTTTGGAGTTCGTCCAAAAGCTTAATTGTTGATCCAGAGGTTCAAATGATGTGGTTTCATATTTTATGTATACAATAAACAGGTACCAAATTGAAGTGAACTTGTCTCCGTCTATTTGTCCCTTTGATGTTCTTATCAGATAGGTTAGTTTTTCAGCAAGATCAAGAATATAAATTTGTTAAAACTTTATTTTTTTTAAAGGAGGGGGAACAATTCAGCAATTGATTCAGTGGGTCTGTTGTAGTTTGAGATAGGCCCATGATTTTATATACCATTCCTCCAATTTCAAGATCTGTTTCATTTCTCAACATTGAGCATGAACAATTCTAATGTCAACTATTTTGTGTAAAAACAATGTTTCTTTAACCTTAGTGATTTCATCAGAAAAGCCAGTTTTTAAAAACAGCTTATCCCATGCATGTCTTAAAATTCTGTTAAATTGCTCCCAAGTCAGCATGCATATGATTGTAGCCTTATTTGTCCCAGAAATTGTTTCAATTAATTCTTAGCTTCCCTATAATCCCCAAAAGTGATTCTTTTTGTGTAAAACAACAACAACAACAACAACAACAACAAAACTTTAACCCTTACACATTCCCAACAAAGCTCAGAACACTCCCTGTTTGGTTTTAGATATTTTGTGTACCCAACCAAAATAATGATCTGCAGGTTTTTAACTTAACTGAATTAATTCTAAGTGGGGAAAATATAGTCCCTCCCATCACCCTACAATACTGCAGCAGCAGCAGAATTAAGCAAGCTACTTGGCATGGTTGAGAAATCTCCTTTTCTGCAAAGCTTTCAAGCAAAGTCTGGAGAAGTATTGCTCAGGGACAGCAGATAAGAACTCTCTCTAGGTCCAAGGCTATTGAAGTGGCAAGCATGACCCTGCACTGCTCCCACTTCAACTGTGCACCCCTTGTTTTGCTCAATTTCCCCATCCACAAGTTATTTCATACTGTTAGTGTAATATTGGCAGTACAGTGACTCTGTTGAATAACACTACTGGGGAGCGAACACCACCCTTTTTTTCAGTTTTCTATCGGCTGTGCCTGAGACAACAGTGAGATCTAGCAAAGATACCTATATTCTATTTAGTTACCCTTGGAAGTAGTTTTCTTCTCTCTGATTCTGCCTGACCAGAACTAGCCCAAGGCACTTTGATGTCCCAGGCTAAAAATTCAATTCAGCACCTTCCTCTACTATATTGTGCTTTTGCTCAACTCAGTTCATTTCAAGGGACTGCACTGTTGATCAATCTACACAGACCTGATCTTTTCACCTGGCCCCCATCATGGTGCCTAATATATGCTATCCAAGGTGGCAAAAACTTCCATACCTTTGGATGAAGATGCCTCTGGGTTGGAATTTGAGATTCCCTTCATCTAGTCATAAAAGTAAGGGGTTGTCTAAACAGCAAAAATACTCCTCACTGAATGCAAGGAGAATATGACCTGTCTTAATTGCATCCTGCCTTGTATCGCCATATTCAGAAGGAAGGGGGCTAAATACGCCATATACTCTGCAGGAAAAGTTTTTGCAATTTTTCCCACAGTTTAAAAAAAACAGTGGGGGGGGAAATGCACATTCCTGCTCATTGGGATAAGCAACTGAATGGTTCACTTTCCCAAGGGAGCAGAAGTTGAAAGCTAATTGGCTGGACATGTGTGAAGGGCGGGGCTTGCTAACAAGGCAAGCACCCAGAACTGCCATGTGTTTTTTTCACCTTAGTGAGCAAGAGCTAAGGCAATAAAACAAGGATTTTGGGGTTTTTTGCTTTTCTTTTAAGGTGAAATATCACATTTTCGCACCTTAGATATGCCTTTTTTTAAAAAAAATTACTGTTTGCCAATAGCAACTGGTGAGAATAAAAACGCAAGCAATTCACTCACAGCCACCATCTTGATTCGCAGGCATGCCTATTTGCTCAGCAAACGCAGATAGCTTCACATGCCTGTGATCTACCTTAAAAAAAACCCAAACACAGTAAGATAAATCGCAGCTGCTGCAAGTTGTCTTTACTACAGAGCGATCCACTTCTTTTTGCCTCATATAGACAACTCCTAAATCCTTGATCAGACATTAAGCTCCCTACATTTGTACAAAGGAGCACACTATTTAGTGTGCAGAGCTTACTACAGCTGCTCCTTGCTACTGGGTTGGGGGCTCTGGGAGTTGCTGTCAAAAAAGGACACTTTCCTTAATTCTGCTGGTGTGCACGTACTTTGTAGCACTAGGACCTACAGACAGGAGGTGGGATACAAGCTTTGCATGTGCAATGTCCCAGGTTGAGTTCAGATCAAAGGATCTGAACGATATGGCTAGGAAAGGTCTTGGTAAGCTACTCCCAATTACAGTAGGCAAACACTGGCTTTGCTTAGATCAGATTGGCCCTACCCAGCACCCTCCACGTGAGCAGGACTGCAGTCTCCATCATCCCCAGACAGCATTGGCAGGGAAGAGGAGGTATGAAGTCCAGCCCATCTACAGGCAATGTGCAGTCCTGACAGCTGTTAGGTTCATCAAGATAAACACAAAGATCCTCCCCAACGTGATCAAAGGTTATGGACAAGTGGGAAGTTTCAAAGAGATGCTGCTTACAATGTAAGCTCAGCATTCATTCTGCATGGATTATATCAGTTCCCCCAGTGTATCAGGATACAAAACTTAACACTTCTGGTTTTATTCCAACTCTGGAGTGGGCAGACTTAAGGTTTGCAGGAGCTCCTTGTTTTGTTTTGTTTTGTTTGCTAGCACACTTGAGGGCTGCCAATCAGTGGCTGAGACAGGCAGTCATTTTCTTACAATTAAAGAACAGGGTGCTCCTGGGCACATAAGTCAGCCTGCAACTCCAAGCAAGCTCACAAATCCTTTCATACAAAAATCCATTCCTGGTTTCCCCTCAAGCATACTTTTCCAGCAACCTATGGCAGTGGGATAAGCCTTTTATTTATTGCTATTGCTAAACAACCAGGAGTCAGAAACTCTGGCCTGACCTCCTGCTAATTACCCAGAGGTCTACCAGTAGTTCAGGATAGAATTTCTACCTCATCTTGCTCTCTAGAACAAAATCTTTGAGCCTTGCAGCCACTCCTTCCTGTGGCCTTACTTTCTATACAGTGGCTATAGTCCAATAGAGAGGCACATCTCATGCATGCTTACCCAGAAGTCACGCCCCCTAGGTACAATGGACTTTTCTCCAAGGACCTGTGCAGAGGATTGCAGCCTTAACCAGGCTCGAACCTACTGACATTTTTTGCTGTTATGCTTATGTTATGTTAAAACAACATTTTATGCTGTTACTATAACAAGTAACCCAAAGGCAAATCTATCATGGGGTTTTCTGAGGCTGAGAGCATGTGATTTGCCCAAGGTACCCAGTGAGTTTTCATGGCTGAGCAGGGATTCAAACCCTGGTCTCCAGAATCATAGACCAACACTCAAGCCACTACTCCATGCTGGCTCCCCTACTGAAACTATATCCATGGATTTAAGTCACAATTTGACAATGTTACTTTTTTCTTTTCTCTTACTACAGTATAGCCAATATTCATGTTGTCTGGAAGATTCTGGGAATTGGTATTCCAAAAGCAAACTTTCCCAAGCTCTGGTTTAAGCACTGTTCATGGGAGTCAGCCTTGCTGCTTTTAAGTTTACACCTACACTAAGCTTCACCTGAAATTACTGAGGCAAGAATAGCCACAGTACAGAACCCTGCAAGCTCCTATTGTTCTTTGTTGCCAGTTACAGGAAAGAACAAGGGGCTTTTTACTCCTTTCTATAATCGTTTTGTGCATAGATCAACTCCACAGGATTGTGGCCTCTTTACATTGTGGGTTAATGGGTGGGAAACCATTCTTGCTATATTTCCTTTTGGGTGAAACATCAAAGGGCCAGCAGTATAAAAGTAAAATTTGAAGTGTAGATACTCTTCTTGACAATTTCCATAGCCACACACACCCCAGAGAGTCAAATCAACCTATCAAATCAATCCTGACAGTTGGATTAACCCATATCAACTAGCCAGTTCTAGCAGTTTTCATCTCCACCATGAGCAAGTCTTTTTGCAGGCCCAGGAGTCACTTTTCTGCCGCTAAAGCCCTCCACGAGCCACATGACTACCAAAAATTTCAAACCTGGGGCGGATGAAGAAAACCAAAAGTACCCAGAAGTCTCCTCTGGTTTGGGGTGGGGGGGATAACGTGAATGCGGAAGCCCCTGAAACCTATTTAAAAGATGAAGTGATATGTCTGAGCAGGCAATTCACCTTTAAAAAAACACACACACAAAGAGGCAAGCCAGATGAGTTTGAGGCTGCAAAAACAGCCTTCTGAAACTACCCTTTGTCCATCATTGCATTACAGCAAAAACAGCTCACAACATTACACAGCTGCTGGGAAAATCCACTAGTCTGCAGCTACTGTGAGAACTGCAGCTAAGAGGGAGCAGGGAAGCTAGAAAAGGAGGCAGATGTTAATCATAAGAGTCCCAGCCATCACTTTGACCATGTGAGCACCACCACAGTGGCCAAGGGACACCTCTCACTGAAAGGCAGCTCCATGTGGCCATTAGAGTTTTTAAAAACTTCCATTGGTATCACTGTAAGAGGAGATTTCTGGAAGTTTGGAAAAAAATATTTTTAAAAAATCTCCATGATTCACAGGTGAGGAAGTTTACTCCTTCTGTAATTTGTTTCCATCAACTTTGCAGATTATCAAGTAACTCACAATAAGCATCTCTCTCTCTCTCTCTCTCTGGCTTTTCCTCACAAACAAAGATTCAGGAAAGACTCATCCCGTGTTTTCTGCAAGTGTGCTGATGACTAAAAAGGCCAATCCGAGATGGGTAACCTCTGAGTTGTCATGGACAGACCATTTTCTGGTCAGAGTTAGTATCACAGCTACTATCTGTCCCTGCAGGGTCTGCTCTTGAAGGCTAGCGGATCTTGAAGGAAACCAGAAAGACTTAGAGGGCTTTATAGCTGGTATCACCAACAGTCCTGTTGATACCATGGTCAATAGATGGAATCAAGACCTGATTAGCTATGGACACAATCACTCACAAAGAGCCTCTCCAATCTGTTACTAATCAGGCTTCTTGGTATACAGAAAACCACAGGTAGTTGAAACAAAAAGGACAATGGCTGGAGAGTAGATGGAGGAAAACTCAGCTTAAATCCAACAAGACATGATATATAGAAAAATCTTTATTCCTATAAGGTGTTAATACGTGCAGTGAAGAAAGCCTTCCTCTCTGCACACATTGTGCCTGCAAATTCACACCCAACTGAACTATTTATGGTGGCACAACTCTGTAAGTATAATTACATTGGATCAGTTTCAGTTGGTGAGTACCACAGGTGTGGGTAAGCTGCTAGGACAAATAAGGAGGACAACCTGTCTGTCCTCTTGATCCCTATCCTTCTTGGCTGGTCATCCCGGGAGGAGATGCAGTTAGATCTCAGCTACAATGCATTACTAATGATTTTTTTCAGGGAGGGATGTTTTCAATCTTGTTTAAAAGAAGCAGTGGTACAGCTGCTTCTAAAAGAAACCCTCTGTGGACTCCCTGACTTTAACAACTACAGACCCGTATCAAATCATCTTTTGGGGCTCTTTAAAATCTACTGTGTTTGCAGCTTGGTGGTGCTTCTGGATCCCTCACTCCATATGACAGCCTAATTTAGATGTGATGGCCAGGAGTGCTTACTATCAGTTTTGACTGTTATGCCAACTGCACCCCTTCCTAGAGTTAGAGGACCAAAAGATGGTAGTGCATGCACTAGTAACCTCAGGGATGGACATCTATAATGTGTTATACATTGGGCTACCTCAGTATCAAGTTTGGAAACTTCAATTAGCTCAAAACATGGCAGCCAGATTGGTTACTAGTGTAGAAAGAATTAAAGACTAGCAGGGAGACTGGGCTCATTCCCCTAACACAAGGCTATTATTTATCTGAATATCTGAACCAGCCCACTGTTTCTTACCCTATCACAGAGCAGTATTTTGAGGGCTTAAGCAGGGGTTGGAATTATGCAGCCCTCCAGATGTTCTTACACTGCAAATCCCAACAGCCCTATCCAACAAACCTATAGTGAGGGATAACAGGAGCTGCAGTTCAACGACATCTGGAGATGACCATGTTCCTGTCCCTGGGTGGAAAACATATATATGCTGCCTACAGCTCTTTTGCAAAATAGCGATATAAGAATTGTACAAACGAAACAGAAATGAACTTGTCATTGCAAAAACAAGAACCTGTTCTAGAAGTTTTGTTTGATGTTCTTCCATAAGGGACTGTAACTCAAGGAGGGAATAACCACCACTCAGTGGTATAGCCCATATTTTGCAAGGTGGAAAGGCCTCTAGTTCAGTTTCTGGCACTCTCATTAAAGGATTCTAGCCGAAGTCTCAAATTCAAGCTTTGGAGAACTGCTGCCACTCACAGACAATATTTGGCTGGACAGACCAACAGTCTGATTCAGCAGAAGGCAACTTTGTATGCAAATACAGTTGTCCCTCCACATTCGCGGGGCTTAGGGGCATGAGACCCCTGCGAATGTGAAAAAACCGCGAATAAAAACTAGGTCAGGCTACCGCCCTCCCGCAACCCCCGCTGCTTCTCCCCCCCCCCCGGAGCAGTGACGGGGCTACCCAAGCCTCGTTGCTGCTTCCTCCCCCTCCCCCTTCCCCCCCAGGAGCAGCAACGGGGCTACCCAAGCCTTGCCGCTGCTTCCTCCCCCCTCCCGGAGCAGCGGCGGGGCTAGCGAAGCCTCGTCACTGCTTCCTCCCACCCTCTCCCATCCTCCCATCCACCTAATTGGATGAGAGAATTAGGGGCATACTTATCAAATTTGCAGATGAGACCAAATTAGAAGGAGTAGCTAATACCCTAGAGGACAGGATCAAAATTCTGAATGACCTGTATAGACTGGAGAGCTGGGCCAAAGCTAACAAAATGAAATACGGAGAAATGTAAGGTACTGCACTTAGGGTGGAAAAATGAAATGCATAGATATAGGATTGGAGAGACCTGGCTGAACGAGACTACGTGCGAAAGGAGTCCTAGTAGACCACAAGTTGAACATGAGTCAACAGTGTGATGCGGCAGCTAAAAAGGCCAATGCAATTTTGGGCTGTATCAATAGAAGTATAGTGTCTAGATCAAGGGAAGTAATAGTGCCACTCTATTCTGCCTTGGTCAGACCTCACCTAGAATACTGTGTCCAGTTCTGGGCATCACAATTCAAAAAGGATATGGACAAATTGGAATGTGTGCAAAGAAGGGTTACTAAAATGGTGAAAGGTCTGGAAACAATGCCTTATGAAGAGAGACTTAGGGAGCTGGGTATGTTTAGCCTGGAAAAAAAGATGGTTAAGAGGCGATATGACAGCCCTGTTTAAGTATTTGAAGGGATGTCACGCTGAGGATGGAGCAGGCTTGTTTTCTGCTGCTCCAGAGACTGGAACACGGAGCAATGGATGCAAGCTCCAGGAACAGAGATTCCACCTCAACATTAGGAGGAACTTTTTGACAGTAAGAGCTGTTCGGCAGTGGAACACACTCCCTCGGAGCGTGGTGGGGTCTCCTTCCTTGGAGGTCTTTAAACAGAGGCTGGATTGCCATCTGGTGGGGATGCTTTGATTGAGATTTCCTGCGTGGCAGGGGGTTGGACTGGATGGCCCTCGTGGTCTCTTCCAACTCTACAATTCTATGATTCTCCCGCTCCCCTGGGAGAAGCGATGGGGCTACCCAAGCCTTGCCGCTGTTTCCTCCCCCCCTCCTGCCCCCCCCGGAGCAGCGCCTCGTCGCTGCTTCCTCCCACCCTCTCCCGACCCCCCCAGGAGCAGCGATGGGGCTAGCCAAGCCTCATCGCTGCTTCCTCCCACCCCCTCCTGCCCCCCCCGGAGCAGCGACAGGGCTAGCCAAGCCTCGATGCTGCTTCCTCCCCTCCCCTCCCCTCCCACCCACCCCCCAGAGCAGTGACGGGGCTAGCCAAGCCTCGTCACTGCTTCCTCCCAACCTCTCCTGCCCCCCCCAGGAGCAGCGATGGGGCTAGCCAAGCCTCGTCACTGCTTCCTCTCACCCTCTCCCGACCCCCCCCCCAGGAGCAGCAACGGGGAGCCCCGTCACTGCTTCCTCCCCCCCTCTCCTGCCCCCCCCAGGAGCAGCGACAGGGCTAGCTAAGCCTCGTTGCTGCTTCCTCCCACCCTCTCCCCCCCCCCGGAGCAGCAACCCCATTGCAGTTTTTTGGATGGTGGGGGGGCGCTCCCAAAACCGCGAATAGTTAAAACCACAAATCTTAAAAGCCACGAATGTGGAGGGGCAACTGTAGTAGACATAATCTTTCACCCAATTACATAAAGATCATTCTGTCAAATCATAAATTGGTTTGTCAATTTGGTATTTAAACAAATAAAAAACAGCTCTAAGTTTAGACAGTAGGGAGACAGCATTGGAAGGAGTAGTTTTTTTTTCTTTTTTTAAAAAAGGTCTATACAGTAGGACCCCCATATCCACTGATTTATTATCCACTGGACACAAAACAGCATACCTACCATAGAGTCTTCCTAGAAAATGTCTTCTCTCTATCCATTTTATAGGTCCTCCAAGGCAACTCTATGGTATTTTAAATCAGAAGTCCCATTATTTTAAATGGCGTTCGCTATTAACCACGGTTTTTGGTATCCACGCCTCCCCCAAACCAATCCCCAGTGGATATGGCGATCCTTCTGTACAGTATCTTTAACAGTTGCAAAACTGGCATGAATTCAACAGCTGTATCCTCCCTGGGCAGCTGTTTTGAAGAAACTACATGGGTTGAATTTCCACCTGACATGCAGTTATTAAATGCACAATGCCACTGATTGAGGGTATAGCGATGACAAAGACAAGGATGGAGAACAATGTGGCCTTCTAAATGTTGTTAAACTACAACTCCCACCGAGTCTCACCTTTCCCTATGCTGACAAAACCTGATAATCCAACAACATCTAGAGGGCAACATGTTTCCTATACCCCTTAAAAAAGAGATGGTATGTAATGAGAAAGAGGCACAGACTGGGAATTGTGCGGAAACCACGTTATACCCTCCTTACTTACTATGTGGTTTATTTACCATTATTTACTCTATTTAAATTATTTTCTCCACAATCTTATTAAAAATAAGTTCTTCTTTAAACACAAATATATAAAATCTAAAAATTTGGATAGCCTTTTTTTGAACGCTATCTTCTCGTTCTTCTGACTTTTCGTCGCAAACGAAGATTCAGGAAGGACTCATCCCACGTTTTTTGCAAGCACGCTGATGACTGAAAAGGCCAATCCGAGATAAACATGTCCGGTTGCAGAAAGCACAGCAGAAGGTCTCTTTGGGTGATGATTCCAGGTTGTGATTCTTTCTGCGTTGTTGTTTCTCTTTAAGACTTGTTCGGCGTGAGTTCTCAAATAAGGCTGCAGGATCGTGGATAGTGCGTCTCCAAGCCTCCCGATGTGAGGCTATGGCGGACCATTGTTGGTGATCAATTTGGCTGAGCCTGAGATGTTGTTTCAGGGAGTCCTTGTATTGCTTTTTTGGAACGCCCCTCTTACGCTGACCTGTGGCGAGTTCACTGTAGAGTACTATTTTTGGGAAGCGATGGTCCACCATTCTAAAAACGTGACCTGCCCAGCTCAGCTGTGTTCTCATCCGTAAAGGAACGCTATCAGCTGCTCTATTAATGGGCATCAGTTCTGCTGTTCATATCATTGCAGTAGGCACCCAGGTTATAAGAAGAGAATGGGAGAATGCCAAGGAAGGGTTCAGTGGAAGTGACTCGCCCATAAGAGTATTTAGAACTGCAGTTGTGCCATGCAAATCTATGCATGTTTATTCAGAAGTCAGTCCCACTACATTGTTCAGTTTATTCCCTGGACAGTGTGCAGACCCAGATTCCTAGATAAAGTACCAAACTGTAATTATGGAGATGTCCTAAATACCCTAAAGGAACCAGATCCCATCTGATCTTGGAAGTTAACCAGGGTCAGGCCTGGTTAGTACTTGGAGGAGAGACCACCAATATACACCAGGTGCTGTAAGCTGTATTTCAAAGGAAGGAACTGGCAAAACCACCTGAGTATTCTTTGCCAAAGAAAATCCTCTGAAATTAATTGGATTGCCATAAGTCAACTGGGGACTTGAAGGCACACACACACACACAGACACACACTGCTAGTTTCCCAAGACTGACCAGGAAAGAGTTAAGACACTGCCAAGGGGAGATACAGCAGATAACCAAAGTAAGCAGACCCTATGTTCTAGTTAAGCCAGAGTCACATGACCAATTGCTTAATAAAAGAACAGGCTAAGCTTAAGAGAGAGGGGAATTTTAGGGGAAAAAAACAGCTGTATTTTGAGGCAGGGGGATGGGGAAAGGAAAAACAAGACAGGAATGAGAGAGCTAGCCCAACTGTATATGAGTATTACAAAAAAGCTTAAGGGAGCACAGTTTGTATGTTGCCCTAGCATACCTAAGAACATTAAAAGCAAACACTTAAGTTCAGAAATAAATATCTGACATGAAAATGTACCATGAACTTAGGACATGCAGATTGTGACTTTGTACATAAACTCACAATATTGCCACTGCAAGTCCCTGGTCCCCCTGCATATGCAGATATGAATGTGGTTCCTCTAGCTGGGAAAAAAATTAATGTGTGAATTGGCCTCAAAGGAAAGGAGATATGAACTGGAAAAAGGAAGATTATTATACTATCAGCGTGTTCTTGTGTGGGCTTACTTCCTCTTTGTGTGCACATATGTGTCTTCAAGTCGCCTGTGACTCATGGCAACCTCATGGATTTCATAGGGCTTTCTTAGGCAAGGAATACTCAACGAGTTGTTTTGCCAGTTCCTTCCTCTGAAATGAAGCCTAACAGCCCCTGATATTCGTTGGTGGTCTCCCATCCAAATATTAACCAGGGATTACCCTGCTTAGCTTCCAAGATAAGACAGGATCTGGTACCTTTAGGGCATTTAGGCACTACTAATATATAAATACTGTACAGTACAACACAATTTGCAGACTGGAGAGGAAGCACTGGAAGCGTGACTTTCCCTAAGCCACCTACTGGCTTAAATGAGATTTCACCCAGGAATCCACAGCTCATACTTTTTGCCACTACTGTATTCTGTCCCAGTTGTGTCAAGCCAATCCGCACACATATATATAGGCTGCTACTAAGGCCATTGAAAACTGAGGCCAAGCCCAGTGCAAAATGAATGATGCTCTTGTCTCATTTAGCAACAGGCACTGTAGCCACTCTCTTGACTGCATGAAACATTTTTCTAATCTATTGTTTGTTTTTTAACTGTCCAAGTCCCCAGAGGGTTGGACCGGGTTCCTTTTGCCCTGCTTCCCCCTTTTCCAGCTCTGGCTACCACTCAAGCACCAGTAGGGCTTATCACTGATGCTTGCCTTCTCTCCCTTCAGATAAGGGACATCTTGTGGGGAGGGGGATGGAATACCACATGCCTTCAGCATGTTAAATGGTTTAAGATTCTTACAGCTCTTATATATTTTAAAGTAAGGTCTGCAAATCCATGATTCTCCAGACGTTGTTGAATTCCAAATACTCTCAGAAAGTCTGGCTGATAGTTAGGGATCATAGGAGTTGTAGTACAACCATAGCTTGGGCCAAAGTTTTTTCCAGCCCAATTTGATTTTTACATGCTTCTACATTAGAAACTGACTTTCTAATATCTTCTATAGTGGGATTATTTAGTGGTAAATGGGTTAATTCTTGCAGAAGTAGTTTGGCATGTTCTCCAACAGTATAAAAAGTCACATATTAAAGGGGTTAAGTATGCATGCCACAATTACTTGCTTCTAAATATTGATCTTCCCAACTGTTACTTTCCCAAGTGTTACATTCTCTGAAGATGCCAGACACAGATGCAGGGGAAACCTCAGAAAGAAACGACAGAACACAGCCTCACAGCCCAGAAAAAAACCAAGGAAAATCTATGTTACTTTCCTGTCACTTATTGAGGGTACACCAAATGTTAATCTTTTACACCAACCTTTTCAAGGGGGAGGAATAAGAAAAGGTGAGGCAAAGAACAGTTTTTATCCACATATTTTCATTTCTGATCTCTCTCTACACCCAAATTTGTGTAATAAAGTATAGGGTAATGTTATTCATGATCCATGAACTGATTGGTCTACAAATCATAACTTGTTGGTCGGTAGTGAGTTTCCAGAAAAGAAAGAAACATTGCAACCAGTGGACACAAATAGGAGAACAGTCCCTGGGATGTTCCAAAAAGGAAAGAAAGAAAAAAAAAGGCAGTCCTCACACCAGATATTCTGAAAACCAGTGGAATAGGGTCTAGCATCTTCCCTGCTCAAATTGTCACAATGTTCATTAACCTGTCAAAATTTTTACCAAGATCCCCAGATGTCCTCAGTCAGGCTAGATCTGTATAATGTGAGTTTCAACGTGGCACTAATGTCCACAGAAAAAGTCTAGAACAGATTGAGTTCTGAATTTGGAAACAGTTATATTTTTGGACTATAACTTCCAGAATCCTCTATCTAACCTAACCAAATTCCAAGCTCTGGAAGTCATAGAATCACAGAATTGCAGAGTTGGAAGAGACCACGAGGGCCATCCAGTCCAACCCCTCTGCCACGCAGGAAATCTTGATCAAAGCATCCCCGACAGATGGCAATCCAGCCTCTGTTTAAAGACCTCCAAGGAAGGAGACCCCATCACACTCCGAGGGAGTGCGTTCCACTGCTGAACAGCTCTTACTGTCAAAAAGTTCCTCCTCATGTTGAGGTGGAATCTGTTCCTGGAGCTTGCACCCATTGCTCCGTGTTCCAGTCTCTGGAGCAGCAGAAAACAAGCCTGCTCCATCCTCAGCGTGACATCCCTTCAAATACTTAAACAGGGCTATCATATTGCCTCTTAACCGTCTTTTTTCCAGGCTAAACATACCCAGCTCCCTAAGTCTCTCCTCATAAGGCATCGTTTCCAGACCTTTCACCATTTTAGTTGCCCTTCTCTGGACACGCTCCAATTTGTCAATATCCTTTTCACAGAGCTGCACTTCTTTTACTTTACACTGAGCATGTGAACAATTCAATCATTCTTTCTCAGGAATACAAAATATTGTTCTTAGTTTGCTTTCAAGTCAACACTGATTTATTGTGACAGGGTTTGTTGGCAATGTTTATTCAGAGATTTGCCACTGCCTTTAAGGCTAAAGAGTGTGACTTGTCTGATCAGGGGTTAAAACTGTGTTCTGGAGTCCTATTCTCCCCCCCCCCACACACACACACAGCACGAAGCAATGCTTGTGCAGTGTTCCCTTTTGTCACTGCATTGCCGAAACCACTTTAAGCACAATGCTAGTGAACAGAAATTACTTAAGGGTGGGCTCACCTACAA
Organism: Gambelia wislizenii; assembly: GCA_030847615.1. Taxonomy (NCBI): domain Eukaryota; kingdom Metazoa; phylum Chordata; class Lepidosauria; order Squamata; family Crotaphytidae; genus Gambelia; species Gambelia wislizenii. The sequence goes on from JAUMIR010000003.1 coordinate 132,394,108, forward strand.
CTTTTAAATGTTGCTCTATTGGTTTTCCAGTGCAGAGAGGAAGTCATCTTCCATACTGCAACTTTCATGAGAATGATATTTTAAAGGAAGTTGATTGGATCTGTTTTACTGTTTGCTGCAGTTACATGTTAGCATTTTTAGAAATACGAGGTGCTTTGGCAGATAGATGCCTGTCACTGCAACTCCACTGATCAATTTGTTCCCACAACATTTTAAACATTAAAATTTCAAGACACTTCACATTTTATGGGTCAGCCTGGTTAGGACAGTCAGTGGTATGATAAATGCACCAGTGAGGACAACCAAGGATGTCCACTGTAATCAAACAGACAGACTGAAGAGGGAAATTTTCCAAAATACTCCTTAACCTGTGGCATGGTACGGGTTGTGTATCCCTTATCCAAAATGCCTGGAAACTAAAGTGTTCCACATTTTGGATTTTTTGGGATTCTGAAATATTTGCATATACATAATGAGATATATTGGAGATGGGACCCAAGTCTAAACATAAAATTCAATATTTTCAATAATTGTGTACATGAAACAAAGTTTGTGTACACTGAACCATCAGAAAATCAAGCTGTCACACTATCTCAGCCACCTGTGTGGATTATTTTGGATTTTGGAGTATTTCAGATTTAGGAATTCTGGATAAGGGATACTCAATCTGTATAGCATATTCATGCAGCTGCAAAGCAGTCTCAATTCAAAATCTTTCTATTTACAGCATTGTCAAATTGCCCGGTTATTTCAAATAAAACACCCATACTGTCATCTTGGAAGTTAAGAGCAGCTTCACACTTTATGCAGCTACACAACTTTGCAAGTATTCTGGTGGTGTATACAATGGTCAACATACAGCAGGAAGGAGAGACAAGCCTCTCCAAACACAGACAAGACTGAACCACTGCCAAGCACACATTTCCCCATGTGTTTGGGGGACATCCGTCTCCCCTTCACAATTTATACGGTTGATTAAATAATACATCCAAACAACTGCGGTATCTGTGACCACTGCAATATTCATTTATTCAATCAGGCAGTGTGTACCTTGAAAAGCAGGTGCCCCTTCAACCTCATGCCTCACCGGATTCAAAAACACCATTCCTGACATGAGAGCGATGCTCATCCCGCAGTTGCCGCTGACTGTAGTCAGAGTTGGCAAGGCACATGCGCACATGTGGGGCTGTCACTATGCCCCGTGCGAATTGCACGGCTCAGCTGCACATCTGTCCCCGCTTTCAGAAAGCCCAGTTCTTCCCACCAGGATAAATGCAACCACTCCCTGCAATGGCAGGAAGCCATCTGTGAATTGGTGAACTGGTCCCCATCCTTTCTAAGTACTTTAGAGAAGAGTTCTTCCTCAAGAGTTTCTTTTCTCCCTGGCATCCGGCCACTCTGACAGAAAACATTTCTAGGGAAGCAGAACTGAAAAGGGCTCCCTCATGACTCAAGCTTATGCAGCGTGACAAGAAGACTGGCCTTCCTCATGACATTTTGGCCCTTTTACATACCCTAGGCCCAGGGAGAGAAGAGGGGCTATAGGACCTACTGTGTGAAGGCAGTGACTGGGGTGGGGAGAGAGATGTGGGCAAGCCAAGCTGCCTGTCCTGCCTTTTGAGTCGTCCTCTGAAATGGCCCTTCAAAACAAAGGCAGCTTACTGTTGAGCAATAATGACATCTAGAGAAACTCCATTCCTCCCAAGCAACTTATCAGCAGCAGGAGGAAGGGAGAGGAGAGGAGAAGAGAGGAGCAAAGCCACCCCACCTCTGCTCTCTTTATTTCAAAGCAGATGGCTTCCTGGACTAGGGTTTCTTTTTGCCGGAGGTAGCAGGAGAAAAGCCAGAGGTGGCCTGGAGCTCCCATTGTACCCCTAACCCCTCTCCCTTAAGGCCGGCTGAGGAACCAAACAATGGGTTAATAAACTCAGTTTTAACAGACAACGCTGAAAGGATCCATGAGCCCTGAGACTAGAGACCAGCCAAGTTGCACGGTTGGAAATGGAGGGGACACAGAAACACAGACATTTTATAGAGTTTTTCACCCGGAAAGCTTTGAAAATAAAGGAAGAGTTAATAAAGAGTTTAAAATCGAGTGTGTGTGTGTGGGGGGGGATAGTCTTTGCTCTTTGACCTCTCCCTCCCTCCCCCATCCCAAAAAGGCTAAGCTATGTTTGTTCTTTAAACTGTCCCTCCATCTCAAAACCTTCCTTTCCCACCCACTCCAACTTTTGTATGGAGATTTAAAGTAGCTTTGCTTGCCTGGCGAGTTTTTTCCCCCCCTTCTCCCAGACGTGGGCAGCTTGAAGGCAAACGTGTACTACTACTTAAGGAAAGTCACAGACCAGACCTTCTCGACATGGCTTGGAAAAGTCACAGTAAGAAAGAGGGAGACTTTGGTTTGCTTTCCCCACCCCCATAATTGATGGAAGTTTCCCAAATTCTCGATTTTTCTTTCCCTCATCCCCCCCCTTCCCTCCACCCCACTCCCAATCATCAGCCAAAAAAACCCCAAAGCCCCCCCCCCAAAAAAACACCTTTTCCTCAGCTTAGGACTTTCGGACCAACTTTGTTCATCGCCTCGCCTTCCACTTTTTCCACGCGGCTCCGAGAGAAAAGTGACTCCACATTTTGGGGAAAGGGCGATTTGAACCAAGCACCGAAGGTCCCATTCCTCCGCAAGGCTTCCCCTCTGCTCTCTCCTCCCCACACACACCCCACATCCACACACACACACACCCTGACCAACGTCTCCGGGAACCGATCCCCCCTCATACTTACCAGGCTCCTTCCTCCTCGCGTTGTCAATAAGAAGAGTCGGGCAGGAAAAGGCGACCCGTTGCATAGCTTGGCCATCCGTGGCTGCGGGAAAGCAAGCCCGCTGGCATGGCTCGTCCTGTTCAGACAGGAGGAGAACAAAATTACGAAAAGAAAAAGCCAGGGTGGAAATATGGAAAGAGAGAGAGAGAGAGAGAGAGAGAGAGAGAGAGAGAGAGAGACCCCCCCGCCCCCTGAGCGATGGGGGAAATATACAACGTGCTCTCCCGGAAGGTTTGCAACTTGCCTGGCCAGACCCTCCCGGAGGGAGGCAAGGAGGGAGGGAGGGAGGCTCGGCCGGGCTGTGGAGCTGGACCCAGTCCTCCCGGCGGGGAGGAAAAGGCGGGCTGGATCGCCACACCGGAGGGGGTCCCTTCTCTCTTGCCCCGGGACTGTTGGGGTCACTGGTTAGAGGCCAACTGTACTCAGGACGCCCCCGGCATTATATGGCCATGCAAACCCCCGGTTCCTTGAGCAAAAGTTCCCTTCTGCTTTCAGTCTTCCTCCTCTGGTGTTTGTTCCCAAGGGTCGGTGCTTTTATAATTATCGTTTGGATGCAAATAAGCTGACTAGACTCCAGAATATACATCTGAGGCATCTGTCGAGGTCTCCTGCTGATCAAGAGTACGGTACTCACGTGTGTTGCCAATACTCCTGAAATGGGCATTTCAGCGTCCTGTGAAAACTTGACTTTTCAAGGAACCTCACAAATTATAAATACACTTCAATTACTATTTATTTATATACGCTAGGACCCCCGTATCCATTGATTCATTATCCACTGATTCAATTATCCCCAGGACACAAAACAACACACCCAGGACTACTTTAAGGAATGGAGGGGGGCGCAACGCTTTATTTTTGGGGGCCCATATGTTTATCTCGGGTCAATGTAACCTAACCTATTCACAGTACAGGTTATTCAGATTATTACTAATAATGTTTTTGCAGGAGGAGGGTTATGATGAGACACACACCCCCACAATGATAGGGCCTCCTGCAGCTGCAGGTGCTGCAGGGCCCTTAATCTGGCCCTGAACACACCTATCATAGAGTCTTCCTAGAAAATGTGTCCTCTCTAGCCATTTTCTAGGTCCTCTAAGGCAACCCTATGGTATTTTAAACCAGAAGTCCCATTATTTTCAGTGGTGTCTGCTATTATCCACGGGTTTCAGTATCCACACAACCCCCCCCCCAGAACCAATCCCCAAGGATACAGGGGTCCTACTACAATCGTGTGCGCCTTCAAGTCACCTGTCAACTTATGATGACAGCATTAATTTCATAGGCAAGGCCGGCTTAACCATTACCACCAAATCCGCATTGGCGGGGGTCCCCAGCCACAGCGGGGTCCCCAGCCCAGCCGGCCTCACCCACCCGCAGAGCCGTCCCTCCAGCCCCGCAGGCCTGCCAGCCCTGCCAGCGCTGCTTCCCCGCCGCTGCCTCCGGACGCGGCTCCCTGCATGGCGCAGCGGTCACTGCCTCCCCCTCCTCGTCCTTTGCAGCAGCCGCAGCAGCACCCTGGAGCGGCCAGCCATCCAGCTAGGTGGAGGCGGAGGCACCAAGGAGGCCCGCTAAGGGGGACCCGGCCATGGTGAGTTGTAGCACCCAGGAAGCGGCACTGGCTCCGGGCCCGCGGGAGGAGGGATGCCACCACTTCCTGGGGCTCCCGTCTGGCCCTGGCCCTTCCCTCCTCTGCAGAGCCCTCCGGTTTGGGACCCGGGCAGCCCCCTCCCCCGCTCTCCCTTTGACGCCGCCAAGGGAGGCTCCCCTCCGCCGGAGGGTGCTGGGCAGCCCCTCCTGCCAGCGCCTTGCCTGCCCCGCTGCCGCTGCTGCTGCTGCGGCCCTGATGGCCATAGGGCCGCTGCAGGTGCCTCCTTCCTCCCTCCACTGCTTGTGCCCACCCGGTCAGGGCCGGTTTAAGATCCCTGCAGCCCCTGCAAACCACAGGAGGGCCCGTCATTGGAGGGGGAGGCTTTGTAACCCTCCTCCTGCGAAAACATTATTAGGAATAATCTGAATATCCTGTACTGTCAATAGGTTAGGTTAGATTAGATTGACCAGAGATAAACATATGGGGCCCACAAAATAAGGCATTGCGGGGGGGAGGGGAAATTCCTTAAACCAGCCCTGTTCATAGGCAAGGAATACTGAGTGGTGGTTTTGCCAGTTCATGCCCCTGAAATGGAGCCTACAGCACCTGGTATTCATTGGTGGTTTCCCATCCAAGTACTAGCCAGGGCCAGCCCTGCTTAGCTTCCTTGAGCAGATAGGATCTGGTGCTTTTAGAATTATACAATCATTCCTAAAAAGACTAACAGACAGATCCTATGCAAATTTAGCAAATAACTAGGTGATGGCAGTGTCTGAATTATGGGGGAAATGTTAGGGCAACTTATATTAGTCCACACATTCCCCACAATTTTAACTAAATCATCACCTCTTCAGGTCTCTCTAAGGACAATTGATCAAAACAGCTATGTCCCCTCTGTGTCTCCCCTCTTCCTTTAGTGTCCTATGGTGGTTAGAGTGTTGGACTTCAGAGACAGTACAATGGACTGGGATCTAGGAGTCTTAGCAGACCACAAGCTGAACATGAGTCAGCAGTGTGATGCAGCAGCTAAAAAAGCCAATGCAATTCTAGGCTGCATTAATAGGAGGATAGTGTCTAGATCGAGGGAAGTAATAGTGACACGTTATTCTGCTTTGGTCAGGCCTCACCTGGAATCCTGTGTCCATTTTTGGGCACCACAATTCAGGAGGGATGTTGAAAAGCTGGAGTGTGTCCAGAGGAGGGCAACCAAAATGGTGGGAGATCTGGAAGTCATGCCCTATGAGGAATGGCTTAGGGAGCTGGGCATGTTTAGTCTGGACAAGAGAAGGCTGAGAGGGGACATGATAGCCATGTTTAAATATTTGAATGGATGTTATTTTGAGGATGGAGCAAGCTTGTTTTCTGCTGCTCCAGAGACTAGGACACATAGCAATTGGTTCAAACTACAGGAAAGAGATTCCACCTAAACATTAGGAAGAACTTCCTGACAGTAAGAGCTGTTTAGCAGTGGAATGCACTGCCTTGGAGTGTGGTGGAGTCTCCTTCTTTGGAGGTTTATGAACAGAGGCTGGATGGCCATCTGTCGGGAATGCTTTATTGTTTATTCCTGCATGGCAGGGGGCTGGACTGGATGGCCCTTGTCGTCTCTTCCAACTGTATGATTCTATGACTGATTAAAGTGTTGGACTATATCCAGATTCTGTTCCCTACGGGGCTGTGAAACTCACCAGGTGACTCTGACCCACTCTCACTCACCTTGGCCTACCTCACAGAGTCACCCTAAGTGGGGAGGAGGAAAGCCATGTTTTCCACCTTGAGCTCATTAGAGGAAAGGTGGGATACAAAGGTAGTTGTGGCTGTATGCCTTTCAAGTCACTTCCAACTTATGGTGACCCTACGGCGACCCTATCACAGGGTTTAATAAACAATAGACTCAAGTTCAAATCACCACTCAGCCTTGAAGCTCAGTGACTGACCTTGGACCAATTATTTCCCCTGCCCCCATGTAACCTACTTCACAGAGGTGTGGCAAGGGCTACAATAGAAAAGAATAGGGGTGTGTCTTGAAGGAAATACAAGCATGTTTAAATAGTTCATAAACCAAGCACTGGGCATTGTACAGCTTTTTTTAAAAAAATTATTACCCGTAAGAGGTGGGGTGGGGTGCTTTGAGACCCACCCATGATATCAAAGTCTAGATGGGGGAATTATTAGCTCAAACAATATGCCTGTGAGAGGAGGGTAACTTTGGGACTGTTTCACCTATGTATACCAGTACTAAATCAAAGAACTCCAGGTTAAAGTGAAATAAAGTGTTTTTCTTGGAAACTGCATCCACACATGTAACACACGTTCCTAAGAACCACACAAGGCTATCGAGGAATAAGGAAAAAAGATTGGATAGAGGGAGAGATTCAGGAAAATAGGGCAATAGTTACCAGTCTTGAAAAGCAGAGTTCGGGTAATGAAGTACTCAGACAGAAGTACTTCTGAAGGTGGCACTGGAAGTTCCAATCCAGAGGCGTACTGAGAAAAAGTGGCCAGATTTCTCCACAGTGGCATAGCTTTCTATTGTTGGGGGACTAATATTTATACCCTGTTTCATATCCTATACTCTGGCTAGGACAAAGCCTGGATGGTTTTTCCACTGGGTAAATAAAGGAAACCGAAACTTAACTGATTGCGTTAATGGCTGGGAGATATGAATTGATGGGTTTATGACTATCTTGCAGTGCAGGACAGGAGGGTGTTCTGAGGTGAGATTTCCTTAGGCATGGGGTTGGGAAAGGTCACTTAATTGTTCAGCTGGATGACTTATTACTGAGGTGCCCAAGAAGGAATTACCACATACCCCCTTAATAGTTTTGTTTAACAAGAGGCTTCCACACAATCCGAATGTTGGATTGCTTGCCAAAATATTTCTTAGATGCATCCCAGGTCCTTGTGACCTCCACCTGATCTGTTTTTGGATCACCTCGATCAACTTGACCCCTAGAAGCGTCCAATATTTCCAATTATGAGATATCATAGGGAGGGAGTAGCAGGGCATGTTAACAGTATACAGAGTTCTGCCCTCAGACTCACAAACTAAAATTTAAAATTAAAAAGCAATCTAACTGTAGTCTTCCAAGATCTACTTTTTATTTTAAACTAGGACATGATGGTCAGCCACTATGTTCTCTGTAGGCAAAGCAAGAGTGCATACTTAGGATTTCTTCACACATAACAGCAACTCTCTTTAAAATGATCCTAAGGGAAAAGAATCATGATATTAGAAATACTAAATAAGAAAATATGTACAGAACAGCAAATAAAGGGATTAAAATTAAGAGGTCATGAATATAAATAGAAGGCATTTGCTGATGATCTTGTTTTTTTCTGGAAGATCTGATGGAAAATATAAATAAATTAATTGAAACAATAGAGGAATTTGGTGCCCTAGCAGGGCACCAAAATTAATAAAGAAAGAACAACAGTTATAACCAAAAATCTAAATAAAAACAAGGAACAATAGTTAGAGAGAAAATAGCAGGGTTCAAAATAGTGAAAAAAAACTAAATATCTTGGCATAATAATATATAATAAAAATTTGGACTTATATGAAAATAATTATGTTAAAATGTGGAATAAAATAAAAGAAGAGTTTAAAAGGCGGGACAAGTTACAATTATGGTTGCTAGGGTGAATAGCGGCCATAAAGATTACTAGTCTAAGTTGATGTATCTATTCCAAAATATCCTAGTCATAATTAATTACATCATTTTTAACCAGTGGAACAAAGATTTAAGTAAATTTGTCTGGGCAGGGAAAACAAACAGGATCAAAAGGAAAGTTCTACAGGATATGAAAGAGAGGGAAGGACTAGGCCTGTCAGATCTACTACGGTAACTTATAATGCTAACTGTATTTCTTGGGTTTGTGAGTGGATACAATTAGAAAATGATAGACTGTTACAATTGGAGGGTTTTACTATGAGATTTGGATGGCACACCTACTTATGGTATAATAAAGCAAAAACACATAGAAAATTTAATCGCCATTATGTTAGGCATGCCCTCCTAAGAGTTTGGATTAAATATAAGCATAAACTGTATACAAAAATACCAACTTGGGTTTCAAATAATGAAGCATTCTATAAAAAAGAACATTTATACAATAATAAATGTCTGACTTACAAAGATGTAATAAAGAAAAGTGAAGAATCCTATGTTATGAAAATCCAAGAAGATCTAAACAAAGAGAACATAAAATGCCATTGGTTTCTGCACAGATAGCTATTGGAAAAATATAAACAAGATTCCAAATTAGAAGGGATAGAAACAGAGGAAACAGAATTGGATAAAATTTTATTAGGAGATAAGAAAAAGATGATTTATAAAATATATAAAGTCCTTTTAAAAATCAATTTGGAACAAGAGAGAATTAAATCAAATATGAGAATATGGGCCCAAAATATCGGCCATCCAATTATGTTAGAACAGTGGGAAACAGTGGAACAAAACCTGCAATTTGCAAGAAGCAATAACATAAAAGAAAATTTCTATAAATTACTTTTTTAGATGGTATCTATCACTGGAGAAATTAGCCAAAGTATATAAAAGTTCAACAGATAGATGTTGGAATAGTGAAAAAACAGTAGGTACATATTTCCACATGAGGTGGATGTGTGAGGCCGCAAGGAAATATTGGGGGGGGGGGGAAATACATACTGTAATAAAATGATCCTAAGGATTTTATCACACAACACTGTTATAATGCTATCATTCCACTGTAACTGCTATGGCTGCCTCCTGTGGAATTCCAGGGTTTATAGTTTAGTGAGGCCAAAGAGCTCTCTGGCTGAGAGTTCTAAACGTCCCTGCTTAAATTGCAAATCCCAGGATTTCACAGGAGGCAGCCACAGCAGTTAAAGTAGAATAGCAGCACTATAACAGTGTTGTGTGATAATCTCCTTTAAGTGTACAATCTTGATTAAGAAGTGTTTACCTGGATCAAATTCATATTCATTATAATGTAGTATTCTTTGCATGCATCCTGACGAGCAAAATGTGCTGAGTGGACCTTCAGCAACTGATCAAACTACAAGCAATTTTCTGTTCACCCAGTCTAAACTGTGAAGCTTGGAACACTTTTTTCAAATTATGAAAAGTCTTGAGGCCTCTTAAAGACTAACACGTTTCATTTTGCACAAGGTACCCAAGCAAGTGATAAAGGAATGTGTTTCCCCCGCTGAAGCAGAACACAGCTTCTCATAGTCTAAAGTGACAAGCTATAATAAAAACTATGCAACCAATACGTATACGGTTATTATTGCTGTCACATTTGAAGCTTAAGGAGGCACATGTGATCTGTCTGCTTTTATGCTTACACCAATGCCGCTAGACTGAGGAAAAGGTAGCCAAAGTTCAGCTGGTAACATCAGCACCTAGATCTTAATGGTGTGACAGGGATAGGGAAGCAGGTGACCCTCCAAATACTGCTGGACTGTGACTCCCATCACCTCCAGCTAACATAGGCAATGATGTGGAAAGATGGGCACTGCAGTCCAACAACATCAAAAGAGCCATACATTCTCCATCCCTGATCTAAGAAATCCAGAGCTTTAATGGTTCTTATACAATCTTCTTCAGCAGTGCAGCAAAAGAGTAAGATAGGAAACCCACACAGACTGAAGCCACTCGTATATGTGAACCTCATGGATGTTGATATAGGTGTACTGTATCAACCTTCCACTATCTGATGCCTCCAACTTCCACTCCCATCACCCTCCCATTGATAGTCAGGAATGTTGAAAGTTTAGTTTTACACTTCTGAAGGGCACCAAGTTGGGAAATGCTGTACTACTTTGTATCTTGTCCCTCACTTAAGTAATGTGCAGATGTGTTTCAAGAAGCTTTCCATTGTTGCCTGACTTATACTTACACAAAAGGGCAAATACAGGTATCCCCCACTTATTCAACAGGTTAGGAATCAGAGCACTGTCAAAAACTGGAAATTGTTGCAATGCAGAACCCATATTATAAGCACAAATATAAGTATGAATACTGTAGAAGCACAAATACTATATAAGAGATGCACTGTGCAAAATTTCTAAGAGATGCACCATGAATGAATGATAGCATGAACAACTGAACACAGACAGAATTAAAAGATGCTGCTGAGTCAACTGAGAGGAAAAGCAGCATGTGGTTACAAAAGTGTTGTGCAAACATGACAAAATAGGTCAAAAGAGCAGACTACACATCCAATATATAGATTCTGGATATAACTGAAAAGGGTCAAAAGAGCCAGTCGTAGAATAGCAGGGGAATGCCTGTATCTCCGTATAAGAAATTTAGAACCCTTAGTGTATGTTACAAGCTTTTGTTTGATGCCATGACATCATATATTAATAGACAATATTAACATGAAGTATTAACTCCACCCTAGAGCTTAGAAAAGTAATCTTTAGACTACAGTTCCCAGAATTCTCCAGGCAGTACAGTCACTGGCTGTGCTGGCTAAAGGATTTTTGGAACTGTAGACCAAATGTTTTAATTTTCTAGACTCACTTCTGTCCCTTGAAAACTTCACAGGTGATTCCTCCAAACCAGGCTGCTAAGTCATGTTGAGGAGGTCTGGCTATTGTTTTCTTCTTTTGAGCCTCTAGCCATTTTAAGGTAACTAAGGGCAAGTGATAAATATTCTGAGTACATCTCATAATTGTTTACCTCCTTTATTACAGATTATGCTTGGATTGCATCAATATCTAGCTCTCCATACAACAGTAGATTACTTCCGCATTGACTTCACAGTAAAGCAATTAACTTCTGCACCCTCCCGATGGAACTACTGTTCCTTTCATTTCTCCCTCCTTCTGAGAGGTAGTTTCTGTCTTGAATGAGTAAGGGAATATTTTTCCTATGACAGGAACACTCTTAAGAAATCTTTTTATGTGTATATGACAGAGAATTAATGGTAGAGGGGTACTCATTGACAGAGGGTGTTACATCTACAACAACCTCTGCTGCTATTTTACCTTATATTAAATTGAGACATAAGGAGAATTATGGAGCCATTATACCTGGATTATTTTTAAGTCTAGATAGCATAGCTGGACAGTAATGAGAGCCAATATTAAGACTGTACTAAAAGAAAATAATGCTCCAGGTAAGGAGTGTTCTCAACAACCCTTTACATTTGTTCATCTTCTAAAGACCTAATTGTCTTTTTACAATACTGATTGGATTCTTTTTTATGCATGCATGACTTAGCAGTGTCAAATAAGATGATACATTTGCATTAGGTTAGCCAGATGCAAAAGAGACCAGCACCTTAATTGCAACAGGTGTAATTTGTCATACAAGAAAAGCCTGTTGAAATGTCTTCTTCTATACAATTAGTAATGTTTTGCATCTGAACACTTTAATGCAAATATATTGTCTGAAACAATGATTCTCAATCATATACAAATAATGCATCAAGGATATAATTTGCATGAATAGCTCAGACCACAATTGCTCATACAACACAGTAGCACTCCCAATTTTTCCTCTTAGATTTAAATACAAACCAATTTGACTGTAATTTATTTTATTTATTTATTTATTTATTTATTTATTTATACCCCGCTCTTCAGCCACAAGGCTATCAGAGCGGCTGTTGGCCATACAGCTCAGTTTTCCCAATTCTAAAAGGAAATATGAAGACAGTTAAATAGATTGCTATAATCTCTGCTGCGGCTTTCCCAAGGCACGTGACCCATGTGGTTTACTGACAGATTTGTCCTAAATCCAGCCTGGAAGATCCAACATGGGTGAAAGAAGATGACTATATGGGCCACTTAAACTCTCCATGTGCATGAATTGGGGCAGGTAGCTAGTTGCATAGGTAGAAAAGATCTCCAAAAAGGAATAAAAATTGGTGGGGGATATGCACAAAATTGCTACGATTAGGAACAGAGTTGGAGGGCAGAAAAGGGATTCACAAAAACTCTTTTGCACATTGAAGAATGTACAGGGCAGGTTGTGAGAGCTAGCTTCACTCCCTGGGTGTTAATGAGAATTAATTTTCTGAATGTGTATCTGTTCACACTAAGAGGTCTTACACTTGAGGAGGTGCTGTGATCTAATGGGTGCCTCCTTCAGTACAGGATTTCTACCTACTAGCTGTATCCAACGTAACATATGCCGGTGGTGCATTAAGGGTGAGTTGCTCTGTTGCCCTGTCCCCACTGCCATGGCCACCACCAGTTGACTGCCTGGGTTCCATCACAGTGGCAGCAGAGGTGGCGGGGCAATGAAGTGATCCCCTGGGCAATAACAAAACCCATATCAAAAGCTGGTCAAGTTCTATAACAGAGTAAATAAATGTCTACTATTCAAAAAATCCAATTAATTAGTTGGGAGGTCCATCTTCACTGTCTCAATTCTTACAAAATAAACCACACACACACATATATATAGTTTGGGTATGTTTCCTTTCTCAGTGTGCTGATTGGCGACTTAAGAAACATACCCAACCAATACCCTCACTCCCTCAGCCAATCACCACCCACATGCAAATTCCCTCTCCATCTCACAATTCACTCCTGCCACTCAATCTGCATCTACATCCCCAGCCTCACAAAGGCCCCTCCCTTCTCTCACTCCCTCAGCCAATCACCACCCACATGTAAAAAAAATGCAGTATTTTTTCATAAAATAGCACATCTATACTAATACTAATACAATTACACCAGTGGCTCTTAACCTTTTCTTTACCAGGAACCTCCTTGAATATCTTTTGTTCCCATGGGCCCCAAGACTTAACTCAAGATTTAAAACCCTAACAACGACAACAACAATACAATTATGCCAGTGGCTCTTAACTTTTTCTTTACTAGAGACTCACTTTAAATATCTTTTTTTGCCATGGTCTCCGAAGATTTAACTTAAGATTTAAAACCCTAACAATAACAACAATAGTACCTGATAACAACAACAATAATACAATTACAATAATGCCCCTTAACCTTTTTTTTACCAGTGGCCCCTTTAAATATATTTTGTTGCCTTGGGCCCCCAAGACTTTAGATTTAAAACAACAACAACAATATTACACCATTGATGAAGTCTTCCCACAGAGGAACTGGAGAGGAAGGGAAGACTTTTCTCCTGCTTCTTCCTGCAAGTTTGTGGCTCAAGTGGATTGAATGGCAATGTGCAGGCAAGCCAGCCAGTCAGCCTGCCAGCGCCTTGGCTCCTGTCACATGGGCACTCCACTGCAGGCAGGAGGTGGTCTGAGCAGCCTTCAAGCCTTCGCAGACCCCCTTGAGGACACTGAGGATCCCTGGGGGTCCCCAGACCCCAGGTTAAGAACCGCTGGTCTAGATACTTGGCAAAAGCTCTGCCTTGTTTAGAGAAGAGGAGTCTAGGGACCCTTGTCTACCACTTGTTAAAACAGAAATGAATAGAAAAGGGAGCAAGTCTCTCCAGTAAGAGGTGGAATGGTCACCTCTAACTTTTTTGAGTCTTTGGGTTCACCTTTGCACCACCCACAGACTGCAGAGCCTCAGCCTTCTGCTTTGACACCAGCTGCCCTTCTATGGCAACATGCTGGATTCCCATTGGGTGGAGGCTGGCAGCCAATGAGAGCCCGCTTTGCTCTGTTCTGTTCCCCCTCCCTCACCGGCTTTGGCTCCTCCCACCAGCCGGAGGTTTTTTTAAGCAGGCAGCAGCCCATCTGGTGTAGCATTTGCAAAGAAAGCTTTTCTCCCTACAGGAAGCAGAGCCAGGGGCAACCAAGAGTCCCAGGGAGGAAAAAAAAGGACCTAAAACCCCAGGGTGGCCTCCCACCTCCTTTCCACACCTTTCCAGTTTGTTTGTTTTTTTGTTTTTTTTTTGCAGCCTGTAAGTTCCTTGGGACAGAAGGTGCTGACTCAGTATAGGCTCACTGAGAGGCACCTGGCACAGTCTGGGGACAAACTAACCCAGGAGTAGCCAAAACAGCAAAACTGTGCAGCAGAAAGGGCACAAAAACAAAGGCTTCAGCTAAGAGCTGTTCCACAGCTCTGACCCACTTTCACACACACACACAAACTTACAGACAGTGAGGTTCATCCAAAAATATCTGGAGCCCTTTATCTTCAGTTTCAGTATAAACAAACACAGTATATACAGAGCAAACCTCATTAACAAACACAACAGCAACACTCCTCTATAGGCTATAAAGGCATGTTTGAAAACCCACTTCAGCTGTGCTAGTTTGTGGTCTGTTACACCAACATTTTTTCTTTTGCACTTAAAGCAATATTACCCTGACAGAAGGAGGGGGGAAAGGGGTCAAGATTTTGGGTGCAGAAGGGGTAAAGAGCAGAGGAAGGGGGGAAAACCTATCCTGCAAGGTAGGGCAGGAAGGAAAAAGAAGAAAGAGGGTAGGGGATGCATAGAAAGCAACATTATTTTCCCCATGCATGCATATTAAGACAGCAAGGGGAGCTGGCTGAGTATTTAGTTACTGCAACTCAACAGGCAAAGATGTAGCTGTAGGCCAAGGAGATTCTGCTGAAAAACACCCTCAAGCTGCTGACTGGCTGGCCAACGGAGCACTATGATTGGTTGGGTATGTTTCCTAAGTGGCCAATCAGCACACTGGGAACGGCAACATGCCCAAGAGAACTGGTACCCAAGATAATTATCTACATATATATAATATAATACAATTCCTGCTGCTGCTGTGATAGAACCCAGGCAGTCAACTGGTGGCGGTGGTGGCAGCAGAGGTAAGGCAGCAGAGCAACTCACCCTTAATGCACCAGTGGTGTATGTTACGTCGGGTACAGCCAGTATATACAGAAGATTATTATTAGGGTTTTAAATCTTGAATTAAGTCTTGGGGAACCACAGCAACAGAAGATATTTAAAGGGGGTTGCTGGTAAAGAAACGATTAAGAACTACTGTAATAAAGGTATTAACAAAACTTTCAAAGGAGAAGGAAGTGAAGGTGAAGTGAAAGTTTTCCCCTCCCACAAGGCAAGGTGGGGAGAGCCCTCCCTGTGGAATTTCCACCTGCTGCGTAGTTCTTAAAGAAAGTCTGAGCAGTGAGAGGAGACAGCTAAAAGCAGAAAGTATATTTTGGGGGCCCTCCCTCAGTACCATCAAGGCCTCCTCCAGCCTTTTTTATCCCACTTCCAGGCAGCTAGAACAGCCTTTCTCAACCTTTTTACCCTGGTGGAATCCTTGAAACAATTTCCAGGTCTCAGGGGAACCCCTGCCTAAAAATTATTATATCTACAGTTCCAGAAAAAAATGTTTATTTTTATCCATCTCAATATATTGGAGAACCCCTAGCAACCTCTTGCGGAACCCTGGTTGAGAACAGAGATGTAAACTTTCTGGAAATTTTGAAGCCATGGAAACAAACCCGTCCCCTCCAGAAAAAAATGGAAATTTTTAGAAAAATTGGAAAAAATGCACTTTTTACATCGAAAGCCACTCTGTTACTTTAGGAATATAAAATATGACAATGTACAATTTGATTTGTCATAATACTATCCCAATTGGTATAATAAAAGATTTTATTGTCTTAAAGATTTCGACTGCTCTTACTTAGGGTCCATCTATACGATTTTAAAAAAATCCATTTGGGGGGTAAAAAATACGAATAGGCAGCCGTTTGTATGCATATGATCCGCCTACACGATTTTTTTACCCCCCCTAAACTCTGTATGAGCCCCCTTCCTCAGCTGGATGGAATGAGCAAGCCAAGCGCCGCTTTTTTTTTTTTTAATTTAAAAAAGGGCCTGCTTTGCAGACGTTCGGTTTTCCCTATTTACAATGTAAAATAAAAATAAATATTTAATTCACGGACTTACCGGATGCTCGCGTAGCTGGGAATCCAACATGGTGGCCGCTCCCAATTCCCCTCCTTGCTAGCTCTGCCCCCTCTACTCGGCCAGCCAATCAGATTACACTGCCTGTTTGTATGTGTGTGAACGGGGCGTACAGACTATCAGCCATTCGAACAGCTGTACGTATTTTATGCCGAGATCTGCTACTCCTTCCGAACGCTGAATCCACGTAGTTTATGGGGGATTCGCTAGCCCCCCTTCTGAATGACACGTATGAATCCGAACGGCTGTGTGTACGGAAGAGTGATCTTCCAAACGGCATACGTATTTTTACCATGTAGACGGGACCCTAGACTAATCTGTGAAAGTGAAGAAATACAAAGCATGTACCTGCTGTGCCCTGGCCTATAGAGATTTTCCTTTCTTACTATTTGTAACCATCCTGACTATGTTTGTCACTGAATGTTCATTTGTTTGTGAGACATTATTGTTTCTATGTTGACTTATGAATTAATCCAAATAAAATCATAGGGGGGGAAATATTTTATTCATCATGCTAAAATAAAGCATTCCATAATCGATTTTCTTCCTTTCCCCCCCAAATTTTAGGGGGAAACAAAAACAAACAAAAAAGGCTTAAGGGAAGAAACAAAACAAAACGGGACGGGAACTCGTTTTTGTTTCCTGAATTTTTCCGGGCCTTGACCTCTCTAGTTGAGAAACCCTGAGCTAGAGTGAGCCTCGCAGGTCTCTGGTGTGGCCGGCAGGCAGTCGGGCGGGGAAAATGAGGGATGCGGCCGGCGGAGGGGAGGAGGCGCTCCAAGGACGGCCGCCCTTTTCCGCCCGCCGCTCTGACGGTATTGGCGGCCGCCTCTGGCTTGGCTGGGCCGCTCGGGGTGAGGGAAGGAGGCCGCAAGCAGGAGCGATGCCTGAGGCGAGGGTGAGAGGACGGGGAGCCCCGTAGCGCCGGCCTACGAGAGTCCCCTCTCTGAGGGACTGATTAAACCTTGGCCGCCCACAGGAGGCCCCGGACCAGCCTCCGCGCCTCGCCGGCCTCGCCTTTCCCCCTCAGCTCCGCCTCCCGGGGCTGAGGAGGCAACCATGTGGGCATAGTCCAGCCGCAGCAGCAGCCGCAGCAGCCTCCCTCCCGCTTGCCCTCTGCCTCGGAGAGGGACCCAGCTCGGCCCCATGGCCACCCAGGCGACGGGGCCCAGCGCCCGCCTGCCGCCTTCGTCGTCGTCTCCCGCTCGGAGGGACTTCTACTGGCTCCGCTCTTTGCTAGCGGGAGGTAAATAAGGGAGGAAGCGCCATCCTTGGCGGGCCGGGGTAGGGGGACGGCTGCCTGGCTGCCTTTCTGTGCCCACCGCAGGGGCTAGGCAGGGACCAGGACCGGTTTAAGGAATTTTGGGGGGCCCTGCAATGCTTTATTTTTTGGGGGGGCCCATATGTTTATCTCGGATCAATGTAACCTAACTCTGCCTAACCTATTTACAGTACATCATATTCAGATTATTACTAATAATGTTTTGGCAGGAGGAAGGTTACAACCAGGACCGGTTTAAGGAATTTTGGGGGCCCTGCAATGCTTTATTTTGGGGGCCCCATATATTTATCTCAGGTCAATGTAACCTAACTCAACCTACGCTATTCACAGTACAGGATATTCAGATTATTACTAATAATGTTTTTGCAGGAGGAAGGTTACAACCAGGACCGGTTTAAGGAATTTTGGGGAGCCCTGGAATGCTTTATTTTTTTGGGGGGGCTATATGTTTATCTCAGGTCAATGTAACCTAACTCAACCTAAGCTATTCACAGTACATCATATTCAGATTATTACTAATAATGTTTTTGCAGGAGGAGGGTTACTAGGGCTCCCCCCCACAATGATGGGGGCCCCTGAGGATGCTGACGCCGCTGGTGCCTTAAACTGGCCCTGGCAGGTACCGCAGGTTGGCTCTGGCTGTTAAATTACGATTTTTTTTTAATTAGGAATTTTTAAATTGAAATAAGACCATTCTACTGAAAAATACACCCCACCGCAAAAGTCCGTAACAATAACGCAAAAAAAATTGTTTTCTTCTTTTCTTACTAATACAAAAATAAAACTATCTATCCTAACACTAATACATTTTCCCCTCTTAATCTAAAGACACGATAATCACTCTTTTGTTCTTTTCCAACGAACATTGTATTTACACCTTTATACTAAAATTAGAAGCTGGAAGTTACACATTACAACTATACATATTTGGAAAAGAAGAAAATTAATAAAAATTCTCTCCCTTCTTCCTTTGGGTGTGAATGTTAAAACAGGGAGGGAGCGATTTCTTTTTTTTTTTCATGCCCAGCTTGTGTGGATCTAGCCTCCTGGAAGATACCATTGTGTGCACAGCACAGGCTTTGCAGGGCAAATCTTGATTCCATTCGGGTACCTGCTGCTTAAAAACACGTGGCTTTTCCCTTCTTCCTTCACGGATCAGCTTGAACTGCGAGGCAAGGCTTGCTTCTTAAAGAAGAAACCCTGTCCAGAACCAAGAATAAGGTCCTTGTGCCCACAGCATAGGAAAAACTAGACTAAGAATGCACACAAGACACAAATAATCCAGTTTGAAAGTGGATTGTTTGCCATGGCTCCTTCTTACAAAATCCTGGGATTTGTAGTTTTACAAGGTCTTTAGCCTTCTCTGACAAAGAAGGCAGGTGCCTCACCAAATTACAAAAACCAGGATTCCATAGGAAGGAGCCATGCAAATAATCCAGTTCCAACCTGGATTATTTCTCTAATATGGATGCCCCCTTTAAAGTCTACGAAAACGTATACTCCAAATTTTTTTCTCTCTCAGTTGGTCTCAAAAGGTGCTACAAGATATGGTACCCTTGCAGTTACAGTGCATCAACACACTGTAGAAATAATGCAGTTTGATGCCACTTTTAAGTGCTGTAGCTCCATCCTATGGAATCATGGGATATGTAGTTTTGCAAGGTCTAGCCTTCTTTGACAAAGTGCTGGTGCTTCACCAAACTACAAATCCCAGGATTTTGTAGGATGAAGCCATGGTGGTTAAAGTGGTGACAACTGCATTATTTCTACAGTGTACAGCTGTCCCTCCATATCCACGGATTTGGTATCTACAGATTTAAGTATTCACGGCTTGAAAATATTCCTAAGAAAATAATACTCCAAAAAGCAAACCTTGATTTTGCCATCATATATAAGGGACACCATTTTGCTGTGCTGTTGCATATAATGGGACTTGAGTATTCATGGATTTTGGTATCCATGGGAATACTGGAACCAACCCCCAGTGAATATGAAGGGACAACTGTAGATACACCCTTACTGATATTCCAGACTCACAGGGCTGTGTCTTTGAATTCTGTTTGTGCCTTTGTTAATCCTTGTGAGTGAGAGGGAAATAGAGCAGGTGAAGCTCACATGGCAAGCTGCACCTCCTGAAATCCCCTGTTCTACTCAGCCATTATAAGGGACCCACCCCCTCTAGAAAGAAATCCTGGGGTTGCTAGCTCTTTTATTGTCCTGGACCAAAGCTGCTGTTTTTGTTTTGCCCTGACCTTTTGCTAAATATGACCAGGAACTGTCTAGAGGAAATGATGAATGAGTGAGTTTTCTTCTGTCCCTCCCTCCTTAGTGTTGAACAAAATTAACTAGGGCATAAGCTCATGTAAACAACATTTGAAGATAGTACTTGTCTCATAAGTGTTCCATATGCATACCTGTAACCTACATATGAAAGGGGTGTGTTTACTACTAGCTGAAATCTTGAACCAAGAAAAGTGTTGTGTTTATATAAAAAAAGCTATTGATTTGTGGCAGAAATCGCTATGATAGGGTGCATGTGGCCTGTTTTTGAAACATTGGGACACAAGATTGGAGAGAAATTCAAATTAGTTTGAAATGATGGGAATACAGTCATAGGAGAACTAGGTTTCAGATGGTTTGTTGTCAGTTCATTAAGTAATATTGACTGAGGTTGAATAATATTAATGCTACATATGGACTACTGTGTGGAGACGATTAAGCATTTCAATACAAACATAATCTGGGAGAAGAAGATACTTGTACAGTATTTGTTTAGATCTTTGCCATAATTTTGATGGGACTATGAAATTTGTTCAGGTTTCCACAATGATGGGGAAAGACTGGAATTGATGAAATTTACAAAAATGTATTGAGGTGGCAGACATTTTTTCATTGATTTACAAGCTCTGTAGTGTAAAGAACTGCATATTCGGAAAAAGCAGGAGCCTGCTGAATATCCTCTGGTTGCTGAATCACAGGTCCATTTATCAGAAGAGTAGACCTATAGGTCTATATATTGTTTATTCTGCAGGGTTCCTCGTTGTTTCACCAGAAGTGTTAAGCCTTTCACACTTGGGAGGAGAGATGAGGAAATTCAGAAATCCTTTTTAGAGATAAGGGGATTTGTTAGAAATCACAAAAGACATGCAGTCTGTTGTTAGTGCTGCCTGGTCAGAACAGGATGCTTAGTACATGCATTATACATAATGGCCAGGATCCATTGGCATACTTCAGTATCCAGTGCCAGTGGATACTTTGTTCCCCTCCCTCTCCATCTGCAACCTTTTATGGCCTCAAAAATCTGCTTCAGAGGTTTTCCTAGTCTTTTGGGTGGATTTTTGGGGTGCACAGGGAGGTGCAGCCATGGGAAGTTGAGGTGTGTGTGTGTGACTTTGGGGGAATCAGCACTGGATCCTGACCCTCTCTCTGGCTTTTCTTCGCAAATGAAGATTCAGGAAGGACTCATCCCGCGTTTTTTGCAAGCGCGCTGATGACTAAAAAGGCCAATCCGAGATAGACAAGTCCGGTTGCAGAAAGCACAGCAGAAGGTTTCCTCGGGTGATGTTACCGGGTTGTGATTCTTTCTGCGTTGTCATTTCTCTTCAAGACTTGTTCGACGTGAGTTCTAAAATAAAGCTGCAGGATCGTGGATAGTGCGTCTCCAAGCCTCCCGATGTGAGGCTATGGCGGACCATTGTTGGTGATCAATTTGGCTGAGCCTGAGATGTTGTTTCAGGGAGTCCTTGTATCGCTTTTTTGGAGCGCCCCTCTTATGCTGACCCGTGGCGAGTTCACCGTAGAGTAGTATTTTGGGGAGGTGATGGTCCTCCATCCTAGACACATGCCCTGCCCAGCTGTGTTCTCAATATCGTGGCCTCAATGCTGGTGATCCCTGCTTGCTCAAGGACAGCAACATTCATGGAGAGGTTCCTGACCATTACATTAAAAAAAAAAAAAGGGACATGGAACACTCAGTCATTAATTGTTGTTGTTGTGTGCTTTCAGGTAGTTTCTGACTTAGGGTTACCTTAGGGTCACCATATCACAGGGTTTTCTGAGACTGAGAATGTGTGACCTGTTCAAGGTCACCTAGTGGGTTTTCCTGGTTGAGAGAGGATTCGAACTCTAGTATCCAGAGTTGTAGTCCAACGCTCAAACCACTACGCTACACTGGCTCCACTAAGTCATTCATAGTTCATCTTAAAACATGAAATTCAGTGTTTAAAGAACTAAATGTTTTGGCTATGGAAAAATATTATTGTCCTGCATTGTGGATAAATGTTGTTAATGGTTAAATTTTTCCAGTCCAACTACCTGTAATCATAACTTTTAAGAGGGCTCCCATTACAAAGCAACTGATAGGGATATTAATCTTAAAAAGACAGGAGAGCCATCCACTATCAATTAATTTTGGAAAAATATGTACATCTGCCCTGTAATCTTAATCACAACTGTGTAAGACAGGCCATTGTTATGAAGGCTGGAAAGATGAGTTTGAGAGTAATGACTTCCCATAGGGCACCTAATAAATTGAGGTTTAGGATTGTGAAATGAGCAGAAGAAAAAGCAGGCTTACCTGCTCCCATGCATTGTGCCAAAGCTAGGTTTGTAGAAGTCAACAGTGACATTTTTTCATGGAATAGTGACCTTGATTATTTGTAGATTAAGGTGGTGTTGAAAGGCATGGGCAAGAGGGCTGTTAACAAAGTTGGTGACCTGGCTGAGCAGTTTTTGAGCCAGGAATGCCTTGGCTCCTGTGCTTAAATACTACACTAGGGTCTCGCATCTTTGTAGAGTCAGGGTCTTTAAAACTGATTTAGAACGACCTTTTAAGTAGGACAGGACCCTGTTGGAGAAGGACAGGATCATGCCCTGAAAAGTACGTTTGCAGTTTCTATGAGCTGAAGACTTTAAAAACATTATTATGCTTTCCACTTTATCAGAGATTGAGCAATAGCAGGAGTATTTTGCCAACAGGGATCATGACCACTGAGTGAGGAGAATCATGCTTACCAGGTGTGGGCTGAACTTCAAATAGATAAAGTTTTAAAAATAACTCTTGCAGAATGTTTTATAAGTTGTGGGCATTTAGCATCTAAGTAAACAGTGTTCATTTTTTGTCTGTTTGAAAGGTGTTGCAGGGTGTTGTGCCAAAACAACAATTGCACCATTGGATCGAGTAAAGATTTTATTGCAAGCTCATAACCACCATTACAAACATTTAGGTAAGACAATTCCTGTATATCTTTGTGAAACCCAATGCAATTCATATTATTTGTAAAGGATATAGACTTCATTTGGAAGAATCAGAGATGGGCAGTAATTTTTATTAATGACTTCTAAAGTGTTTCAGAACTAGTGTGAGCTTTTGAGTTCTTCAGAATTCATCACAGTACAAAAATTAGAGGACCGGGAAAATTTCAAATTGCTTTTGCTACTGTTTTCAGCAAAGGCAGTAATTAATGACACACTTGTGTTCACGAGATATGTGATGTTCTCTTCAAAGTTCAGTTCAGTTCTGAATGACAGTATTGGCACAAAACATAGCACTGAGTTCATGGCTAAAATTGCTTTGCTAAACAATAGGATGCATATACCAGCTTGATTGTGCCTGAACCTAAATGATTGGACACATAATTGCCAGTGAATCCATGTGGAAAAGAAGTCCAAATGTTTTTTAAAATGATAGCATAATGACTAGCACTAAGTATAGATATGTACAGAAGTTTGAGTTTCTTGAAACTGTTGGGGTTTTAACTGTCCAGATGCTGGTCAGCCTTTTCATATCTAGAACTCCTCTTTAGGATTCCCAAAGATGAATTAGGGTAGACCTCCTCATCCTGTTTATATATTTGTATAATGTAATGCTGGTATTGTAACTCACCTTAGTTCATGCTGAAACCCACCAGTGTTGTAGAGTACAAACAATGGGTACTATAGGTATAGTTTTCTATGTGGGCTCGGCGCTGAGGTGTGGCTTGCGGGGAGCCCTGGCTTTGCCCCAGCAACAGCGGGCCTGGGGCTCGAATGGGGGCTCCGACCAGGTAGCGTGAGTCCTGAGGGCGGGCTTGGCTTACGGGCGGCCCTCGAGGGTCTCCGCCGCAGTTCGTGGGGCGGGGAGGCGGGTGGTTCGTCCGTGGAAAAGCGGGCGCGGGTGGCCCTTGCTTGGCTGCGTCAATTGATGGCGCTGTAGAAATAAAAGATAATAATAAGAAGAATAAGAAGAGCCACTCAATACTTATGGGTATTGACAGTAGTTGTCCCTTCATATTCGCGGGGGTTTGGTACCAGGAGCCCCCCCCGCGGATGCCAAAATCCGTGAATGCTCCGGTCCCGTTATGGGCAGTGGCGTGGCGGGATGGTGTCCCTTGTATGGGATGGCGGGATCGGGGTTTGCTTTTTGGATTATTGTTTTTTGGGGAACATTTTCAAGCCGTGAATACTTAAATTCGTTAATACCAAATCCGTGGATATGGAGGGACAACTTGTATTAGTCTCTCCCTGGCTGTTCTTCGCAAATGAAGATTCTGGAAGGACTCATCCTGCGCTTTCTGCAAGCGCGCTGATGACTAAAAAGGCCAATCCGAGATAAACAAATCAGGTTGCAGAAAGCACAGCAGAAGGTCTCCATGGGTGATGTTTCCAGGTTGTGATTCTTTCTGCGTTCTCGTTTCTCTTCAAGACTTGTTCGGCGTGAGTTCTCAAATAAGGATGCAGCATTGTGGATAGTGCGTCTCCATGCCTCCGGATGTGAGGCCAGGGTGGACCATTGTTGGTATCCCTTATATAAGATGGCAAAATCAAGGTTTGCTTTTGGGATTATTATTTTTTAAAGAATATTTTAAAAGCTGTGAATACTTTAAAAATCTGTGGATACAGAGGGACAACTGTAGCTAGCACACATTGGAAACCTCTTAGTGCTTTGCATGCTTCAAAGCGGCGTAGATGTGTAAAGTGCAATTGCTTAACAGTTTGTAAGCCCGCATGTGGGGGAGGCAGATGCTTTACATGGGTAGAACAGTAAGAGCTGTTCGGCAGTGGAACACACTCCCTTGGAGCATGGTAGGGTCTCTTTCCTTGGAGGTCTTTAAACAAAGGCTGGATGGCCATCTGTAGGGGATGCTTTGATCGTGATTTCCTGCGTGGCAGGGGGTTGGACTGGATGGCCCTTGTGGTCTTTTCCAACTCTACAATTCTATGATTCTATGATTCTATTTCATTGTTATGTGTTGGTGCAACTGTAGCCCTGACTCATTGCTACCTAACATTGTAGTTCTGTTATCTGTCTACAGTGTACATAGAATCATAGAATCATATTGATCTGAATGTGGCTTATTCCCATGGAAGTAGGTATAGGATTGCAGCCTAAATTAATGGATTGGGAACCTGATTTAGGAATATAATTGTCTCTTGAATAAATTTTCCCTCCTTAACCATAATTCATCATCTTTGAGATATAGGCTTCTTGTAGTCTTGACCTTCTTTCAGTTCTAAAATTTAAACTGTTTTCCACAATCTGTATTTTAATCACTACTGCATTGCCCCATGCTCCTCCTTCACCTTCTATCCTTCCTCCTTAAAGTCTCTTTGCTTCTTTTTTGTTTCACACTTCTGTGTGCCCCTTTGACCACCACAGTACTTATGGATTTCTAGTTACTCTCTTCGCAGCTACGATCTTCACTTCCCATCATATCAGTTTATTCTTCTCTTCGTGCATTTCTCCAACAACCCACTCTCTTCCCCATACATAAAAAACAAACACTCAAGTGCTGTTCTGACCCTTCCTCAAATATAAAACATTTACTGGCAGTGTATCTGTAGATTTTACGATTTTAGCAGTTGTAAAGTCACAGATTTCAGCTAGAGAAACAAAACGCTGCAAACCTGATGGTACAATATTTGTACAGGTTGCTCCCTCCATTTACATGGGGATATGTTGCAAGACTTACTGCAGATATGCGAAACTTTGTATAATAGCGAACTGCCATAGAATCTTGCTGGAGGACCTATAAAATACCTAGAGAAAATGCCTCTCTAGGCTTCTGGCATAACTATAGTCAACTTCTGGTGGAAATTGACCATATAGTCATGCTGGAGGCCCACCTGATGCCTAGAGAGACTGCCTTCCCTGTGTCTGAAAATGCAAATATTGAAGGTACACGGTCTCTGCTGTTCACTGACCCTCAATAAGAATAAGCCAATAAAAGAACATCAAATTTAGGTAAGACCATTCCTTCATTCGGTTCATAGTGTTTTCTGCTGCCTTATATAACATTAATAAAATGGAATGTTTTTGAGAGTGAGAGCTCTTCTTTAGCTCTTTCAAAATTTACCTTGGCTTATAGTGATCTCCAGTAACCTTGCCTATTTTAGGAAACTCAGATAAAGAAATAAATAAAATGGATGGCACTAACCAAAACAAACAAAACAGTCATAGATAAAGATCCAGTAGTTAGAAGAATGAAGATCAGTTTATTCTGAAAGAATTAGTATACTGTATTTTGTAATAAAATGTTTGGTGACTCCTTTCTGAAAGGAAAGAGCGTATGTTGTGAGTAGTTAGGAAGTGCTGTGGAAGGAAGATTAATTGCAGCTTTAGTATTTAATTTTGTATAGTTAGCTAGTTAGTTATACCCCGCTCTTCAGCCACAAGAGTGCTAACAGAGTGGCTTACAAATTGTTTTTTAAGCAATAGCTATTTACACATCTACACTGCATTAAACAGTTTCCAGTGTGTGTTAGCTAATTGCCCCCACAAGCTGGGTACTCATTTTACCGACCTATGAAAGGATGGAAGGCTGAGTGAACCTTGGAGCCCGCTGGAATCGAACTTGCAATGTGGTGGCTTGCAGTACTGGCATTTAACCACTGCACCACCAGGGCTAACATTATTGATAAAGAGCCAAATCTTTCAATACATAATCATATGAATTGAAAATTAAGAATTTGGCTCTTTATCAATAATGAATATCAAATTCCTTTCATTTGATTCCAGCACATTGATTTTATATTTGTCTAACATACATAAGTGTTAGTAATTTGGTTTTATTGTATTTGTATTTTTGTAGTTGTAATTTTATTTTTTTAATATCTGTAATTGTTTGAAACGGTCAATAGACTACAGTTCTCCCTTCACATTCACGGGGGTTAGGTTCCACAGACCCCCGTGAATGTGAAAGTTTCACGAATAAAGACTGCCCTCCCCCTCCCTCCTGAAGCAACCACGGGGCCTCCGGACACCCCGAGGCCACCTCCCCACGGCTCCTCACTCCCTCCCTAGGCAACCACAGGGCCTCCGAAGGACCCGAGGCCGCCTCTCCACGGCTCCTCACTCCCCCCCAGGCAACCACGGGGCCTCTGGACCACGGTTCCTCACTCCCTCCCTAGGCGAGGCCCTCCGGAGGCCCTGTGGTTGCCTAGGGAGGGAGTGGGGAGCCGTGGGGAGGTGACCTCGGGGCCTCCGGATGCCCCAAGGTCACCTCCCCACTCCCTCCCTAGGTGACCACTGGGCCTCCGGAGGGCCTCCAAAGGCCCCGAGGTCGGCTCCCCACGGCTCCCTGCTCCCTCCCTAGGTGACCACGGGGCCTCCAGAGGCCCTGAGGTCGCCTCTCTACACTCCCTGCTCCTTCCCTTGGCAAACACCGGGCCTCCAGAGGCCCTCCAGAGGCCCTGAGGTCACCTCCCCACACTCCCTACTCCTTCCCTAGGCGAACACAGGGGCTCCAGAGGCCTTTCGGAGGCCCTGAGGTCGCCTCCCCGCGGCTCCCCACTCCCTCCCTAGGCAAACACGGGGCCTCCGGAGACCCTGAGGTCGCCTCCCCACACTCCCTTCTCCTTCCCTAGGCGACCACGGGTGCTCCAGAGGCCTTCCGGAAGCCCCGAGGCTGCCTCCCTACGGCTCCCCACTCCCTCCCTAGGCGACCACGGGGCCTCCAGAGGCCCTGAGGTCAGTTCACCACTTTCCTTGGCCTCCCCTCGTGGCAAACCGTGAATATGCGAAACCGCGAGTGTGGAGGCCGTGAATGTTGAGGGAGGACTGTAATTTAATAAATAAACTAATGAATGACATAGAAGCATTGCACCTAAATGTGGCCCTGAATGAAAAATGGGTTATACAAAAGTAGGTGAGGCAGGGTAAATATCAGCATCGGCTGTTTGAGCAAAGTCCTCCTTAGCTGTTTGTAAATCCATTCCTCCTCCATATTTTTAGTCCAAGATCCGTCTTTCTTTTCCTTCCTTCTATTACCGTATTTTCTTTCTGTAGTCATTTTGAGTGATCTTGAATTGGCACTGCGCTCTTGGCTTTGACTTCTAGTATAGATGTCATTGTCTGTCTGTATGTTCCCTGCATATAAGCACACTGTGGTTTCTGTTGGCTCCCTTATAGCTGTCCCTTTTTCATTGTTCACCGTTTACATTCTAGCCTCCTATTAAGACAACCTTCTCTTAATACAAATTACTTTTTGTGGTTGCTGTCTCCTCTCTTGTTCTTCTGACAGTTCTAGCTGTTTTTCTACAGACTCTGTCCTTCGTCTGCTTTGATCCTTGTTTTTGTTTGCCCATAATCTTATTTATTTTGATTTGTTTACCTCTTCTTTGGTTCCTGTGTTGGTTTGTTCTTGCTTACCTTCTTCCTGGGGCTGTTTTTAACATTTTAAAATTCACTTCACCACTTCTTCTCATTGTCTTTTCTCACTTTCTGAGGCCCGTAGTCAATTCCTTTCTCTTTCCCTGTTTCTAGTCATTTTTTTTGTTTCATTTTTCCTTCTCTTCTTCCTAAACTAGTCACTTAGGTACTTGAAAATGTGGTAACATAATCCCCGCCCCCCCCCAGCAGTATAAAAATTGATAATTGGCTGGTGTCTGTTCCTGACTTCAGCCTTGGCTATAGCTTGTTTCATACGTTATACCAAACCATTCGTTTGGATTATCCTTGCTTTGGAACTCAAAACCTGGCTTCCAAACATATAGGAGATTTTCAGACGTGTTTTTCAGCATCTTGCCGCACAAGCAGCCTCTGGAGCAGTAACGAGGCTGCCATGCAGCAAGGGGTCCATTTTGGACAACACTGCTTCTCTCTTGGCGTTGTCCGTGACTCTTGCGGCTAGCATTGGAGGCGGCCGTGCTGTTTTTTACTCACGGAAGTTGTCTGTGAGTAAAAAACAGTGCGGCCGCCTCCAATGCTAGCCGCAAGAATCACGGACGACGCCGAGAGAGAAACGGCGTCATCCAAAATGGACCCCTTGCCGCGCGGCAGCCTCGTTACTGCTCCGGAGGCTGCTTGCTTGGCAAGACGCTGAAAAACGTGTCTGAAAATCTCCATAGACAGTGGTGTAGATCTGCTTGTGTCCATTTTAATCGGTGCCAATGCCTCTGGAGGTTGTGGAGCATTACAGTTTTTTAAAAATGTTTGGACAGCATGTGAAATCATAGTTAGTGCTAGGGTGAATTGTTTTAAATCAGCAAGAGCATACAGTATGTACTGTACAGGCTTAGCATGCTTGTGATGACATGTAACTGCATTTTTTTTAATGACAGAGGGATTTAGTATTTTGTTGATACCGTTGTTTAACAAGTGCAATAAAGATGCAAACATCTTTATGCACCCTGGTTAGCACAAACAATCACTGCAGACTCACTTCAGTTACAAAGTGTGGACTACTTTTAGTTTATGGCTGTAGTCCATCAAGAATGCTAGGCTTGGACATCGCAGTAGACCAGTCACTGCTAGAAGACCAGTGATTTGTTTGATCACTCCTATTTGCAATGTGAGCAGTCAGCCAGCATTCATGAGCACACTGCTTATAATTTATTTAGTCATGGTTCTCCAAGCTTATCCTGACATGTGAACTGGACTGTGGTACAAATTATGACTGAATCTCTAGTAGTATATGCATCTTAGCATTCACGTAATCTGTACCTAACTTTGAGATATAAATTACTCTAAGAATTGCATATTGAAATGGAACCAATGAATGTTGCATTATACAGTGTAGGCCATTACAGTATGACCGCCATATCTGCAGGGGATACATTCCTAGACTTACCGTGGGTACTGGAAGCCACAGATAATAGCAAACCCTATTAAAATGAACAACTTCTGGCCCAATCATATCATGGAGTCATGCTGGAGAAAAGAGAAGATGCCTAGAGAGAACACCTCTCTAGGCATCTTCTAGGTCCTCCAGTGCGACTCTTTAGTCAGCTTCGGATGGAGGCATACTATAGAGTAATGCTAGAGGACCTAGAAGATGCCTAGACAGACCATATTTTTTTGGACGCAGGCAAGTGAATCCGTGGTTATCGGTCCCATGGATACTGGGGTCATACTTACTGTACTCATCTTTGTGTTTATTCAGTTGTGTATACTATTTTAGGACTGGGCTGCATGTCATATTGAAAACCTTTGGAATTTTGGTATACATTTTTGAGTTTTTTGAAAGCTGTAGTATTTGCTAGGGATTTTAGTGAATGAGTAATATTTGAGGCAAATATCTCTTAAATATTTGTTTTGTGTTGCTGACAGGTGTGATTTCTACGTTGTGTGCTGTACCAAAAAAAGAGGGTTACCTAGGATTGTATAAAGGAAATGGAGCAATGATGATTAGAATCTTTCCATATGGTGCAATTCAGTTTACAGCATTTGGCCAATATAAAAAGGTAATTCCATTTAATATTTTCTTTAGTTATAGTTCATATGGTGGTTTAAAAGTTACACATTGACATTTTACAGAACATTCTGTAGTAGTTACCGGTTGCCTCAACCTTTTTCAAAAGTGTCCTGTGAATTCTGCATTCATACTCTGTTTTTATATTTATGAGAAAGTAAATACTATCAATCTTGCAGTGGAAAAGGCTTTAAAAGTTCTACAACTAATCTAAATGCATCCAAGTTAATATTTTCCAATGTCCACACACAACTGATCAAGAATTTTACCATTTGCAAGTCCAATTAAAAACAAAATGAGAGGGTGAATACATTTGTTGTGATGGTGGTGTGGTGTGCCTTCAAGTTGCTTCCACCTTATGCTGACCTTAAGGCAGCCCTATCACAGGGTTTTCTGAGGCTGAGAGAGTATGATTTGCCCAAGGTCACCTAATGGGTTTTCATGGCTTATCTCCACTTCTGTCACGAATATGAGGACCTCCTTCTGTCCCATTGCTGTTGCCACCAACTATGGGGACCTCCTAGTTGCCCTCATGGTTCCTGTGTGAGATTTTATTCATCTTCTATCCCCACAAGACATTACTACTCTTTATTAACTGCTGTCACCAAAAATATTGTGTCTGAATTTAAGCTTTCCAGTATGTATTGTTGCTGGAGGCAAAAGTTTGTAATATAAAAATAATGATTTATTAAACAGAAATTGAATATAACATCACAGATTAGTTACTCAATACATCTAAATCACTTCTCTCATTCTCTCATTCATATCCTAACTAACTCATATCCTAACTCATTCTCTGAGGGGAGGGGATGGTATGGGTCCTTAGCTATGGTTATGTCTGTCACTGCCCAGGTGGAACAGGAAGTTACATCAGGTCTTTGTAATTCAAACCTCTTTGTCTCCTCCATCCTGAGTCCACGAGGCCAGTTATAACTTCCTGCCTTGCCCAGCCAGTTGTAGGAAAATCTCCATCTATTTTCATCCTTTGTTTTCCATTTTTCTCTAATTTTTCTTACCTTTCTTGTTCCTAGTCTTACTTCTTGCACCCCTGTCTCCTTTACCAATTCAAATTTCCCTCCTCTTTAAAACAAAATAAAACAAAACCTTTTCTCCTCTGTTCTCTTGTGGCTCCTCCTGCTGCTTTTCTCAACCCCCCCTTCCTCCTCGTTATTTTCCCTTGTTGCCTCTGCCTTTCCTCGGCAGCCATGGGGAACAGCAAGCTGGCTCAGGAGACCTCACAGCCAGCAGGGAAAGCTTCCGGAGTGGCAGGGGATGCGTCTATCAACCCCGGCCGCTCCAAAATCATGATGGGCGCCGCGGACAGAGCCACAGTTGCCATTGCTGCCTCTGGCAACCTCTTACCAGGATTCTCCCAGAGAGAGGCAGCAAGGAACGCCTCCCTGGCCATTGCAGCAGGGAGCGCTTCCGAGAGGGCTTCGGCACAGTGCCCCCCCCCCCGAAGGGGAAGAAGGCTGCCACAAAACCACAGAGGAGGCCGGCGCAGCCAAAGAAGAAGCTGGCCTCTGAGCAGCTCTGTGGAGCTGCAATGCACCATCTGCCCCTATGGAACTCCTGGCATGCGCCCGGTCCCTGCTGCCATGGCTGGATGGGGGCAGGAGACCCAGCTCAGGTACAGGGGACCCTCAGGGGGAGCGAGGATGAGGTGCCCTCGACTTCCTCCCTCCCTCCCCGCATTGTACCTTCCTTGCTCACAGGGAACACCGGGCTTAAGGAGGTATGGATCCCTGGTCAGACATCTGGGTCCAGTGGGGGGAATGGGGCTGACTCCCCCTAGGTCAAACTCCAATAACCCCTCGGGAACCAAGGGGGAGGAGGAGGGGCTCTTATCTTGGCACACACACCCCCCGCTCGGAGCCATCTCCCATCACCGGGGACCCGGAACTCTTCACAGGGGCAACGGTGGGGGGGCGGGGATGTGGCCCCTTCGTGCAGCCATATGGTTCACCAGGCCCCAGTGTTTCAACTAGCCTCGGCCTTCCAGGCCACAGACTCACAAGCCACCTCTCTCCACCAGGCCTCAGTTTTCCATCCCCAAGCCTCCCAGGCCTTGACCTCCTAGGTCTTGGCCTCCCAGGCCTCGGCCTACCGCGACACCAGCTAGTGCTCTACTATCGGATGAGGATTCATCCGAGGGCCCCAGCACCAGCGCCTCTGCCTTGGGGACTCTCCCTATGACTCAGGCAGACAACAGTCAGCCACGCTCCCGGGCCCAATATAAGGGGCCTGAAAAATCCAAGCCTACCACCACAGCAGCTAAGGGTAGACCTTCAAAGGCAGTCCCTAATGCCCTACGCTCCAAAAAGAGGAAGGACCCTGTCTTCCAGTCATTCGTCTGAGGAGTCCTTCAGGGACTCCGAGGAAGAACATCGGCTTATGGACGCCGTCAGGGGATCTGGGAACCCTGATGGCGACACACTGGAAATCCTGAGCGACAAGGAGAAGGGTGAGATTTCTGATTTGGAGGCCTCCAAACAGGAAGCCTCTGACAGGCTGTTTCAAGGGGACTGGTACATCCATCTGCTCAACAAGATGCTGGCCACCCTTGAAATTTCCTCTTCCGACCAGAACCAGACACCCTCAATGTCTTCAGCCAGCAGGAAGGTAGCCGCAGTAATGCGCACCACACATCCTAAGAAACCAGGGCTTCTCTTCCCAGAGGCCTTCTGGAGTCTGGTAACCGACGAGTGGGACAGGCCCTCATTGGCAAGGAGGGGCACCACAGTGGCCCAGAAATAGTACAATGCCAGCCAACACTACCTCGACAGGTTGAAGCCACCAGTGGTCGACAAGCTGGTAGCTTTCCTCGTCTCCAATTTTCTGGCTCCTAAGGAAGGCGATGGCTCCCTGAAGGATCCAGATGACAAAAGGGCTGATGGGGCCATTAAGAAGGCTCACGAAGCCTCTGCTCTGGGAGTAAGAGCTAATCTGGCTATATCCCTCTTCTTGTGGGTGGCCATTGTTTGGCTTCAGGAGTTCATGGAGATCCAGGACCTGAACCTGAGGTACTTCATAAGTTGCTCGTGAGATTCTTACGTACGCTCTTCTTCATAGCAGACGCAGCCCAGGACGCCAAGATCTTCTCAGCTAGATCCATTGGGGCCCTGACACTGGCTAGGAGATCATTGTGGCTGAAACACTGGCCAGTGGATGCCCCCACCAGAGCAGCCCTTGCGTCCTCTGCTTTCAAGGGCCTCAAGCTCTTTGGCAAAGAGGCTCTGAAAGACATCCTAGTCAAGACTAAGGACAAGAAACAGGCAAGCCCTCTACCCTCAAGAAGTCGGACAAGAAGAGTGGGAGACGCCCCTTTCAGACCCCCCACTCCTTTTGTTCCTCAAGGGGATTTGGGAAACAGCGGAAATACAACTCTTTTCGCCCCACTTGAGTCAAGCCAAACTACGTCATCGGACAATCCTCAGGGGCCCAGTCAAATGCCAATTGATGGGCAGCCTCCCAACAACAAAGGAGGGGCATCAACAATCCTGACTCGGAGTCACCTCCTGTGGAGGGCAGACTCAATCTGTTCTTTGTGACTTGGTCTAACTTGACAGCAGACAAATGGGTGATAGCCACGATAGCTCAAGGCTACCGGATTGAGTTTGACACAAGACCAAGAGGCAGATTCCTTTCAGCCCCAATTCCCAAAAATCCCCCTAAAGCAAGGGATCTAACGGCTGCCATATCTCACCTACGGGACATCGCCACCATAGAAGAGGTTTCAGAATCTCAACGTTTCTCAGGGGTGTACTCCTTCTTCTTCACGGTTCCAAAGAAGGATGGCACCCTCTGGTCCATCCTGGACCTAAAGTACACCAACTCCCACGTTACCTACAAGCAGTTCAGGATGGAAACTCTCACATGCATCAGGGAGGCTCTGCAACCAAGGGACTTTCTAGCCTCTCAGGATTTATCAGAAGCATACCTGCACATCAGGATTCACGAGGACAGCAGGCAATTCCTCTGCTTCAAATTTGGGGAACAATATTTCCAGTTCAGAGCTCTTCCCTTTGGGCTGGCCTCTGCACCAAGAGTCTTCACCAAGGTCCTGGTGGTACTAATCGCCAACTTGAGGTCCCAGGGAATCCATCTGTACCCTTACCTGGACAACATCTTACTCAGGGCGTCCTCCCTGGAGAAGGCAAAAAGGGACCTTCAGACCACAATTCCCTACCTGCAGGAGCACAGTTTTCTGGTAAATTTCAAGAAGAGCAACCTGACCCCTGCATGCACCATCGTCCACCTGGGAGTACAGATGGACACCTCCAAATCCCAAGTCACCCTTTCACAGGAACGGCAGACAGCACTGTGGCAGGAGGTGCGCACGATCAGGTCATAGAGGACAGCGCCACTGCCCTCACTGGCCAGACTGCTGGGCCTCATGATTTTGGCGATCGGGGTGGTTCCCTGGGCACATTTCCACTCCAGACCCCTACAGGACTTTCTTATCCCCTATCAGAAGGAGATTGCATTAAGAAGGTCCCTCCTCCTCCTCCTCCCTCAGCAGGTGAAAGACTCGCTGATCTGGCAGACCAAGGAGAGCTCAGTATCCAAGGGGTCCCCATTCTCTGTCACACACCCGGTCCTGGTTACCTTGGATGCGAGCCTGCAGGGCTGGGGAGCACACTGCCAGGGACAAGTGACACAAGGACTCTGGAGCCCACAGGAACAATCGCACAGTATCAACTGGCTGAAACTAAGGGCAGGGTGCCTGGCCCTCCAGCACTTCACACCTCTCCTAAAGAACCAACACGTGATGGTAATGACAGACAACACCACAGCCCACTCTTACATAGCGAAACAGGGCGGCTTGAGATCCAGGTCCCTACAGCAAGAAATGGATCTCCTATTCCATTGGGTGGAAGAGATGGTGTCGTCTCTATCTGCTCATTATCTTCAGGGGGACCTCAATCAACAAGCAGACTACTTGAGCAGGAATCTGGTCCTCCCAGGGGAATGGGAACTGAACCAGGAGGTGTTTCTTGGAATTCAGACCAGATTCGGCCAGTTGGAAGTGGACATGTTTGCAAATCGGTCCAACACCAAATGAAGCAGGTTCTTCTCCAGGTTTCCACACCATAGTGCCAAGGGCACAGACGCCCTGCGATCTCACTGGCCAATGGGCCTCTTGTACCTGTTCCCTCCCCTTCCACTCATAGGGAAGGTATGCCGGAAGATCCACCAGGAGAAGGCACAAGCGGACCTGGTGGCTCCTCACTGGCCGAGGAGACCCTGCTTCTCTGACTTGATGGAGATGACAATCAAGGAAACTTGGCACCTGCTGCAGACAGCAGACCTGCTTCACCAGGGGCCAGTTCTTCACCCAGACCCAAGCTGGCTTCAGTTGACAGCATGGAGGTTGAGCGGCAGGCCTTAAGAGATCATGGCTACGAGGATCTGGTCATTAACACCTTGCTTTCCTCGAGACATGTTTCCACCAGGAGAATCTATGAAGCCGCATGGCGAGCCTTCAAAAGGTGGTGTGCCTCATGACAAGTGAACTGCGAGAAGGTGTCAGTGAGACACGTCCTCACTTTTCTTCAGAAGGGCCTAGATGCGGGATTTTGTCCCAACACCCTGAAAGGGCAGGTGGCAGCCTTTTCCGCCTTTATCACAGGGCACGGAGGAACTTGCTTGTCTTCGCACCCACACGTTCGGCGCTTTCTGAGGGGCGCCTCTATAATCTCACCTCCCGTCCGCCACAGGTTCCCATTGTGGAAACTCCTTGGTTCTTCATCAGCTCATGAGGCAACCATTTGAACCTCTCCGTAAGGTGTCAACTAGGACCCTCACTATTACGGTGGCCTTCTTAGTTGCCATCACTTCAGCCCGGAGAGTCTCAGAGCTGGCCGCACTCTCAGTAAGGGAACATCTCTGTTCCTTTAGCAAAGATGTCCTGACACTTCACCCTGACCCCATAGTTCAAGCCTAAGGTCATATCTGAGTTTCATGTGTCACAACTGATCGTCTTGCCCTCCTTCTGTCCAAACCGAAGACATCTGAAGGAGAGGCTGTGGCATAAGCTAGATGTCAGGAGGGCCTTGAAGATTTATATCAGTTGCACGGCCCCTTCCAATGTTGCGATTCCCTGTTCATTTCCTTCTCACCGGCATCAATGGGATCCAGGGCCTCACAACAAATTATTTCCACTTGAATCATAGAATTGTAGAGTTGGAAGAGACCACATGGGCCATTATCTTAAAGGCCTGCATCTTTGCGGCCTATGACTCAGCAAAACTCCCCAGACCCTCAGGAGTCATGGCTTACTCAACCAGATCGGTGGCAAACGACTGCCATCTTCTCCACCAACGCATCCCTGGCAGAAATCTGCAGGGCTGCAACCTGGAGCACTCCCTCCACTTTCATCAGACAATATAAGGTGGACAAGTTTCGTTCTTCTGAAGCAACCTTCAGCCGCAGGGTGCTCCAGGAACTGATCAACGACTGATATTCCCTTTTATGTAGTCACTTCGCACTCTTTTTCGTTCAGCTTGGCTTGGGCACATCCCATAGCTAAGGACCCGTATCATCCCCTCCCCTCAGAGAATGCCACATTGGCCACTTGCCGTGAAGGTGCATTCTTGAGGGGATGGAGAATATGGGTTCTTCCTCACCCAGTGACTGCATCCTAGAGGTATCCTAAAATAGGGCAACTGCTGTTAATGTTACTCGATTTTTCTTTAAGTTTCTTTCAGGGCTTTGCTAGTCAGTGAACTGGCCTCGTGGACTCAGGATGGAGGAGACAAAGAGGTTTGAATTACAAAGACCTGATGTAACTTCCTGCTCCACCTGGTTGGTGACTGACGTAACCCATAGCTAAGGACCCGTATCACCCATCCCCTCAAGAATGCACCTTCATGGTAAGTTGCCAATGTGGCACTCTCTTCCATCTATTGACCCTGACTAACTCAAACTCCTCAGTCCCTAAACCTCACTTGGACAGACGCTGCTCTCACTCCCTGCCAACTGTCCTACACCAGGCTTATTCAGATCCCCTCAGACATTCCACCACTCACCACTTGGTGCCAACATTCTGTTCTCTCACACCCTCCTGAGAGATCCTTACCTTACAACATATTGTGCACATTGTACACATGACTACAGTTTACCTTGATTTAACTAATAAATACAACATTTCACTCCCAAAAGTCCATAACATCACAGTCCCACCCTACTTGAGCATTTTTCAAGGACAATGGGGGAGGCTGCAGTGGAGAAGAAAGATCACCTTCCTCCCTGTTAATACTGATGGAAATAGTTCTATCAGTGGATGTCTCTCATTGGATTTCACCCTGTAGCTTGTCATTGTTCCAAATTCTTGCAATAAATGAACCTTAATTAAAGATGCTCTTAAAATTCCTCTGGAGAAAATTAAACTATTAGGATATAATACTATATCATATTGGCTTCCCAAGAGTTTCTGGGTCCAATTCAAATTTCCAATTTATTACCTTTGAAACAATGCGGCACTCTTCTAATATATGCCATTCTCCTTGGATTACATAAGAGTTTGCTTGATCTTCTATCCATTATAGAGAGGTAGGTTAGTTGAGATGCCTCTAAAGAGCAGCCAGGCTCTTAGAAAGTTACCAACAAAAATAATAATAGAGGGGCTAATTGCTGGGAATCCTTTTCTAGCCAGAGAAGATATGCAATTATTCTCCTAATGGTGAACCTGAAGAGTTTTGTAGCCAAAATAAGACCGCTGAGAAATGGGACCTACAACAAAATGGGAACAACAACAAAAAGTCCTACACTTCCAGTAGCCTAATATGGATTGAGGGTTCTCTGTAGCCACAGAATATTTCAACATAAACTGGAAAAGAAATATGGGAGGTTGATGCAGATTGGGAAGTAGATGCCCTGCCTGACCTTGCTAACACTCTATAGAATCCTGAAAGAGAACATGGCTGGGCAGCTAGAACCCTGAACAGGAGCACTACTACTGGGAGGTAAAGATACGCTGCAGCATATGTTGCAGGTCCATGTCTGTGTTTTGATTTTAAGAGGTATACTGATGTATGGTGATGTGAGAATGCATTTATAGACTCTGTGCAGGACTTATAGTGAAAGTGTAACTTTTTTTATTGTAAGCTATTTTATGTCTTTCCTCTGAGGAATTAAAAAGCAAATTGCTATAAGACTGTCAGAAATGCAGATTTGTTATATTCGCTAAAGTTAAAGGAAAGATGTATTATCAGTTGCCAAGCTTCTTTTAGTACCTGCAAACTGAAAGAGGATGAGGACTACAATTACAAAATTACAGTGAGAGCATGAGGTTACAAAAGGAATGCTGCCAAAAGTGGATTTGACACCTGCAGAAAAAAAGGATGAAAAGAAACCACAGGATCAGATTCCAGTATCTCTGTTTTAACTGCATTTGTTAGCAACTGGTTTGATCAGTCAATATAGCAATGATGTGGCTTCAGAGCCAATAGGACTACTACAGACATGGTATTTGCCCTTAGGCAACTGCAAGAAAAATGTAGGGAGCAGAACAAGGGTCTCTATGTAACATTTGTCAACCTCACTAAAGCCTTCGACACTGTAAGTAGAAAAGGTCTGTGGCAGATCCTGGAAAGACTAGGATGTCCCCCCAAATTCCTTAAAATGATTATCTTGCTACATGAGGGCCAGCGTGGACATGTCAGATATGGCGATGCTCTTTCAGAGCCCTTTCTAATAACTAATGGAGTGAAGCAAGGCTGTGTTCTTGCACCAACTTTATTTACAATCTTCTTTAGCACGATGCTCCAAAGGGCTATGGCAGAGCTTGAAGAGGACGACGGCATCTATATACGTTACCGTACTGATGGTAGCTTGTTTAACTTAAGCCGTCTGAGGGCTCACACTAAGACTCTAAACTATCTA
Source organism: Gambelia wislizenii (assembly GCA_030847615.1). Classification (NCBI taxonomy): domain Eukaryota; kingdom Metazoa; phylum Chordata; class Lepidosauria; order Squamata; family Crotaphytidae; genus Gambelia; species Gambelia wislizenii. Next base: position 132,433,168 of record JAUMIR010000003.1, read on the forward strand.
GTCCATGAGCTGCTCTTCGCCGATGATGCTGCCCTTGTTGCCCACACAGAAGCAGCTCTGCAGCGCCTAACGTCCTGCTTTGCAACAGCTGCAGAGCTGTTTGGGCTAGAAGTCAACCTGAAGAAAACAGAAGTTCTTTACCAGCCTGCACCACAGGACGAACACCACCATCCCCACATTGCCGTCGGCAAATCTGTGCTCAAGTCCGTTCAGCAGTTCACCTACCTGGGAAGCATCATCTCTTCAGATGCCAAGATTGATAAAGAGATCGATCACAGATTAGCAAAGGCATATAGTGCATTTGGAAGACTTCACAAAAGAGTCTGGAGCAATAAACACCTGAGGCAAAGCACAAAAATCAGTGTGTATAGAGCCATTGTACTGTCTATCCTCCTTTATGGATCTGAAACATGGGTCACCTATCACCACCACCTACGACTCCTTGAGCGCTTTCATCAGCGCTGTCTACGCACAATCCTAAATATACACTGGACTGACTATGTGACGAATGTTGCTGTCCTTGAGCAAGCAGGGATCACCAGCATTGAGGCCATGATATTGAGAACACAGCTGCGCTGGGCAGGGCACGTTTCTAGGATGGAGGACCATCGCCTCCCAAAAATACTACTCTACGGTGAACTCGCCACGGGTCAGCGTAAGAGGGGCGCTCCAAAAAAGCGATACAAAGACTCCCTGAAACAACATCTAGGCTTGGCCAAATTGATCACCAACAGTGGTCCGTCCTGGCCTCACATCGGGAGGCATGGAGACGCACTATCCACAATGCTGCAGCCTTATTTGAGAACTCACGACGAACATGTCTTGAAGAGAAACGACAACGCAGAAAGAATCACAACCCGGAAATATCACCCAAGGAGACCTTCTGCTGTGCTTTTTGCAACCGGACTTGTTTATCTCGGATTGGCCTTTTTAATCATCAGCGTGCTTGCAGAAAGCGCGGGATGAGTCCTTCCTGAATCTTCATTTGTGAAGAAAAGCCAGAGAGATAGCAATGAAGGAAATATCAGTGGCATATTATTCTAGGAGAAGGGTAATGTATAGTAAGTAGCCTCATACTATCCAACCTCTGGACAGTGTGAGAAATTTCAAAAGAGAAGGTATAGATTCTCCCCTGCCCCCCGCTATTTGGTGTGCTTGATAATAACTTTTTAATTTTGCAGACCATTGCCAAACATATGAAAACAAATCTTAGGAAGTGACTTTACAAATTGGGTTATTAGGGTCAGAAAGGGTCATTGTATCTATTTGTGAGAAGGTATTTATGGTGCTTTGCATTTTAAAGCACAAGTGGCAAAGTGTGGCCCTCTAGATGTTAAAACTCCAGCTCCCAGTATTCTTTAGCTTTGGCTGTGTTGGCCATGGTTGACGGGTGTTCCAATCCAACAAAATCTGGAGGACTACAGTTTGCCTACCTCTGCTGTAAATAAAGAATTTTTGCAAAGAACTTGAGAGCAAGGACAGTAGTTAGGGGAAAGTTATGGAGGATTGGTTTAACATTAAGCTTGCTTAGATTGATATCCATGAAAAGGAAAGATTCTACAAATCCTCTTTTAAAAAATGGCAGCCTCTGAATCATTATTGAAATTAAATTAGAATGCAGTATTGCCAGGCAGTGCGTGCTAGCATTGTTATAATAGAGTAAATGAATATATTTCCTTTTTTAAAAGTTAGTATTAATGTACTCATGACATGCATGGTGTGGAATAAGTGCAGTCTGCTCCTGGGTGCAGTTGCGGAGGAGCAAGGTGGTGAATTTACTGGATCTGCCTAAGCCCTGCTAGCTCATACCACCCAGGACAAAATGGGCAGTAAGGAGGCTTTCAGCCTGGTGGATCTTTCTATTTTGATTCTTATCACTCATTAACACCATGGGGGTGAGGAAAGAGCTATTCCAGTTCATGTGACTATAGTGGATGGACAGGTTGACTGAACCCTCCAGAAGAATGGCATGCTTTGGCTCTAGTGGATCCAAAGCTAATTCTGGACCACACCTGAAATGTTCCAAAAATGCTTTTGAGGCCATGTGCTTGCTGGCAGTGACAGGAATAATGCCTGGTTTAGTATCCTACCCATGGACCCTCCATGGCTCAAGGGGTGGGGTCTCTGCAGTCATAGAACCCCCTCCCCCACCCACCTGTTCTACTGCTGGAAGAGTATCTTCACCCAATCCTAGCTTCTGCCAGCAACCAATCTAGGGTTTTTCTAACCTAGGACATTTGTTTTGTTCTCCCCCTCGCCAGCTTTCTATTTATGGATAGCAAGTTTGCTAACGTGATTGCCAAATTGGTAAAAATATGGGACCATAATGCAAGACAATGACATTTTATATGACCTATTTTATTTATATACTGTGTTTTTAATCCCACTTTTCAGACAATTATTATCTCCCAAAATGGCTTACTTTGATTTTTTTAAAAAAAGATACACAAGGGGAAGGGAAAGGAAGGGAAAAGAAAAGAGGAGGGAGATCAGTGTAAACAGGCATTTAAAGGGAGTTCCAGCTAGGCTGAGTTTGCCTGTCCGTAATCTTGCATGAAAACAAGTTCACAACTCTTTACTCATTTGCCCAGTGGATGAGGACAGAATGCTGCTTCTCCTGTGGTTCCATGTAGATCTTAACAGACTTGGTTATTTATACCACCGTCCCCTTACCCTGTGGCAGTAGTGGCTGTGAAATTCTCGGAGATGTAGTCCAGAAAACTAACTTTTCTGTCCTCCGGTTCAATATGTACTCTCCAGCAGGGAAGGAAAGCCTGGTCCTTGTGGCTCCTGCTTATTTGGGTGAAATAACGGCCCAGTCAGTGACCTGATTTATTCTTGCGAAGGTGGGGAACATGCTAATCGTCCTTAGTCCTCTGACTTGTAGCAAAGACGAGAGTGCTTCTCCTTGTTACAGTATGAATTAAAGAAATTTTATTATAAATTTTATTAGATATTTAAAACTGATATGCAGCTTATATCAATATCCTATGATGGCCAGTTTTATCTCATTCTTTCCCAGTCTTGGCTGCAGTTCATACTGACAAGTGGCCAATATGGCCTTGAAAACTGTTGCACTGGGTATTACAGAATAACACATCTGATTCCTGCAGAACTTGCCTACATAGACATACCTTCAGCTTGTTGAATATAATGATACTGTTTTAAAGCTATGTTATGATTAGTTCCTAAAATGTGGATTGAAACCATAAGCTATTGTCTGTGCTTGCATTGAATGGTAGAATCAAGTTCACTTGAGACCAAGGCACATTTTTTAAAATATTGGGAATTTGATCTTTTTATAGATTATTAAAAAGAAGCTTGGCATTTCTGGGCATATTCACCGGTTAATGGCTGGATCTATGGCAGGTATTTATTTCTTCTGTATATTTTTTGTGTCCTTTGCTTGTCAGTTTGTATTCCTGCCCCAATCAGTTAGCACCTGGGCTACAGGTAGTCTTTCGGTTTAATCAAATAAAGGGTAAAAAAAATGGATGGTGTTTAGTAGCATCCAAAACATTTGCACAATCAGAGAGAGGTCTGATTAAGCTGGCACTTGGAAGATGTCCTGCTTTTTCATGACTGGTTATAGCAGCTGTAGGCATTGTGTCCCTCCAAATATTGCTGGACTGCAACTCCACCAGCTCTACCCAGCATTGCCAGTGATAAGGAATGTTGGGAGTTGCAGTTCAGGCAACATCTGAAAGGCTGCACACTTTCTACCCCTGGAGTGTAGGGAGGAGGCAGAGTGCATCATAAGTAAGAATCTGTTCTCATCAGTGACCATCTACATGTCTCTGAGAAGCCTTCTTATACACCTTGTTGTTATTGTGTGCCTTCAGGTTGTTTCCAGCTTATGGTGACCCTAAGGCAAACCTATCACAGGGTTTTCTGGGCAAGATCTGTTTAGAGGGGATTTGCCTTTGCCTTCTTCTGAGGCTGAGAGTGTGTGACTTGCCCAAGGTCACTCTGTGGATTCCTATGGCTGAGCAGGTATTCAAACCCTGGTCTCCAGAGTCATAGTCAAATGCTCAAACCACTACACCACACTGGCTCTCTTCTAATGTACTAACCATTGCCATATGTGGAGAAGGCATTGCTGCAATTAGCATGTTGCAATAAGAAAAATAGAACATTTTGCAGAGCGGACTTAGATTATAGTAATTAGTTTCATTTGTGTTACCTTGAATTTTGAGAGAAATATCTCCCCATGTTGTTCAAGACTTATTAAGCACCATACACAAGAGTGTGAATGCTTTTAAGGAGCATTTTAAATACTTTCAGCTTTGTGAAGTGAAATATTTGGCTAGACTGACTTTCTGATCTATACAGTATACAAAAGGTCAATACAGAACAACAATTTCATGAGAAACAACACAGTTACAGTCTTTGAAATTATGTGTAAACAAAAGAAAAGTAACAAGAGGACAAAAATACACAAGAGGAGGAAATCAAAGGAGACGCGAAATTGAAATGGAGTTTCTTACAAAACTAAAACAAAAGCAACCCAACCTGAATAATAATCATACCTTTTCTGATAGGAAATAGTGGTGGGTGCATCTAGTGCAAATGGAGAACAGGTATGTTAGAAGAAAAATTATTACTTTTATAATTTTATTCATTTCTATCCCACCTTTCTCCTACCAATGAGACTCAAGGTGGTTAACATCATTATAAAAACAATACAAGCTAAAAACAGTACAAAGTTAAAAATCACATTGTAAATATAAAATTAAAAAATAATTTACAAGTTAAAAACATTACAGTAAAAATTAATATACCTTTTTAAAAACCCATATTTTTTTTTTAAAAAAACCACTCCACACAGTCTCACTAGCCCATCCCCTTTGGGTTCATAAAAACCTGGCGGCATAAAAATGTCTTAACCTGCCACCAGAAGGAGACCAAAGATGGGACCATCCTGGCCTCTCTGGGGAGGGAGTTCCACAGTCTGGGAGCAGCCACCGAGAAGGCCCTCCCTCTCCCTTGTTCCCACCAAATGTGCCTGAGTAGGTGGTGGAACAGAGAGAATGACTTTTCCAGATGCTCTTAAAGCTCTACTGGGCTCATACAGGGCATGTGAAGAGTCTTCATATTTCTACACATGCCCCAACCATTAACAGTGGTTGGGGCATGGTGTTTATTATTGTTTATTGTTTATTTATTTATTTATTTATACCCCACTCTTCAGCCACAAGGCTATAATATGAAAGAAAAAATCAAAGCAGACTGAAACTTGTAAGCAACATTTTGAGTATGATCTGGAGATGTATTTATTTTTTAGCAAGCCTTATGTACCAATGTAATTTGAGTATTAAAAAACATTGAGAAATGTTGGGAAAAGCGTCCCTGTTGCTTGCAAGATCTCTGTAGGTGTGCACATGCATTACTAATCATAAGGGGAGTATAAGGAAAATGCCATGAAAAATCTATTGTAATGCACCTTTTCAAGACCAGCTGCGTTAAATGTTATGGTGGAGACTGTCATCTTTAGATTTCCTGAGTCTTGTGTAATTCAAATCTCTGTGGTAAGCACTTCATTGGTGGATAATTGCTCAACAGTTTCCTCTAAGGAAAAAAAAACCCAAAGTCTGAAGCAGAGGGGAAAAGTGTGATTTCAGCTGTTTAAAAACAAGTGCTCTTCCCATATGAAGGCATTTTAAGAACAAAGAGATTTAAGCTTTCCAAATACAAAACCAACAAAAAAGCACCACACATAATTGTTCTACTTCATTATGCTAGCTTTCTTCTTGGAAAAATGATGATACAGTAAATATGAGAACCACATAATGTAAAAAAAGTCATCTGTTTAGTTTCAAGCCAGCAGGCTTAATTTTGAAACAAGAGTATCCATGACTCGACCAACCCTGCAAGATACAATAAAATTAACTATGCCAGTAGCCCCCCCTCACTTCAGTGTGTCACTTACACAATAGAACTTTAGTCAATAACTCTGTAAGCATGAAAGTACAAATCCTTTGAATGTAAATACCAGACTCAGTTTTTAAAAACTGACTTTTAAAACATTCAAGTGACTTTTTTCTTTCTTGTGGAAGGTATAACTGCAGTAATTTGTACATACCCTCTTGACATGGTGAGAGCACGTTTGGCATTCCAAGTAAAAGGGGATGACAAGTACACTGGAATTATTCATGCATTCAAGACTATTTACACAAAGGTAATTGTTTTTTTCTTTTTGGTGTTTGCTGCTTCTCTCAGTATTTTGACATGGTATTTAATATTTGTAGGTGGAAAGTAGTTTAGATTTTATGGCAGGAAAAATAGACTAGCAGGCTCAGCAACTCGTCTTAAGTTTTTGAAGCCAAACAGAGCAAGAAATTTTAAAAGATCTTGAAGCAACTGTTACTTTGTGTGAGATTCTCCCTTTCTGATTTGCCATCTGTCCTATCACAGAACTGGAAGAACTATATAGCAACAAATGGAAGAATTATCTTCTCGTGAAAGGTTTAAGGTGCATACATGACAAAATTAAATAGTTAAAACAGATTTAAACAGAAAAAGTATACCTCTGTCTTCATTCAAGTTATCCTGTGACCTTGAGTACAAATGTATATTTCTTTTGTTTCTGAGACAGTTTGGTATGATGGCAATGTTTTGCAAAAATGGTTAGCATAGCTAGAATGTGAAAATATATTGTCAGTTATTGCTGATATGAGGTGGGATGTGTGATACAGATACTGGTTGTCACCCAGACCTTGTGATTATGAACAGATTAAACAGCCGGAGTTCACTTTGCTACTGAAATTTTGGATCAGATCCTAGAATTTGCTGGTGAAGACATATAATATATATAGTATTTGAATAAAAAGGTG